>CM053276.1:10638051-11018469 GCA_028583415.1 Protea cynaroides | reverse complement strand
AAAGAGATGAAATCCTAATCATAACATGCTAAATATGAAGGCTTAGCTGTAAAGAAACTTCTCACAGTGCTAACCATGTTAGTAAGTACTAAACACGACTAGACTATGATAGAGATTGTGTGGAATAGACTTACAGCAAAGCATAGATGTAACTAAAATAATAAACAGCAGAAACAATGGGAAGAAACGATAACAAAAATAGATATGATAGCAAACCAGAAAATTAAAGGATGTAGACTTACTAGACTGAAACAAAGAACCAGCTATAATGGCGTTACAGTAGTGGGGCTGTATTGTTCTTATAACCAGAAAAAAAAAAAACAGAAAGAGAAGGAAGAAGTTTACTGTCCACAGGAGAGAGAGAGAGAGAAGGTAGTTGTTGTACCTGCAAGAGAGAGAGAGACGAGAAAGAGAGAGAGTACGAGAGCCTTTTCTTTTCTTTTCTTTTTCTGCATTCAATAATCATCTACTGATTTCATTAATTAAAAAGAACCTTTATAAGGCTTACAATCCTAATTAGAGTATAACTCTAAAGACTAATAAAACAAATCAAATCATAAACCACCAACTAAACAATTAAAAAGGGGCCCACAGCTGGGACCCACAACTTTAACAAACTGAAATTCAAAAGGGGTCCACAACTGGGACCCACAACTCTAACAAACTGAAATTCCCACGTTTCCAGCAATAAAACAGAATAAAACAAAATAAAATAAATAGAA
The DNA here is from genome assembly GCA_028583415.1 of Protea cynaroides. Classification (NCBI taxonomy): domain Eukaryota; kingdom Viridiplantae; phylum Streptophyta; class Magnoliopsida; order Proteales; family Proteaceae; genus Protea; species Protea cynaroides. Next base: position 11,017,747 of record CM053276.1, on the reverse strand, counting down.
ACCTACAGCTAATAGAATCCTACGTAAAAATTTGATGGAAAATTAAAAAATTTCCTTAAGAAAAGAAACATAAAGGATATGGCAGCATTAATTAACTTTTCAGGTGTTCGTTAAACCAGAAAATAGATTTCTTCTGAGTTTCCCTATCTATCAACAAGGTTCCTCTGTAAGCTTGTGTTATGGCGAGATCCCTGTTTAATTCACAGATGGCTGTGGAACTGTCCCAAAAATTTACATTATCGGGTCACCCCTATCCCAGCAAAAAAAAAAGAAAAAAGAAGCTAATTCAGGAACCAGCATTTTCCATAGATTAAAAAAAAAATTGCAGAAATCTTTGATTTGATCAGAAACATACTGCTGCCAAGAAACTCCTTTATCAAGCGATTTTAAGGTCTGTACTGGCTTATTAAAATGCTTCCATGGCATAGCTCACTCTAATGTGATTCGTTTAAAATGTAATTAACAGAGAGCAGAAATATACTAAGAGAACCTCGGCATCAATGCTTTTTCTACCTGAACTGACTCAGTCCCCATTCATCAAAACCAAAAAAGTAAATCACAGCTCTAAAAAAACAGCAGAACACCAAACCAAGTCAAATAAAGCTGCCTAAGATAAACTCAAAAGAAGGAATTAAGAGCATCAGAAATAGAATAAAAGAAGGAAATCTCACCTCTTCGCATGGAGTAGCCGCCATGCGTAAGACAACAGAGAAGTTTGAAGTATTGAAAGTTTGAAGGCTTTAGAGATGTGGGATCGAACAACACTTCAGTTCAGTTTTATAGGGCAACAATGAAGAATCAGAAGAAACGTTAAATGAGAAGCGAAAGTCCACAGGAAACAGGTAACCAAAAACAGGGGACGTTGGAAGGAGCTTTTCACCGGCTCTTGTTGATACATGTGACTCCACAGTGGAGCACCTGGTCTGCTGATCAAGAGTCAAGAGTCAAGGACAAGGACACTCACGGGCTCACGGCATTAATGAAGAGGACAACTTGAAACTCAATATGACAGAAATACCCCTCTTTGTTCTATCATTCGGAATAGACCAACTTTTTCTTTACCAAAAAAAAAAAAAAGAATAGACCACGTTTTTAGTATTATCGTATTTTTTTAGGTAAATATTTGTTTAAAAAAAAAAAAAAAAAAACATGAAGAATGAATGCATCATACCCCAATTGTAAACGAAATCCTCACTTTATGTGCTTGAGAAGGGCTTGTGATGAAGATGAAGCATCTCTATCGGCATTAAGGGATTTTTATTTCTTTTTGAAAACTTAGAAAATTTGCCAATGGATTTTTTTTTGTAATTTATTTTATTTTATAGGTCTTCACTCTTTAGGGAGTACCTTTGAATTATTTGCAAATAGACGACAATAATAACAAAGTCTTATCCGAATTAAAGAAAATTCGTTACATTTCTTACTCTCCAACCAACTTTATTTGAAACAAGGCCTAGGCTATGCAAGATGTGCAAGATGAGGAAAGACATGCATAGCCTAGACCTTGTTTCAAGCATGATCTAGAAGGCTCAAACAGAGCTCATTAGAGGGCAAGATTCCATCCTGCCATAGGTTAGATAAGTTGAAAATTTTTAGACAAGTAAACCTCAAATGCGTTTGATCATATGTCAAGTTTGAGTTCAAATGGAGTTGGCTAAGTATGAAAACAAAGCATTCAAAATATTTAAGATTACAATTGCATAACAATAAATGGATTTAAATCTAAAAAAATTGACATAGAGACAACCATTTCCTTTTTTGGTAAGACCTTACGATTTCCTTAAGCTTTCTTTGGTTGCAAGGGGAATTGGAGGGAAGGAAAGTGAAATTTTTTATACTTTAAATTGAAATTTTTGTAGTGGTAACATAATATGATTGTATAGGATGTAAAATTTATTTTATTTTTTTAATATATTTAATAATGATACTTATAAAATATAAAATTTATTTCCCTTTTCAAGTGAGAGGGATTTGGATGCAAAGTAAAATGCAAGTTAGTAAATAAATGTGGAATAATTTGGAATTAGTTAAATAGTAATGTGATAGGTATAGAAATCTTCTCCTGCGGTACCAAGGGTTGGATTTCATCATCGTTATGTGCACCGACTAAACTCCAGCCCTTGGATCAATCGACAGTTCAACTACCGTAGGAGAAGATGTGAATCCAAGTGATAGCATGTGTTGTAATCATTACAAAAATTTTCATTTAAAATATAAAAATTTCACTTCACTTCCCTTCAATTCCCCTTGCAACCAAACAAAGTCTTAGATGTCCAATAGTTTGAATTGCAACATTACCTTTATAAAAAATAGAAATAAAGAGAAGAGAGAAGATGGAGAAATAGAAGACTCTTTTAGGACTATGCATAACACTGTAAACAGTAACTCAAGAATAGTGTTTTAAGAGAGAGAGAGAGAGAGAGAGAGAGAGAGAAATCATCTCCCCTTAACAATCATTATTTATAGATATTCAATTAAGAGAAATAGGATAGATTATGACTCCACATGAAGAGGAATCCTAATTACAACGGGAATATGAATTTCATATGTCAACATGACAATGAATCCTAGACTAATAATAAATCCAAGTTACACAATAATTATAATCTCCTAATTATATATGATGAAATAAAGATATGATAGAGATAGAAAAATAGGACTCCACATCTCAAGATGAGGAGCCCCAATCACATAATGAAACGTGAAAAAATTATGAAAAAATTAAGGATAAAACTTATAATCAAATTGCAAACAAGGCACATAACCCACTTGTTTCACAAGTTATCAATGTTGATTTGACTAAGTCAAAAAGTTAACTCTCCTCTTATCGATAAACTAGAACTGAAAGAAAAGAATGGACCCATGTGAATAGGGCTATTCGCTATGGTTAACAACCTTTGCACGTAGCACAGCCAGGTGTTGAGAGATATCTGCAAGGTACCCGTGAGACTATGCAGACTAGAAAATCTTTTGCCATATTCTTATTCTCCAAAACCCATTCCATTGCAGGTTTAATGCAACTGATGTAAGCAATAACTTCATTTGTTTCAATCTAAAATGCCTGGAACTCTGGAAGTAAATAAACAGTAGGGAATTATGCTATAGTTTTCCAATTTTATTGTATGGTCATTCAGTGCCAAATATTCGGTCCCATTATAATTTTTATTTTTTACCATTTAACTTCAGATGAGATAACTCCAAAAATAATTGGGAAAAAAAATTCAAGCTCAATGGCATAAACATGTGGCCAGTTCCAACACTCTATATATCCACAAAGTATACTAACTCGGAAAAATACTACTACACATCCAATAGGAAGAGGGCAGCATGAATTAAACATGTGTCAAATTTGGCCATGATTAAATCAATCATATAGATCAACTCCCTTCTTTTTAAAAAAAAAAAAAAAAGAAAAAAGAAAAAAAGTAAGACTAACTACTTTAAGAAATAGATCTACAACACATAACACCATTAAGCTCATCCTGGCTCATGGGCTCACCTTATTTTGCATATTTTCCAATGTATTTTCAATGGTAAAAAATTGCTCACAGCTTTTTTTTTTTTTTTTTTAATTATCATATTTACAATTAAGGAAAATATTAGTTCATAAAATAATATAGATGTAACAATTTACAATAAAAGCACTAGAACAATAAAACATGAATGAGAGAAGGAAAAAGAAAAGGAGAGGAAGAATTGATTAGTCTCCTCCTCCTGTGGTTCCCTTATTTATAATCAAAAGGGAGAATAATAGTTTACGAAACTTCCTTAATTACAATCATAAGTTAATTAGGAAAGTAAATCTAGACAACTTAGGAAGAAGCAAATCTTAACAATAAAGGGAACTTATAACAATCACTCTAAATAAACCATAAATAACAAAGTAGGACCAATGGGACCTATGTGCACATAGGGACACATGGTATCGCTAGCGCTAACAATAGAGATGCCAGTTTTGTCAGTTTAAAATGATGGTACTTGGTAGCATTCATATTATTGGACATAGACAAAACTATTCTCGATATTATATATGTAAAATATTTTACCTACATTATTTTATTTCCTGGCATTTTATGCAAAAAAAAAAAAAAAAAAAAAAAAAAAAAAAAAAGAGAGCTAAAGATAAAAGGAACAATAAAGAAGAGTAGATCGAGCACATGGTATACTAGCAAAGGTAACTTACTGCTTTCCTGTTTTAGCTTCTACTATCCTCAGAGATCTCTGTTCATGATGTCCAAACAGCCAGCTATATGCACTATATATCATTTAAATATACGATATTCAGTTCATTCACCGAAAGAACTCTATTCTATGCATGACAACTACAATAAGGGCTTCTCATTGCATGTATATATCAATCTGCGAACAGAAAACTGAAATAGAAAAAGGAAAAGCATGTTAATGGTATCCAATTGGAGCTGCAGCCTCTTTCAATTCTTTTCCCTGGAAATGGATGTCCTGCATCACAAAGAAATCATCATACATGACATTAGACTGATTACCAAATAAAGATACTACAATATTTTAAGTAGACCGGTAAAAAAAAAATCTTAAAAATATATATGAAATGACAACACTCCCAAGAAAGCCACCAATAATCAATATAGAACTGAAGTACAAGGGGAATTTGAGAATTGAAAAAAAGAAGGGAAGGTTGGTCAAATTCCCACACAAATGCAATCTTGGCTAGATCAGCTACAACGAAGAAGGGATGAGTTAAGACAAGCATGGATGAAGTTGAAGTAAAACTGTGGGGGGGAATTTTAAGAAACGATTATAATTAGAGAGAGAGAGAGAGAGAGAGAGAGATGACATAACATCATAAGAAGATTCATATAGTCAACCATAATTAATTTTGATGAGGCTTCACTGAATTCCAGGGTGATATTATTGGAATCAACACATCGCAGACTGAGGCTACCTTTGACATGCATAGAAAAACACTTTTTGCACATTTGACATATTATAGTTAATAGAAAAAGTGCTTTCTGGTTGGTATCATATGTATTTCAAAATTTTCATACTTCGACCATGTCTATTTATTATGTGGACGCAAATGGCTAATTCCAGCCAGCTGGTGGATGACAGCATGAATTGGCTATGCATTCAACCTCAGTTCATCAGTTCATGTCATAGTAAGTTGTTGTATTAGGAAAAAAAAGCTTTTGAAAAAAAAAAAAAAAGATCCTTCCCCAAACAAATGTAACCATGATACTTGGCTGAAGTTGCTACATGAAGAGAGGGTGACATTTTAGCCAAAAAAAAAAGAAAAAGAGAGGGTGACACGCATAACTTAACAGAACCCTTTTGAGATGACACCTTCTAAAATTTCAACTGTGAGGTCTCCAATATGCATAACCTAGGCAAAACTATTTCGGAGATGCATTCCCCTTGATTAAAATTGTTGACATTCTGCGATGATTTCACAAATTCCTTACTAATATCAGTTGATAATGGTCAGTGGTGAAACAGAGTTTCAGACCCATGTCTGGTTTGAACACCGCAGTCTGTATCGAATTAACAAACTGGAAACTCACATCGATTGGTACTGGAGAGTCCTAGCATGGATGCTAAAAATTCTCCCGGTATGGCATTATATCATAATAAGGAAATAATGTAATCATGCACACCCATATAAACTAAAGAAACAGGCTGCAAATTCATTATAAAAAATAAAACTAAACAATCACTAAAAATCAAGGATGGAGAAAGTTTAGAAGTATTCACAGAAGCAAAATGGTTGACATCCCGATGATGCGCTTCATCTGCTCGGATCACCAACACAACATCCTTCAGAGTCGCATCCTTGGGCAGCCTCCAATAGTCAATAGCAATAGCAGGAGCTGGAACATTTTCAATGGCACCACTGTCTATGTCCTTTAGGTACTCTGTATAAGAATGTATTGCTTCCTCCTCCAGATACCCAACAATTCGATGAGCCAACTTCGGAGAAAGAATATAGAGAACAAAGAACATGTTAAAGAACACTCCTTGAACAGTGAGAACTAGTAGTCTCTCGTACCATTTGGGTTGCACAAGCTCCACCATTGTCATTAAGTGCATCCTTTCATTCTCTGCTTCTTCTAATAGCGCCTTGACCCAACCACCAGTTTGCTGGAACTTACGGAGGGACTTGAGGTGCAACAGCATCCCTCCCACCATACCAGGAACAGCTGCAACTGTCTCCAGCATCATTGCACGACATCCATACCTTCTCTGCATGTTGAATTAAATTATAAAAGTGAATTTTTGAACAGCCCCAGCCTATTTTCTTGTAAATAATAAAGATTTCATGAATAAAGATTTGCTAAACAACTCAATTTACATTATAAGTCAAGCTTGAATTGGCCAAGTCAACTTGGGATCAGAAGCTGATCCTACATCTGATTCCAAGTTTTACAACCTAGCAATAACTTGAAATATGGGCCTATTTCATTGATAGCACAGAGAATATAACATAGTGTACAATGAGGCAAAAAATTTCACCAAACAATGAAGCAGCTTATGAACTCAACAAAGCTTAGGCTCATTCCACCATTCGGTTGACCACTCAAATCCTGTTCCATCATTCCACTATTGAAGGCCATATCTTCCTTGATAATGATAAACAAAACAAATTTTTGAAGACACACATGTTCCTTTCCACTTCAGGGGTAAAATCATGAGTTAGATATAACAAAGTATTCTGTTTTCCTCGTCTGCCCCCAGGAAAAGTCAAAGGACATTTCCTTTCTTATTTATTTATTTATTTATTTTTTTTTTTTTTTGGGGGGGGGGGGGTAGAAGAAACAAAACCCATCCAATGCTTTTTACTTGCCCATTCTCTTCCTTTCTCTGCTTTTGAATTCTATAACTCCTCCCTCTAAGCAGTAGTTATGTCTTCAAGCTATTCATCTCCTAACACTAAAGGAGCAACTGCCTGAGATTACTGTCTCATTTCTCAACCAAATTTAGAAACTTTTCAGTTTCCCTGCAGTCTGTCCCTTTCAGTCGACTACTTTCTCCCCACTTCTTTGAAGTAGTTAAGTTTAAACTCCCCTCCAACCGTGAAAGAGACACCCACTATTCTGCATCTTCAGTATCCCCGAGTGCAATACTTCATTGTTAGGGGAAGGGGTCATGCAGCTATTGGAGTTACTAAAATTGTGATTTCTATTTTGAGGTTTGAGTCCATGGACGAATTTGGATGTGGTGTCCAAGGGAGTCATGTTATGTTGATACAGAAATTTGAGAATTTAGAGAACATCTGCAATTTGTCTTGGCACTTTTCCTGCCCAATTGCTGCTTTCACGGGATGCTATTGCTCGTTACTGCCATTAATATGAAATTCCCATGGGACTTATGTTTTATGTTCATGTCTACTGGTGAGTTGACTGAGTTCAAGCTACTTTGGCGTTTAATCTGAGATCTGGAAATATTTCTCTTCCCCCCTCCCCCAACCCCCAGTATTTTCAAGGTTTAAGCCATGATCAGTACAGGTGTTCTTGGATTCATTATTCAGCTCTGATTGGGGGTAAGAATTTCCAAAAATGATCCTAAAGCTGATACCATGCTAGATGCTTTTAAATCCTGCAATTAAAGTGGATCAACTTGACTCAATGAAGCTTAACCCCACCCCACCCACCCCCCAGAAAGAATTTTTTTTTTTGAGTTATTTAAGCTCCCCAACTTCACAAATTAGTGTGAGTGATGCAGGAGCAGCAGCAGCCTTTTATTTTAGGGTAAATTACTCATACCACCCCTGGAATCCAAAATTACTACGCATCAACCTATAAGTTGACGATAATTACTCATACTACCCCTAAATTTCAAAACTTGTTACACTAAGACCCACAAATGCTGATGTCATCATGGTTAAAAAATTTTAATGTCTTAAATACCCTTATGGGTATGGTGAAAAGACTAAAATAGGGCTTTTACCTTTATCTATTTATTCCATTTCATATTTTTACCTAAACAAATAAAAATGAAATTCATATCAGTATTTCACATTCGTGGGTCACCATTAAATCAAGGAAAATGAAATAAAATAAAAATAAAAAAACTCATATCTCAGACGAAAGAGAAGGAGGAGAGTGTTGCTCCTCATTCCTCGACTGAAATTTTTTCTTTCTTCTTCTTCTTTCTTCTCCTTACAGTCGACATTCACTCTCTCAAACTATTCCTTCCCATTTTTCCACAGATAATCGCCTCTCTCCACTCTTCGTTCTAGTAGCAGTTGCGGCTTCTGCTGCATCTCCTTCTTTCCTCTTCTATTCTTGCTGAGATAATCGATCCGCGTCGAACTTTTTTTCTCTTCGTCCCTCAGATCTCACCTTTAGATTTAGAAAAAAAAAAATGAAACCCTAGAACCTTCTCCTCTGTTTTCACGAACTCCCTTTCTTTCTCATTTCTGTTATTTCCTCTTCCCCCCATCGGACTAGCTTCTTTCTTCTTGCTTCGCAGATTACAAATCCATGACCACCAATTATAAAAAATTGGCTCTCATTGATCAAGGAACAAACTCTCCATTCTGAATTGATGCGAACCAAAATACTCAAACTGAAATTTGCAATGAACGGTTTTGAATCGACCAGACATCATTGCCACATACTACAAAGAAATCCTCATATTACTGTCATTAGAAGATGATCGATAATGGGAGAACAGAATAGATCGCTGCAGAAGTGGAACACAAATCTCATCAATATACTGGAATCGGAGAAGATAAAATTTGTTGCTGCATTGATATGACACGTAGAAGAACGAAATCGGAGCTTCCAATCACCGCCAATTGCATCGCCACCAGGATTTAAAACACCAATCATTATAGAATTTCATATTTAAATCGAAACATCATTGTTATCAAACCCTCTTTCTACTCGAAACCCTCTCCTCTGCGTTTTTCTCTCTCCTTTTCTTTCCCTCCATTTGCGACGGAACTGATCAAACGGTCGGTTGCAGATCTTTTCCAATGAAAATGGTGGTTTCGAGTTTCGACAGGGAAAGATGATGAGCCGATCAAGAGGATTTAAACGCTTGCAGTCTGCGTTGGTAAAAAAGCAAAGATGATTAATAAAGAAGAACCCTCGTGTTTTCTTGATTTCTGAATGCAAGAGTTTGATAGGAGAGATCAATGCAGTGGCAGAATCCGATAAAGAAGCACTAGAGAGGGCTGGAGGTGGAGGAGTTGGGGAAGATGTAGGTTCTTCTTTTCCTCTTTTCAAAAGGGTAAAAATGATTTTTTGATCTTTTTGTTGGTAAATGTAATAAGGGTAGAATGGTCCACAGAGGTTTAAGGGGTAGTATGAGTAATTACCGTCAACTTATAGGTTGATGTGTAGTAAGTTTGGATTCCAGGGGTGGTATGAGTAATTTACCCTTTATTTTATATTACAGTTCTACTTATTTTCTGTTTTTTTTCTATTTCTGGAAATTATTTGTTTCTATTTATAGTTTTAGTTCTATTTCTGTTTTTGTCTTTTGTAATTTGAATTATGTTATCTTTTTTTTTTTTTTTTTTTTACAGCATGTAAACCCCCCCCCCTGTTCACTGTTCCCATGAACAGTTTCACCCCCTTTTCTTGTAGTTATTTTTTTTTCTTTCTTTATTAGTGGGTTGTAATTGCCCCTAGGCAGTTCCATAACACCCCAGCCCCCCCACGGTGTCACTATGTAAGCCTTTAAAGGCATTTTTTTTCTGCAGTAGAAGTTATGCAAGAACGAAATGAAAGAAAAGAAAATCTCTCTTGAACTATAAGTTCTCTCTCTTCTCTCTCTCCCTCTTAATTTCCCTTCTCACTTCTTTTCCCTACCCCTATATCAACTTCTGTTTCCCCTACCCCTCTCTTTCTCTCCTCTTATTTGCCAATGTTCATTTTCTAAAATTAAAAACAAAACACCTTTCCCCTTCACTGCCCACGAAATCTGTGATCTCCATCCCTTCTATTGAGTTTTCCTCTCTCTAATTTTTCTTCTTTGTTTTTGTTCTGGTTTCAACCCCATCAGCGAGGCTGAGGCATATCTTCTTGTCCTGAATTCGCCATCCATGGCCAATTTTAATATCCCCTCTTCTTCGGCTATCCAATTGTAACTACAAAAATAGCTGCAATTGACTTTACTTCCCTATGCACGTCGGTTCAGCTAGTTATACAATAGTTTGTCAATTTTTGGTGAGATTAAATAATTTATCTATTTATATGAACTAATATTAAAAACCAAATATTCTAATTGCTCCAAGCAAGTAACTGATCTATTTAATGTCATCTCGATCACATGCACCAGGCGGTAAAATGGAAAAAGAAGCAGATTATGCACCTGAAAGAAAATATCAGTTGGTATCCGAAGAAGCTTCACTGTCCTATATGCAACCTTGTCCAAGAATGTTTTAGGTACATGGTGCTTACTCAGATCAATTGACAAGTCAGCTTCATAGGTCTCCCATGGCTGCAGGGAAATAAAGAAAAATATCTTAGAAAATGAACCTGATAACTTCTAGAAGGAATCTTTGAACATAATCAGAAACAAAAAAAAAATCTTCATTAGACATAATGAATGAACTCAAAAAGCAGAAAGATTTCTTATCAAGTGATAATGTCATGGAGAGCATAGTTAGAAACCAGGTTTTCACTCAGGCGATGTGAATCGCCTAAGTCGAGTAAAAAAAACAGCAAAACCTGTTCAATAGTCAGGTAAACTCGCCCAGTATTTAAAAAATAAAAATAAAAAAAAAAACCTGACCAGACTTGGTCCAAGTTTGTCCTAGTCACAAGCAACTCAAGTGTTTTTACCGAGTCAAATGAAACTTGCATGAGTCCGGTCTTTTTCTTTTCTTTTCTTTTTTTTTTTTTTTTCTTTTTTCAAACAATTGGAAGAATTCTGTACAAAACTGCCAACAGAATTCTTAACAATTGGTCCATGGCATTTCCCACCAAGTTCAAAAGAGTGTGACTTGGTACAAGCATCCACGAAAGGCACAAAGGCAGAGAGGTGAAATATTAGGAAACTCATCTTGAATCGTCTCAAGGTAATAATATCACAGCATGGGAGGGGAAAAAAGGCCAGGATTAAGCGTTGATGATGGTGCTGATGTAAAAGGCAAAAAATGAGAGATCTCTCGAATCGCAAAGAATTTTAAAACCTGGCATGCAGAGTGATAGAGGGGAAAATAATCCAGATACAAGAGATTGTTGGTACTGTGAGTGATACTATTTTTGGTAGTACTGCTGGCAGTACTATCGACAGAACCGCCAGTGGTACTATCATTGGCATATCTATTTTTGGGAATTCAAAGATTCCATAAATTTGATTTTATTTTATTTCCAATTATGTACTGCTGTAGTTGGTTATTTAAACCTTTGTATCGTCTCATTCAATGTGTGACAATTATATTGAATCAATAAAGGATTTCTCTTTTTCCTTTCATCTTCCTCTCTTTTTTCTCAAGTATATCATGGTATCAGAGCAGGTTCTTTGAATCAATCTAGAACGATATTGCAGATCGTATTGCATCTCTCTCTCTTCCTTGTTCTTCACGGCAACCAATAGCAGTCTTCACTTTTCGTTCTCCATAGCAGCCAAAGACAATATCTTCTCTTTACTCTTCACAGCAGTTCAGCCAGCCGCGTTTCTCATCACGTGTTTCTATAGCAGTCAGTAGCAGCATCACTCTCTCATTCTATACAGCAACCAGCGACAGTTTTCAACACTCCTAGCTGATAGCAGCATTGGTACCTCTTTGTTGTCTCTCTTAGCTATATCGGTACACATCTCTTAATCCTCAAAGCCACAGTATTATTTTCTTTCTTCTATAATAAATATGTCTTCTATTGAAAAGGAAAATCAGACGAGTAGCATCAGGCTAAATGGTAGCAACTACACCTATTGGTCATCTGTAATGGAGGATTTCTTAATTGGCGAAGGTAGATGGGGTTATGTAACCGGCTCCACAGTTAAACCATCTGATCCTAAGGAAGAAACCTATGCTACAGGCATAGTAAAGTGGGAGATGGAAAATGTTTAGGTTCTCACCTGGATCCATAACTCAATTGATCCCAATATTGGGATGAACTGTTCCAAATATAAAACTGCAAAGGATGTCTAGTCATATCTCAATCAAATGTATTTGGAATCCAATTTTGCAAAACAGTATCAATTGGAAATGGAGATACGCGGTGCAAAGCAAGATGGTAAATCAATCCAGGAATTCTACAATCAAATGACTAATTATTGGGATCAATTAGCCCTCATGGAACTGAAGGACCTATAATCCTCTGAGAGCTATATTACTTACAGGGAGAGATAGCGTTTGGTTCAATTCCTTATGGCTTTGTGAGATCAATTTGAACCTCTCAGATGATCTATCTTGAATCGGACTCCTCTTCCTTCTATTGATGCTACTATTCGAGAACTGATTACTGAAGAGACTTGGTTCAAGGTTACACATGCCGGCTCCTCTCAACCATCCATTTGCGAAACTGGAGTACTTTCAACCTCATTCATTCAAAGAGGCGGAATCGACTTGGCTCCCAATGGTTAAATGACTTGGTCTTCGTGCATTACAACATGAGGTTGAGGGTGCAAAACATGTTCCATGATAAGGAGGATGATACCCCGCTCGAGCTCGCCAACATCTTTCAGCTTGACTCTAAAGAGGAAGATCCATTAGTGGAGTGGGTACGGGACAGAGGAGTACCTGTGATGGACGAGCCCGGGGGGATGCCTGACTCCCATTTGGCCAGCCATTTGGATACTGATGTCGACGAGTTTTTAGCCTCGGAAGAGGGTCGAGTCCATACATAGTCACCCGTGCCGTTTAACCCTCCTGCTGGCACTGATACAGATGATCCTGAGTGGAGATGGAGTAGTAGTGGAGCTAGTGGTAGTGATCATGGGCGTGGGCGTGGAGACCCAGTTGTCAATATTGGGGTTGATCCAGAGCCACGAGCATCACCTATTAGATACACTGAGGAGTGCTAGTACACTCATGCAACACATGATGATGACCATGGTGCACGTGTGCCATCCTCATTACGTAGACTAACTTCGTATTCGCGTAGGCCTCAGCATCATTCCCAATCTCAACATGATGAAAATGCTGATTGCAGTAGCATGATAGACGTCGACGTTGATAACCTCTCTACTAGCTTACGAAGATTAAGTGTGGAAGAGAATAGCAGTTACTGCAGTAGATAGTAGCAGTGGAATGTTCTTGGATATAGCACTAATTCAGCATACACCTCAAATGATTATGTTGATATCAACTTTATCCCCTATCCCACTGCGACTGCATATGGTTCTTCCTTCGATGATTATTCAGATGCAGGAGCATAGACACAGAGTCAGAGTGGATCAACCAACTTTTATTCCATTCCATCAGTACCTCCGCAAGAATCTACGCACCAGAGTACTATTTCAGAAGTTTTTCCATTCTTCCCAAAGATAGGAATCATTCGGACAGCTACTGATGTTATATTTATGAATCATGTGCAAGACTACCAGAATAACTTTGCATCAAGAATGTCGTGGGAAGATTATGTTGCTCAGTTGGAAGACAATTTCCGTCGACAACTTTCCCAGATGCATGATGATAGTTGGATGGATCATCCACGGCACTCTACGTATTATTAGACATTGTATCTGTATGAGGATTGTGGAATTGAGGACTATGGGCACATAGGGACTATGGGATCATTCAGTATTGAACATTTGAACTATGATGTAATGATTCATAATGAAGTATTATTTTGTTTCTCTTTCCCCTAATGCATTATGTTATTGTCTCATTTGCAATATTTGATTGAATATAATAGCCAATATTAGCCCTAAATTTACAACAGACTTCAGCGTTGACTTTCAAAACATGGGTGTAAACAAACAACCACAAAGAGTCATTATTTTTACAATTTTATGCTCTAAATGTGTTTATGTATGTAAAAATGAGGTTCCCCTGAAGTTGGAGACCTAAAAAATGTATTTCTCGGACAAAATGCAGTGTCTCGGCAAGATCTCGGTTTCGGAGGAGGCCGAGACTCCTCTGAAACCCGAGATTTTAAACCTCGACTGCAGGCATTGCAGGCAATCGAATCAGCCTCTTGGAACCGGCATACTTCCCGAGTTTGGATACGATAAAGACATTTATTGGGGATTTGGAGAGCAATCTTATAAAAAATATTAATTTTACTATTTTACCCTTATCAAAAAACACATGTTCATTAAATACATGTGCAAAAACAATCAAAATGAGTTTTTGCCAAAAATAAAAAAGAGGTCAAGACCTTTTTCTGATTTTTGGCCTATTTCTATTTTTGTTTCTCATAAATAGCACTAAAAAATGATACCAAATCCTTTTAAAATAAAAAAATTTAAATAAAAATAAAATTATAAATGGATCCAAAGACAATCTTAATAGCCTTACACTTAGGGATGTAGTTAATAAGATGTTGCTGGACTTTTAACTGGATGCATCTTGAGAATCCTTCCAAGGCAATACAAAATAATAGGGGGGACATTGGGCATCCTTGCGTAATACCTCGTCTCGCGTTAAAGAATTCGACAGGACTTCCATTAACTAAGATTGAGAATCTAGGCGAGGAGATACAGGATTAGATCCACTGGCAGAATATACTAGGAAAATTCATCTTGGCCATGGCTTCCATAAGATATTCCCATCTGACATGATCATAGGCTTTATGAAGATCGATCTTGAATATAGTAGTAGGAGAGTGATTTTTCCTGTCAAAACCCCGAGCGAGATCGTTGCATATCAATATATTATCCACAATATTGCGACCCTAAATAAAAGCCGATTGGCTTTGACTGATAAGATCACCAGCAACTTCTTTCAACCTGAGAGCAAGGATTTTGGCAATTATTTTGTAGATAGAATTGCAGAGGGATATGGGTCTGAAGTCACTAATGGATGAAGTCACTAATGGAACATGCACCCTCCTTCTTAGGGATAAGACAAACGAAAGTTTGATTGGCTTCTCTAATTTGATCCAGATTGGAAAAGAAGCTACGGATAGCCAATAGCAAATCAACCTTGATAATATCCCAAGCAGCCATAAAGAATCCCATACTAAATCCATCCGGCCCCGGGGCCATAAAGAATCCCATACTCAAATTGATTGCAGAATTAATGAAGAAATTAACTCACCAAGCATTAATTCAATACAGCAACCAATCCCTGGAATATTGATTGCAGAAATCGATTGCAATTTGAAACTCAAAGTCGTTCCTAAATTTGGGGCCCAAACTGAGATCTTATTTGGATTCCAGATCTGGTATTAGTATGTATGGATGAGATCAACAAAGGAAAAAAAAATGTAACTGAAACCAGGGTTAGTGTAATTCCATAGCAATTAAAACTGAGAATAAAACTTGGCAATTGAATATAGGTAATGAACATAATTTAAAACCCAGTAGCAGACATTGATTGGATAATTAATGCATTAAGAGAGACTGATATGACCACCAACTGATCACAATAACAGAGAGAATAGAGCCAGAACCAAAATCGATTGAAAGGAACAATTGTATTTACAACAATAAAACCCATATCTGTAACTGATACGTAGATATTGAAGAATCTGAGTGCACATTAATGGAGTAGGAATTTAAACCATGAAGGAATTAATAATTCATTAGCAAATAAACCATGAAGCCCTAAAGCCGAGATTAAGTAGATTGATGAAGCAACACAGAAAATTCAGACCTACATTGATTTAATGGATTAGATCTGAAATTAATTAGTAGTAATGAACTTACTTTATTATTGAAGGATAGTAAGACGAAGAGATCAGATGAAGTATAGGCAGATTCAGATCTTAGAAAGAATTGCAGAAAACGAACTTACTTGATGAGGGGAATTGAGAACCAATGGAAAATAGAATAGAAACAAACCAGAACTTCAGTTGCAGCAAAGGCAGTAATGGTGGTTGCACACCATGACGAAGAATTTTAGACAACTCTCAAAACGGCACCCGCTCTAATACCATGTAACAAATTGATAAAAGCTAACCAGAACCATGAGAGAGAGAGAGAAGAATAGGGAGAGAAAAAGAGAGCTTGACTCTGCTGAGAAGAGGCAGAATGTTACCTTATTCTGTCCATCTTATTCCATATATATAAAATAAGTCTCTCAATTACAATAGGAATCCCACTAACCTACTATAACGCAAATAGGACTGTGTAGTATTTTAGATAAGAAAGGACATCTAAATAAACTAGGTAATCTATCTAAATAGGACTATTAGTTGAGTAAGACATAGAGTCCTCCTTTAATTCTGCTACTGAGGACAGAGATTCCCACTCCAATACAACTTCTGATATTGCCATCGTGTGGACTGACGACTGACGCAGTATAGTTTAACACCTATCATTGATGGAAAGGAGACAGTGGAAAAAGGAGATTGTTAACAATGCCGCTATATGGAGAATAGACCTAATCACCAGGGTCCATTCACACACTCACGATAACCAGATGACACTAATCCCATCTCGGGATCAGTTCCATCCAGCTGGCTTGTTGACTCGCCCTCTAATGGTTGAGTCCTATCTCCTTAGTGCTATCCTCTTCTACATCTCATAATGTAACTAGCCTTTTCTTGTGGAGCTCCCTTCTCCTTATGAGAATAGGACTGCTTTGTTTTATCCTTTTAGTTATGGGATCCTTCTCATGTTCAGATGTCAAACTCCTATCTACTTCGTAACCTAGACCTATCACTCTACCTGTTCCCTTTATCTATAAATACTAGCTACTAAGAGGAGAGGCTTATTCAATTAGATTCTGCCCACCTACAGCAGAAATCGATACCTTTCTCTCCCTCCATAATCCTCTCTCGGGTCGGGTGGTTTTCTCCTTTTCTTCTTTTGTTTCAAAGATGAAAATGACACAAATGCAGCAGGAGAGAAAAAAGTACAGAGCCATTGCAACAATTACACATGAATAGAGTAAGAGTCCCACCAGTTTTGGTGGGACTTTGAAGGGGGGTGGGGTGGAGAAAAAGATAACTGATAGGGAAAGCCGAATCTCAGAAATTGCCTGAGAACTCTCCCACCCTTGCACTCCAAACACTTCACTTTCCCATGGTTTTGGGAAAGATTTCGGACTTTTCCATACTGTAGCGTCGCACCCCATCAAATCCGCTGCAAACAAACAGGACACAGGACTCTTATCACTAGTCCGTTGTGGGGCCTATTTTCAGATAATTTTCTTTTCTGATTGTATTAATCAGGCTGGAATATATTTTAATTATTTTCAGTCCTGTTTGGGATTTTTTTTTTTTTTTAATTAGTAAAGTATGTCCTAGTCAGTTTTGAACTTTACGATAGCTGGCTGATTGGAAGAGTTCCAGTCACTGATGCAGAAGCTAGGTACGAGCAACACCCACTCAAATTATGCAGATGTGGATTTTCCATGTTAAAAAATGCATGTTAGTTCATTGGGTAGAGGGTCACCCAGATTTCACATATGGGATGTTTATATGTTAATTTGGAATGTAATTTAGTATTCTAGGAGGCGAAGCATGCTCTAGGACACCCTTCTGTTTTTACATCTTGTACAGGCTCAATTATAGAAGTACAAGATTTATTGTGAAGTGCCAGTGTGGTTACTCTCATATTTGTACATATAAACATTACTGAGAGAGAGAGAGAGTCTTAGCTATTGTTCCAGCTATTCTAATGAATCAGTAAATTATGGGATTATCAGAAGGTAAGCAGTTTTGCAAAGAACATATATGATTTGTTTGATAACTGACACAATGCACAACAAATGATTTTTAAAAAAACCTGAGTCCCTATTAAAATAGAGCAACCATTTGCCTATTCTATCATGCCACAACTAATAAATGAGCCTTACATTCACAATTCAAAACTGCCAAGAATTAGGCAAAATGAGAAGGTTATTTCTGTATAAGCTGGATGTCAAAAATTTAAAACCAATCATTTGACAAGCACGAATGGTTTGCTTCTCTTTCTTACTGCGTTTGATGTATATCTCATGTACCAAAACTAGTTAATTTAATGGAAAATGATACGGACACATGAGATTTCATTAGTTTTGATCATGTACAATTTAAAAAAGTAAAGATTCAAGCGAGGGGGTGATTATCATAGAAATGAATACTGGTCCGTGCCAGTATCTTGGGAAGTTGCTTTGATACTTCAACAATGGTAAAAATCAATTAACCTTGTTAAACTACACTACAGTCCACATGATGGGACCTACTCACAGTCCTCATCGTGTGGGACTCTTTGACCTACACAGTTGGTGTAGGACTCTTTGACTACAGTTGCTGAGTTAGAATAAGACTCTATAGTCCTATTATGTTTATAGTTCTATTGTAATTAAATCTCCTATTAGTATATGAACTCCTAATTAGTTACTTAGTTTGCTTTATTAGTTTCATTTTCCTATTTGGGGTTTACTTTGTATTTAGTTTGTGACTAGGACTCTGACTTGTAAAGTCCTAGATCATATCTAATAGTTTTCTATTTTCTATAAATATAAGCTACAAGGAGATATATACTCTCTCTTCCTTTACACATCGACTCTCTCCATCTTCCTTTATTTTTCTATTTTGTTGCATGGTATCAGAGCAGGTGGTGTTTTGAGAGTCGATTAAAAGTTTCTGTTCTAGTACGCAGCCACCACTGCTGTTGCTGCAACTTTGGTGCTTGTTGTTACTGTTTTGCTGATCAAATTTGATCAACATCTACTACATGCTCACGTTGGGAGCCTACCTACAGTTGCACGTGATGCAACCTCTACTACCTACAGCCTACCAACTTGTTGCATGTGATGCAAACTACTACATTACCACCTGTAGCCTACCTACTTGTTGCACATGATGCAACCTACTATTTTTGCTCGTGTTGGAGCCACCACTATTGCTACCTGGTGTTTGTTCTATTACTATTGTTACTATTGCTTGGTTCACAGTAACCTATACTGTGTTGTTGTTGTTTCCTGATTCATAGTAACATATACTGTACTGCTTGACTACTACTACTGTTGTTGCTTCCATTGATACATTGGTTCAAGATGAAGCTTGTGCTGTTGTTGTTGCTTGGTTCACAGTGATTGATACTGTGCTGCTTTACTACTACTACTGCTGCTTTTGTTGATACATTGTTTCAAGTTGAAGCTCTCTCTGTTGCTGCTGTTTTCATTACTACATTGTTTCAAGCTAAAGCTTTTACGTTCTCCCGTGCTCCAACTTAAAGGGGGTATTAAACTATACTACAGTCCACACGATGGGACCTACCCATAGTCCTCATCGTGTGGAACCCTTTTACCTGCACAGTTGGTGTAGGACTCTTTGACTACAATTGCTGAGTTGGAATAGGACTCTACAGTCCTATTGTGCTTATAGCTCTATTGCAATTTGTTGACACCCTGTCCAGTCAGTGCAGTCAGTGTTGTCATTGTTGGCAACCCAAGCAGAGAAAGTGATATGGAGGAGAGAGAGTATCTGTAGGACTCTTCGTCAGTCAAGCAGCCAAAGAGAATGAAGCTTAATTGATGAAAAAGTCCAACTGAAGTGGAGAGAAAGAAGAGAGAGAAAGAAAAGAGAGAAAATAGAAGAGAGAGAAAGAGGAGAGAGAATGGGTGGGGACCAGGTGGGTCCCACTTCGGGTGGCCAGGCCAGCATGGCAGCCAGCCTTGGCCAGCATGGCAGCCAGCCTTGGCCAGCAGGGCCGATGCCCATGGCAACAGGCCAGCAGGCCACGCACAGCAGGGCCACGCAGCAGCAGCCCCGCGCGCAAGGCATGCCGCGCGCAAGGCTTGCTCGGCAGCACGCCAGCGCAGCGAAGCCCGCGCAGCGCCGCAAGCCAGCGCAGCGCCCGCAGCGCGCGCGCCAGCGCGCGCGGCACGCGCAACGCAGCGCGCGCGCAGCGCGGCGGCGCCGCGCGCCGCAAGACGCGGCAAGCCAGCGCTGCGGCGCATCGCGCTAGGCGAGGCATGCACGCAGCCTGTTCGACGAAATGCCGCAATGAAGGAAAATGTCCGAACCTTACTGGAAAAAAATCGACTTACAGGGCATTACCACACATTCACAGGGGTATTTTGGTCATTTTGAAAAGAGCATATTCCGTATGGGTGGCTTGGATCAAGCCACGACAGCGAGATTCCAAATGGAGGGCTGTCAAAAATGCGGGATCTGGTATAGCGTCAGATTCACGCAAAGATTCCATCGCGAGCCTTCTGAGTGGCTGAAAGCAAGATTAAATGGTGGTTTGCGTCGCGCACGGGAGTGGATCCATGATTCGGTGGAGCATGCACATGGTGCACTTGCGCAAAAGATGCGCATCCGATGGATCTCGTAGACTCCGATTGCGCCTGACGCGATGAGGCCGATCGGAGGGCCTAGAGGAGATCCCGCCCTTTGCGCTTTGATCCAACGGCCTGAAGACAAAGATACCTTCTCCGCCAATCAACGGACGACAACGATGTACGTTGCGTCAGATGCGGCGTCGCTATGGCGTGTCGCGGCGCACCGAATCATGGTCGGAGATTCCATTTGGAATAATCTCACTGGCCGAACTTCTTTTGGCCATATCTTGGCCGTCCGAGCTCCGATTGAGGCGATTCAAAAACTCACGGCTTTCTCTCTCCGAGTAGAATCTGTTAGAATGAAGAAATCAAGGTTTTGGTGAAAAGAGCTGCTGGTTTTGGGGGAAATGGTGCTTTGGAGCTTTCTTTGAAGAACAAATCACTCTTCACCTTCTTCCTTCTGATACACATGGGTATTTGAGCAGTTTGGAGTGAAGTGTGAGTATGAGTGATAGTTTGATGTGATTGATGGTGTGCGAGATGCGTTAGAAGAATGCCGAAGGTCCATTCCATTGACGAAGCGTATCTATCACTACTGGAGAGCTTGGAACATCCATTTGGTGAGAACTAATCTTACTGTGATCACGTCGGGAAGGTAATCACGCACACAAATCCTACTTATTGTATCAGAGATATATGGGAAGGGTTTGTAATGATTTATGATATCCATTTTGTATAACCTGTTAAGTGGGTGCTTGACTGGAGTTGGGGTAGGTGCCTCGAGCACAGTTGTAGCTGTGAATGCAGTTGATGTTGTAGCATCGGGGTTGTAGGTGCAACCGTAGCATTTCTGTTGTGTATCGGGTATATACGAAACCCTGGTTAGGGTATTGCCCCGTGGAGTAGCCATCACAATGTGTGATTGGTGAACCACGTTATATTGTGTGTCCCATGCGTGTGATTTTGATTGTGGAATAAAAGTCCGTGTCTTTGCAGGTCCGGGTGTACACATTTGGCGGACCAAGTCCCCGGTATGGATACTGGTGGGTGGGTGGTTGGTGTGTGCACGAAATGTGTTTGACAGATTGTCTGTGAGAAGGTCTCAAGAAATCAGCTCAAGGCAGCATAACACAGTTTGATCAACAGCTCTTAGCAGCAGTGTTTATAGCATCAGGGCAAATTGTTTAGTAGAAAAAGTTTTTAGTGGCCACTGATTCACCCCCCCCCTCTCAGTGTCAACCTGGGACTAACACAATTAGATCTCCTAATTAGTTTATTAGTTTGCTTTAGTAGTTTTCTTCACCAAGTAGGCTTATTAGTTTCTTTTTTCTATTTGGAGTTTACTTTGTCTTTAGTTTGTAATTAGGACCCTGACGAGAAGTTCTAGATCCTATCTAATAGTTTTTTATTTTCTATAAATACAAGCTACAAGGAGAAGAGCATACATATACGCTCTCTCTTCCTTTACACATCGACTCTCTCCATCTTCTCTTATCTTTCTATTTTGCTCCAAACCTCGTAATGCAATCTATATATTTTCCAGTTCAATACCTTTAGTGAGTAAAATGGTCAAGTTACCACAGCAGGATACTTGATTCACTTACCAAACAAAGTAACCCGAAATCGAAAAATCAAAGCTAACAACTGTTTGATTCTAGTCAAATTCAAAGCAATTGATCAACATAGTGGTCCACACTCCATAATGAGAGCGGAAGAGAAGAAAAAAGAAAGTAAAGAAAAACAAACAAAACAAGAAGACAGAAAGAAAGGAACGAAGAATCAAAATCAAACATATACCCTTAGTTATTCTCCTTACCATGAAACAGTTCCAAGGCCAAGCAGTCCCGTCCTCCCTCTTGACATTCGGCCTCGCTATACCCCAATAGGAATTCACAGCCAGAGAATCATTTGGTTTAGCGCCATCAGTAACCGAATTCTCCTTCCGATCCTTCTCAGACAACGCAGTCTCCGCCGACGACGCAGAGCTCAAATGACGCCCCAAATGCGATACACCAAGGAAGAAATAATTCGGAGAAGAAGAAGCTCTTAGGGGTTCAGGACACCTTTTAAGAATGAAAGAAGAAACAACATAACGTGTAGAGTTCTGGTACTGTCCATGGAGTAAGCTTCGAATCAACGATCGAGCCAGGTGTTGATTCATCTTCGATCTCCGCCCAATGGCACTGAATGATCCTTGGATGCAAGAACCAGAGTTTTCTCAACTACACACAAGCAACGATTAGGGTCTCAGACAGAATGTCTCTCAAACCTCACTATTCATTCAGATATGCTTGGCGTGACAAACGGGTGCTCCTACAGCCACTGTCGGTGCAAGTATGGCTCTCAACCGTCAAACCGTCTGGTACGGATTTTCATATAATAGAAAACGAGAATAGTTCATGTGCATGTAATAGTTCATGTGCATGTGCATATACTTTGGGATTTTATCATTATCCATATTTAATGGATCCTATACTCGGTCTCACATCACATCAACGACCATGATGAGATCTTTGATATCCATGATTATCAATTATTAAAAATGCTATAACGATTTTAGATTATTTAAGTAACGTTTATCATAAATGGTATAATGGCGTTAGATCATTTCAGTAACATTTTTCATAAATACACGATCCAAGCATATAGGATAGTATAACTACCTTCTTACAACAAAAAAAAAAATCTATTTTCTAGTTCATTTACATATAAATGTACTTTGTATCTTTCTTAAGATTTC
This sequence comes from Protea cynaroides, assembly GCA_028583415.1. Taxonomy (NCBI): domain Eukaryota; kingdom Viridiplantae; phylum Streptophyta; class Magnoliopsida; order Proteales; family Proteaceae; genus Protea; species Protea cynaroides. Next base: position 10,994,747 of record CM053276.1, on the reverse strand, counting down.
ATCACCATCCATATCCACTGGATCCCACACTTTAAGTGGGTCCCACACCACATCATCGACAATGATAGGATCACATGAAGATTGCATGTACATGCAAATGATCCAAACTCTTCCTCTCATTTAAAATTTCAATCTATTTAAATTTGCCAAGTGGCAAAATACAAATTTGAAATATGAGAGAATATATTATGATTAAATTTAATTAGATAAATCTGGCCATGGATATGGCTCTAACCAAAGTTCCTTAAATTAAAGGGACCCTAAACTAAAATATAGTTCATCTAACTACTATGACCCTTCCGTTCCTAACAAATTAGATGCTTAGACTAGATCTTTTGACCAATCAATTTGTCACGTAATTTAGAATATAGGAAATGATAAAAAAGGAGAACAATCTTTAAATTAGATAGTTCGGATAATAATACATTCCCAAATTATAAAATGATACTTACTCATTCTCTGCAGAGACCAAAAACTTAATCCATTTGAGTTACGAGTCATTAGTGTCTTTCCAAGTGAAAAACAACATTTATAAGTCTTAGACCTTATGTAAGTGGCGACTTTCAAATTTTATCGTCCATTGACATGGATGGATAATATTACAAGGCAAAAACCTATTATCTATCAATTAGGAATACACACACACCCCCCCTCCCCCCTCCCCCCTCCCCCCTTCTTGTTTCGAAGCACCTGCATGTACATGTACTTTCTAAGGGATTTCATCACCGTTGATATGGTGTGGAAACCACCTCTAAAGTATAGAACCCATTGAATATGGATGGTGATGAAATCCCAAAGATATAAGTTGGTGAACTATTCTCCACACTCTCTCCATTTTTTTCTATAAAATTCTTTATTTCACCGAAAAAATAAGACAAAGAAAAACATACACTCTCGTAACTTCCTGACATAAGTTAATATCAAACTTAGACATAATAAGAATGATTTTAGAATATTTGGAGAGAGTAAAACTAACCAGTGGATCACATTTTTCAATTAACCAGTGGTACCGTTAGACCATTTTCGTTACAGATTGTAAAAAAAAATAAAAAATTAATGATACATTTTATTTATTTATTTATTTTTGGTGTTGAAAAAAATAGGTTGGATAGGCAACACTAAGCATTGCCAATATCGATTATATCTAATATCGATTCAATCCAAATCAAAATATTATACGGATCTAATGGGAAACTGATACATGACCAATATCATGTATAATAATATTAAAACAAAATCAAATTGAAAATTGACCAAATTCAAACTCAATATGATTCCACGGATCCAATCAAGATCGAAGCAACTTGAAATATGGAGTCAGGAGAGAGTGACTCTTATAGAACTTGGATCTTTGCCACCCACGACCTTATGCGGTCCTGGTGGGCCAGTAGGATACAATGGGTATCTCTCATCATATGGCACAAAAAAAGGAATATGGTGGTCAGCATTATTCTTCATATTAGATATATGAAGCATGGTTGTGTAAATGAATATATTCTTCTCCCAAGAGTTTTTTTTTTTTTTTTTTTTTTTTGGGGGGGTGGGTGTGTTGGGGAAGGGGGCACGGGGTGGGGATCTAAAAGAACAGATATATAAGAGAGAAGATTCAAATTCATGACCTCCCAGCACTTGCTTCAACAAGTAAAGGATCTACCATCCAATGAAATTGAATTTTGGAAAGATGATCTTGTTTGGTTTTGTTCTTTTTATTCTTTTTTTTTTTTTTTTTTTTTTTTTTTTTTTTCTGTTTCTTCGGAGAATGATAAAGCTGCACCCAAGCTAGCTTTGATTAAGGCTCTTGCTGACATGGTTTGAGGACTCGACCTGAATTGATCGATTCTGGTCGATCCGACTTGGGATCAGTTGGGATTGAACATGAGTCACAATGGTTTTTTGAGTGAGTTCCACTCATGAGAAACCAATTCTGGTTTATTCGGTTCAGGATCGATTGGAACTGATATTGAGTCACAATGGTTTTTGGGTGAGTTCTACTCATGAGAAGCCGATTATAAGGCTTTTGGGAGCTTATCCACCCTGATCTGGGCTGATCCGACATATATTCTGATCGGGATCCACTGGGGCTGCTCACCTCCCCTCCATTCGAGTACTTGAGCAATGCTTGCTGGTAATTTGATTAGTTCGGCCGATCCCCTTCCTGATTCCGAGTCCTCGAACAATGCTTGTTGCTGATCTAATTAATTCTAGAAATAGAAAAACATTGTGAGGTTACAAAAGGACACTTATCTCAATCTCTCCCAAATGAGAGTTAGCACCAAAACACTTCTGCTCTTCTTCCTCCCTAGCTTTGTAGCAAGACTTCGTTGATTGCTAATATCTCCTCGGCAATTGAGGGGGCAATTTATAATCCCCTATATTAGTCATCCCTCTTTTAAGACGAGTCTGGAAGTTTTCCCACAAGTTCTTTCAAGTCTTATAAGCTAGTGGGCAGAGTGTTAAACGGTGCAGCTCTACCTAATGCCTACTAAGAAAAGTAAGAAGGGTTTTATGGCCATAAAAATGGACTTTAGCAAGGCTTGTGACAAGGTCGAATGGACTTTTTTGGATCACATTTTATGAAATTTGGGGTTTGATCTAAATTGGGTTAATTAGATAATGCAATGTGTTTCCACAGTCTCGTAACATGTTAAAGTAAGTGAATCTGTAACCCCAAGGGGATAGCTGAGTCAGCAAGGAGCCTACGCCTTAGGAAGCGGAAGGTATTGAGTTTGACTCTTCTTACTACTTTGGGGCCACTCACACGGGGGTCTTAAGTGTTTTTTCTTTCTTGCTATGGGTGCAAGTATAATGATTCTCATTTAATCCCAGAATGACCCGATCAATGTGGTTATGGGGTTAGTATGGGCCCGTGGGATTAGTCAGGCCAAAGGTCTAGATACCCATCGTTAGCAAAAAAAAAAAAGTGAATCTGTCATTGGCCAATTCCCTCCTTAGCAAGGCCTTCGCCAAGGCTGTCCACTTAGCTCCTACCTCTTCATCCTCTATCAAAAGACATTATCTCTAAATCTTCAGGCTGCTCAATATGGCTTTATGGTCTCACATCTTATGTTTGCCGATGATTGCATATTCTTTTCCCATGCTAGGATTGCTACGGAAGCATAAACCATCATGGATTTCTTCTGGCTTGTAGCATTTGGCCTCCATAATGTAGCTATTCCATAATTCCAAGATCTCCTAGGATTGGGCTTCGATGCTCTTGGTTGATGATATTATTTTCCTTGTAAGTTGCTTTATTTATGTATTTTTTACTTTTTCTGGCCCTCCGTGAATCTTTTTGCTCACCGTTTAACGACAAGTGGTTTTTGATTGGGACCAGGATCCTTTGTAGTGACTACCAAGCTGAGATCCTGACCGCTCATAATGCATCGAGACCTGTATATCGATGCACTGTGGTATAGATCTTCACTGTGAGACAGCAGTCACTTTAGAGGAATTTTTTTTTTCCCTCTTGTTTGTAGGTGGCCCGGGTTAGGTGGTTACAACCACCACGTTTTTTTTTATTCCCCTCCCTATCAGGGCTGACATACATTTTTCCAATTTTGTTTAATAAATCTTGTTTGTTTTGTCCAAAAAAAAATAAAATAAAATAAAAATCTAATTTAATATGTTCCATATGCCCTTTGTTTTTGTTTTAGGTTTTGGCTTTTGACTTTTTTATCCTTTTGAATTTTGAGTCCTATTCATGGGAATAGAATCAGTTCTCATCAAGCCATCGTGACTGTTACTCATTTAACAGATTATCTTACCCGCCGCTTCACGAAAACGACTCAGAATCGTTTTATTCCGTTGCAGAATCCTTCCGCCATCCGCCGCCAAGCGCACATCTGCTCTAGTGCTACGTACAGCGAAGGCAAGTAACGCGGCGGCGGTGGCGGAGAAGGTGTCAGTGTCCTCAGCATATTCTGTGCGCAATTCCCGCGCATTTTAGGTATCGCCGATTCGCCGATACATCGTGAATCAAGATTTAAGAGAGAGAAATCCGACATAAGAAAGAGTTGTAAGAATTGAGGGAAATGGCAGCAGCAAAGGCAACGCAGAATCCGGTAATCAGTTACTGTCATGATTCGAACCCTAATTTTATGCGATTCTCTCGTGTTCTTCAAGCGTCTGTTGTCTGATGATTAACTAATGCGGAAGCTCAAGAAACCCTTCCAATCCAGTATCGGAAGAACTCGGTCTCCTCACCTGCTTCTAATTTTTTTTTTCTCATTTCGTTTTTCTCATTGTTACGATGCTGGGATTGGAAGCTTGGTTTAGGGATTTGACTGCTTGGGAAGTTCCAGTTTACAGGGAATCCAGTTCTGTTTCTTTCGTTGGTGGAGGACTGTTTCTGGATTCTATTGTTCCTGCTTCATTTGTTTCTCTGATTTCGAGTGGGAGTTCCTCGTGTGGTTCTTCTAGTTCATTATCTTCATCTTCTCTCAGAAGTCGAAAACCCGTTGTTTTTCGGGGGTATCGGCGACTTAAAGGAGAGTCGGGAGTAATCGGTGATGGTTTTTTGTCGGTGAGTTTGTCTATTAAGGGGAGTGATGGATTTGTTCAGGATTCAAATGGGTTCTTGCATCAAAATGAGGAGAAATGTACGGAGGCGGTGGCTTTTGAAGAGGATAAGGAGCAGAAGGTTGAGTTACGAGGAGCTGCGGGAGCCATGAACACCACGAAGCATCTTTGGGCTGGAGCAGTTTCTGCAATGATATCTAGGTTGGTTTTTGTTGTTTTGGTTTCTATAATGTTGGTGTTGGTTTACAGATATTGGTTGCCAGTGGTTATTGCCATTTTGATTTGTGCAAATTAATCTTCCTCCCCTGTTTGTAACCTGTGCTGTGGCATCTGGAATAATTTATTCCGATTGGCCTATAATTTGCTGCTTCCACTTTTTCTTACTGAAATTTTTTCATTTTGGTTTCTGTTTATGTCTATTGTTTTAGGCGCTCTATTAGTGTTGTGATTGTGTTATGTAGCTTTGTTTTGTTTCTTTCTTTGTTCTAGACAACAGAAACCGCTTTAAGTTTATAAGTTCCTTGGTTCTCTTCGTGATATGTCTCTTGTGCTTCTTCTTTCGTATTTGCACCACCTTCTTCTTCTTCTTGTTCCTTTTTTTTTTTTTTTTAATATTCCGATGCAGCAAGTAACTTTACATCCTATTTTTCTTTTACTAACCAAAAAAAAAAAAAAAAAAAATACATCCTGCTGCGCATCACATCTATGGTCCTGTTCTCTATGCCTTTTCCAACTGCTCCCTGTTCCCTGATCACTTTCGCTTGGATCACTTTGTGTTAGCCAAAGATCTTGTTACTCTCTGGTATTTGGCCCTCGGTATCCTGAAAGACAACACCCGGATGCAGGGTTTACCCTTAAGTAAGACTCGTATTTCGCTATCAAGGAAAGCCAGTGTGGAGAGCTTCAGTTATAAAAAGGGTTTGGTCTCTTCCAATTTCCTTTATGTTGTTTTTATTAAGTGCAATAATGTTATTAGAAAAAGAAACTGCAGATGTCTGCAAAAATTGAATCTGTTTACATCCAAGGCTGTAGACTTCAGTTTCAGTATGAACTTTGGTCATAAATAAAGTGAAAGTACATTGTGGATGTTTATGTAAGTCAATGAAAAAACCATGAAAATGATGTGGTTTTAGATGTTTTCAGAAATGCCAGAATAAGCATCAATGCACACCTAAGAACCATTGCAAAAGGAAGAGCATGCTCCATGTTAGTTCAAGAAGATTAATAGCTATCATGACAAGTTGCGGTGCATAAGATTATTTGTGTGCATGATAAATAGGTTTATTACTTAAAAACATTTCTTAAATTTAAAATAGTAATACATCAACATAACTTTTCCTTGGAACAACCATCTCAATTTGTTCAGTGCATTTGGGTCATTTTTATAAAACTAGCCAACTCCATTGATGTATTTGACGTGTCAACAAACCCTTAATAGGCAACTCCAATCAATTTTTTTTTTCTCATTATTGTAGGATAAGTAGAACCCAACAGTGTGTGGATTCATTGGTGAACTCATAATGGAGCTAACGATGTTGATCAGATAATATCGATCTCCATCATCCGTCAATATTTTTGTTTTCAACATCCATCAATATTTATGGGTATTTTGGTCCTTGTTTCTACATATCAGCAGTTCCATCAATAAAAATTCAACTGATATAAGTGAAAAAATAATTAAAATTTATGGACCAATAAAAAGAGGCATTCATATATCACATGTGATCAACATAATATTTAAAAAAAAAACTATATAATACCTGATTGATACAGCCATGTTTTACAGAATGAAGAAATAAGGTATGCACATTTCATGTCATGCTCTTTTTTTGGTTGGGTGAGGGGGGTTGGAAGTGGGGGTGTGGTAGTAGAACAACTTTTGTTCAATACTCTTGTGGGAGCCTGCTCTGTTACAGATCAAACAAGTGAGCACAGATTTTATACTTCATTACGTATTATTTGTGCAATTTTTTTGTCCAATATTTTTCATAAGATATGAATATGAACTCTTTGTTGCACTAATGTGGCAACTTCTAACTGTTTGGATCATGAATGGTGCCTGCCTTTGTCTTGTGAAGTAGATAATGTTGTATTTACTCTTTTTAATTGCGTATTCCTTTCTTGTACTGCTGCCTCAGAACTTGTGTTGCTCCATTGGAGAGACTTAAACTGGAGTATATAGTTCGTGGTGAACAGAAGAATCTTGTTGAGCTTATCAAAACAATTGCTGCTACCCAAGGCTTGAAAGGCTTCTGGAAGGGAAACTTCCTAAATATTCTTCGTACAGCTCCATTTAAGGCTGTAAATTTCTATGCTTATGATACATATCGAAAACAACTTCTCAAAATATCTGGGAATGAGGAAACAACAAATTTTGAAAGGTTCCTTGCTGGTGCTGGAGCTGGCATTACAGCTTCTATACTCTGCTTACCAATGGATACGGTATGTATCTGTCTTTGTTCATAATTTATACAATTTACTGTAGGCAGATTTACTTGGGTACAATATTTCAGTATGGAAGTTGTGACCGTACTATTAGTTACTAGGTCTGTATTGTATATATAAAATTACATTGGTTTTGTTAACGGAAAATTTTAACCAGAAGTAGCCTATGATGGTGAGGGGAATTTTATAAAGGGAAGGGCACGGAGGAGCTGACCTGTGCTCTATGTCCTGTGAATGTTGGACACTCAGTGGTGGGGCTCCAGAATTTTATGGCTTCCACCTAGATGATCTCTAAGATCCCTTACTGACCCAATGATTCACTTTGTATCTTTCATTTAAGAATTGTTGGAGGTGGGCCTTTTGTTGTCTTGGTTATCATTTTATGTTAAGTTTTTGGCCAATGGTTGTTCTCCATCAAGTAGGTTGTAAGGGCATCATTTCCAAAAGAGATTGGTCTTCTGTTCTCATTTTCAATATCATCTCAGAATCCTCAAACATGTATTGGTCATACCTTCAACTTCTTGTCAGGCTTGTAGCCATGGACTCAGCATTTGTGTATCATCACCAGAGGTTTTTTAATGAATAAGAGGGCTTGCTCCTAATTTACACCCCACCCCCCACCCCACACCACACCCCCCCCCCCCAAAAAAAAAAAAAAAAAAAATGAAAAGCTGATTATTTCAGAAGCCGAGTCATAGCTTTTTCATGACATTCTCCTTTCCCCTACTATAGATGGTATCCAGGTCATAAATTTGGAGAGTTTGCTTCTACATGATAATAAGTTGTAAATTAACTAGGCGATTGCTTGTTTTCTACTCGGTCATTCATAACTGTGGGATAACTCAATGCTAGAAGATTGCACTGTTCACTGGTGCCCAGTGGTGAAAACACTCAAAACTGTTTTTCTGTGTAGAAATGAAGACTTTGGTGATTCTTTTGCTGATTATACCTCCAATTGTTAACATTTCAGATCCGAACAAAGATAGTGGCACCTGGTGGTGAAGCCTTGGGTGGAGTCATTGGTGCTTTTCGTTACATGATTCAAACTGAAGGATTCTTTTCCCTTTACAAGGGCTTATTACCCTCTTTAGCAAGCATGGCACCCTCAGGTGCAGTTTTCTATGGTGTGTATGACATATTGAAATCGGCTTATCTTCATTCTCCTGAAGGAAGGAAGAGAATTGAGCACATGAAACAACAAGGTCAAGAACTGAATGCTTTGGACCAGCTAGAGTTGGGTACCATGAGAACTTTGCTATATGGTGCTGTTGCTGGTGCCTGTGCTGAAGCAGCAACATATCCGTTTGAAGTTGTGCGGAGACAGCTTCAGATGCAAGCTCAAGCTACGAAATTAAGTGCAGTGGCGACATGTGTCAAGATAGTTGATCAAGGAGGTATTCCTGCACTTTATGCAGGGCTCATTCCCAGCTTATTACAGGTATGTTGATGCAGATTGTGTTTATCCCAGTGATTTTTGTATTTTATTCATTGTTGTGCATGCGAATGTGAATGGGACTGATGCAATTGGTTAGAGACCGTTTATAGTTATGATCTGTGATCATTCTTCATCTGGGCCATTGCTTGGAGCAATGGTCAAAGGTTCAGGCTGCCAAGGCAAATGGCTGGGTTCGAGTCTTGAGAGCAGCCACTTCGCATTAGGTTAGGACCAGCACTGAGTAACGGCCCTTTTTTGCCAGCTAGCTTTTGACAAGGATCTATGCCATTTGTAGCTAGGTCCCGGCATTGAATCCCGCTTCACCCTTTGCACAACATACACCCTCCTTGTTTGTTGTGTGCTTTCTTCTCTCTCTCCTTGCATGCTATGTGCTCTCATATGATGTAAATAAAGAAGCAATTTCAATAAAGAAAAAAAAAATGATTTAGAGTACTAATTAGTTCTGGACACACTTTTTGCCTGTAACATCTGAGAAGTACCTAGTCAAAATTTTCACACCTATGCGCCCATCGAGACCACTTTCTGAACGGTGCATTACAATAGGATTTGGACCCTGCATTTGTTGGCTCTATCCAGAAGATTTTCTCTGCCATAAACTTTCCTGTTCATTCAATCTATTGATTGTATGAACTGTTTGCTGTATCCATCTCAGGCAATTGAATAATAATTGGACATGCTGATTCAGGTATCCTGTTAAATTATTTTAAGTACCATAAGCTGAATTCAGAGGAGATAGGCATTAGTGCTAGTGAACTTGTTGCTATTTTCACTCTTTTGTGCAATGTATCTTGGTGTCCTCATTTAGGGGGGAACTGGACTTTGATTCCTTTTGCCTTTTTTCATGGCTTGATCACACTAAATGACTATATTGCTCTGGAGAAGGTCCATTATCTAGGCTCTTGTGTGACATAGACTCGTCCTTAAGGAAGTTGGTCCTCAAGTTATAAATTTATGCTAGTTGGACTCTTCAGACCCATTTTTGGCTCATATCCCAGCTAGTCAATAAAAATAGACATTTTTATCTTGCATGTTGTCTTGTCAAAATGAATGTCTCTAATCTGAATGGGAGCTGTGTCATATCTGGAGAGAAAAAAGGATGAAACTTTTCTATCCTGGGCTTCTTTGCCATAAAACTGTTAAACATATATGTCGGCATCTTTTACAACTTTTGATCTATACACTTGCATATAATTAAACCATATCAAAACTTTGTCAATAGTCATGGGCAACAGGTCATGCCAAGTTAGGCACCTAGTGAAGTAATTTGTGTTACCCAGGAATCTTCCAATCTGCCATCTTACCTGATGCAGTGGCGGTCCCACAGTATGAGACGGATGTCTGTTGTGGGATTTTATTTTAGTTGGGATATCTTTGTAATCCTTATTTTGGACGATTTAGATAGGATATATTTATTTCTATATTTACCAATTGTTAGCTAGCTATTGGAGTACTTTTAGATTTGATTTTAGGGAAATTTACTCATACCACCCCTGGACTAAGGTCCAAATACAATGACTACCCTAAAGTTCACAACAATTACGGACTCTACCCTTGAATGCCAAACATTGTTACACAGAGGCCTATTCTGTTAGATTTTTTCTGTCAGTTGCTGATGTCAGCACGGATTCAATTTTGGAAAGTAAAAAATACCCTTATGGGTATTGTGAAAGGACTATATTACCTTTTCGTAAACTGGAAAGACAAAAATAACCTTTCATTTTTTCTCTTCTGCAACTTTCATACTCGTTAATGGCAGAAATCTCTCTGATCCTTCTTTCACTACTATCAAACACGATCTGTACCAGTCGAGGCACACTCGTTCAAATCCATTTATCTTTTTTAAATAAGTTGCTGGTTTTGCTTTTCCGGATACATTTTTTCAAAGGTACGGAGCAGGGGATATGAAGGAGTCTGTTGAAGATAAACGGATTTTAACGAGCGGGGATATTGTGACACTGAGCAGGGGATATGAAGGAGTTTGTTTTGCTTAGAGTGTAATTTTGCTTAGGGTGTATGGAAGGACGAAGTTGGTCAAAAAGACCAATGGTAACCATACTGCCGGAATTGGCTGCCCGGGACTAAGCAGAAGCGACTGGAAATGGCAATAAAATAAAGCCTGAAGTTGGGAATAAGAAGAAAGGTGATGTAACAGAAATGGTCTGAACAGTCTGGAAAATGGAGAAACCTGCTGTAACAGACCAGAAACTGCCGGAATGGGGGAAAGGAAGCTGTAAATGGGAGAAACTGCTTTAATGGGGGCTGTAAATGGCTGGAACAGATCAGAATTTGCCAGAAAGAGAAGGAACCATGTCGGAATTACTCAAAAGTTGCAACATACTTGCCGGAAAAGGTAGTTAGATTGGACTGTCTGAAGCGCATCACTTGTACGTATATCCCCGTAGCCGTAATTGCACTGTTGCCATATCATCATCTCCTTACTATTCCCCCCCAAAAAAAAAAAAATTCATGCCTGTCAAGCATTTAGAACAAAAATATCAGAAATCAGAAACCCTTAACCCTTTGGAGATCATTCATCTAATTTGTGTTGAACGGAGTACACATAGATTGGAGAAGACCGGAGCTCCAATCGGTTCTTCGGTGCCGTCAAAGAATCTCCCTTTGTGGACTTCAATGGTGACGCCAAATCCGAAGAACCCGCCCAGTTACTAAAGCACAAGATCGTTGAAGATGGAGCTAGTGAAGTACTTAGAATGCAATTTTCTTTGCCATCAAATGTGCGACAGCTTCTTCTCCTCCTGCTGCCATCCATTCTCGTGACCTTTGAATTTCTCAACGACCCTACAATTTGCTTTAGAATTGGGAGGGTTTATTTGGTTTTTTTATCCTTTCCTAATTTTAGAAGGTTAAAAAAATTCATTTCAACCTTAATTGCTTGTAAATGCAACAAGGGTGAAATTGTCATTTTTTTTACTTGACACTGTTAGTCAATGGGGAGCAGTGGTAATTGTTGTGAACTTTAGGATAGTCATTGTATTTGGACCTTAGTTCAGGGGTTGTATGAGTAAATTTCCCTTGATTTTATATTTTTTTCCATTAGAATAGGACTCCTAGCATTAGTTTCCTATTTGGAATCTTTTTTTTTTTTTTTTTTTCAGTATATATTGGCATGTAACTCAAGTATCATACAGTTGAAAATTGAAGAATGAATTGAGAGTATTGAGTTTTGAGTGCCTGTGTGGCCTGTGGCATGCTTGCAACCTTCCACTCTCTCTCTCCCTCCTTCGTCTCTGCGAGCAGGATTCTACCTCTTTCTCAGGTCGGTTTCCTCCCCCTCTTTCTTCCGTTTTTTCTGTTTCTTCTATTTCCTTTTTTCTTACATTTCTCACTGTTTACCCTCTCTGTTTCTGTCGAGTTCCTGAACACCACCCTACAGTACCGTTTTTTAACAGTATCGATAGTTCTCTACATACCTGGTCCAATCTCTCTTACCTTTGTCCTTTTTCCTAGCATTCTGGGTACCAGTTCCCCACCCTAGGGCGAACTGGATTCCAGATTATTGTGTCCAATGTATTCTTCAACTGTGAGAAACAGGCCGCAAAGCAATTATGAAACTGCTCCTACCTCCAGGACTGTTTCAGAAAATTCTCTCTTATGATTCAATTCTTTGGCCTGATATGGGCCTTATTCAAGAGGGCCATGACTTGCAATTCTGCCCCTAGAGTTTCAGCTTGGTTAAAGCCCATATAGAGGAGTTACCTTACCTGAACTGAGTGACTTTTACTGCTGGTTCTGGTTTTCATGAGAGTTCTAAAGTTGAAGACAACCTCAAGTCCAATAATACCCCTCCCTTTTAAGTGCTATTCTACTTTGTCCTTATTTTCAATCCCTTACTAGTTTGCCCGTCCTCTATTTCTAATTCCCAACTCGTTCAATAACTTGTTAATTCCTCATAAGCATTGTGCTAGAAATTACAGCATTGCTACCTATCCGCACCATTACCTGTCAGCCAAAAGTGCTCCTGCTGTTGATCAGTTAACCCCTGCTCATGTAGTACATTTCAGCATGAGAGCTAGTAAAGCTTTCTTCTTCTTCTTCTTCTTTTTTTTTCTTTTTTTTTAACTATTAAAAATCTTGTGATTTCGCAATCCAATACATAGTAGCCAGACAGTTGATGCAGACAAGAATTGGACGCGTCTAATCAAGGAAGCTTCTTGGTGTTTGATGGGTCTTCTCGGTAACATCTTTTATTTTGCTGGAGTGCAAGGTTTCAAGGATTGGGATTGGATTGGCCAATAGATTTCCCAATCTGGATCAGGAGCCGATACTTGTGGAAATTTGTCAGGGAGCAGGCTGGATTGGCCAATCCGGATCAGGATCAGTGGTTACCTATCCAGATTCCAGTCTCCAATTCCAGTTTTGAAATCCTTGCTGAATATGAAAATTATTCTGTGTTTTTTTTAAATGCATAAAGAAATTAAAACTCTATACTGATATTCATGCTTTAGTATTCTCCATATGTCATTGGACATTCCAATAGGGGTGGTTCTGGGTGCTTGGTAGGTGGGAACGTCACCTACCTTAGAGAGGCATAAAACCTGGGAAGACTCAAGAGCCGGTTGCAGTAATTTTTTTGTAGATTTCACTGGGGATTGGGATTGTGTTTTATTATTTTTTTTTTTTTGGGTAAGTGGGATTGTTTCTTGTTCTTAGCTGAACAGGATAGCGGCAGCTGGATGGTATTAGATCGAACGGTTAATGGGGTTTAGGTCCTAAATAGCTCAGATGGTAAGAAAATCACTGAATCAAATGACTTATTTAAAAATCTTCTTCACCAAAATGATGGAACAGAACCCGCCAACAGAGCTTCTGCTGCAACTTCTCAAAATTTTCTCAAACCATTCTTTGCCTTCTTCTTCTTCCATTCTTCGAACAGAGCTTCTGCTGCAATTTCTCAAATTTTCTCAAACCATTCTTCTCGTTCTTCTGAAACCATTCTTCCTTCTTTCTTCTTCAGTTCTTGTTTCAGTTTTCTGGTTTTCTATTAAGTTTCTGCACATTCCCTGTTTCAGTTTTCTGGTTTTCTATTATGTTCTTATACATACTCTAGTTGCTGGATTTTCTGTTCCTTATTGAATACACCTGAGCTTTGAAATCAAACTTCAGATTTAGCAATCTTATTCCATTCTGAACATTCCTAGTTTCCTATGGACTACGATTTCCAAATCTGATTTTTCTGTTTATTAATAATCCTAATTCTAATAGAATGATGTGGGAAGGAAGTCCGGGGCTGCATTATAAGAAATGGGTTTGGTTCAGATCCTTATGTCCTTACAACCCTCTTGAATATGTACTCTTGAAGGCAGCATGAGAGCCGCTACCAAGGTCTTCGATGAAATGCCTGTGAAGGATGTAGTGCCTTGGAACAGTGTAATCGCTGGATATCTCAACATGGAGATTTGGTGTCAGCGACAATGTATTTTGATCATGCCCCTGAGAAGAGTCTTGTTTTGCGGAATTCAATGGTTTCCGGTTATGCAAATCTGGGGAGGATTAAAGAAGCAAAGAGGTTGCTTATAAAGATGTCATTGAAGGATGCTGCTTCATGGAATTCATTGATCTCAGGGTACATCAAGGCTGGTGAAATAGTCTCTGCTGAAAGATTCTTTGAGCAGATGCTGGAGAAAGACGTGGTTTCCAGGACAGCCATGATTGATGGTTATGTGAAATATGGCAAGTATCGTCATCCCTTGACACTGTTCTGCCAGATGCAACTAGTAAAAATTAGGCCCACTGAGGTAACCCTGCTCAGTGTCCTCACTGCTTGTGCTAATTTGGGCGCCCTAGAAACTGGAAGCTGGGTTCATGGTTATATAAATAAAAATGGAGTTGACATGGATAAGGCTTTGGATGTCTTCATTAACATGGGAAGAAAGGAAGATGTGATAACTTGGACAGCAATGATAGTTGGACTAGCCATGAATGGTCGCTGCAGAGAAGCTCTATTGCTCACACAGACGAAGAAGGAGAGAAAGTGAGACTATAGGAGAAAAGCACGGGCATCGTTTCCTGCAACTTCTTCCTCCTTCATCGGTTTTGAGAAGTCCAGTTCTGTTCGCGGGTCATTGTTGATTTAACTTTTTGAAATGAGCTTTCGTTAACCTGTCGTTCGACATGCCAAAGCTTTTTTACATCCCCACCACTTCTAATCGTAGGATCTAAACACATCCAGCTGCTGCTCGATTGTCGCTCATCGAGCGGCAGCTGGATGGTATCCTGTTCAGCTAAGAACAGGAGACGATCCCAATCCTTTCACTGGGGAATCTGAACCAGGTGAGCAAGAAAGTGGATAGTTCTTTTGCATAAGCATCAACAGTTGGTCTGGAGGGAATCATAGTAATTAACGGCTGGTAGAATGTCTAACCAAAACAGAATCTTAGGGCGCCCTTTAAAGGGGAAAATATGGAATATAGTAGAAAATCCGGGAGCATGTTATTCAGTGTATCGGATTTTTGGAAGGTCTGTGCCTCTGTGGGTATGAAATGCATCATTCTATGAAGTACTAGTAACATTGCTTGTTATGTACTTACCCAAAAACCAAAAAAAAAAAAAAAAAACAGTGCTTGTTATGTCATTGATGAAAGGTTTAGAACTTTGGCCCCTTCTGTCTGCCATTCTCCATCCATTTTCTTTGTTTGCTGCATTTAACCTTGGTTTTTAGTAAAACACATCAGATGAGTTCCCCATTCATGAGTGTGTTGATTTATTTTGGACTACATTTACTGTCTGCAATCATTTGACCTTTCCTATATCTACAATGTCTGATGCAATCTTGATTCTTGGTCTTTTTGCATCTTTTCAGGTTTTGCCTTCGGCTGCTATAAGTTATTTTGTATACGAGTTCATGAAGATAGTTCTCAAAGTAGAATGAAACATAAATGCTATAGATTCCCAAGAAAGTCTTTGGATGGGAGCTAATGCTTATACCTGCATATATTTTCTTGAGGGAGCCACTAATAGTGTTCTGATATAGTGCTCTTGTGACATTTTTAATCCATGTTCGCCAGTTACAAATATTGCAGACTTCCATAGTTTAATCATCTCGGTCGAGTTCCAGAGCTACAAAAACAGTCTGTGTAAGTAATACAAGAGAATAACTAATCTTTTCATTCCAATGATTAATTTCTGTTTTATCAAAAAAAAAAAATCATTAATTTCTATTGGCCAATTTCCATTCTTTGGCTTCATGATTTATGCTATCGTGATGCCTTGTGTGTATCCCTTCCGTTTTATTCAGAATAATTTCATGCTCTACCCAAAAAAAAATTAAAAAAAATTAAAGACATTCATTAATGTAAAATGAAAATTACTAGGCATTACTGATATTCATTTTTTTCACTTGAAATGCAACATTTGATTAGCTTCATAACACAGGTAAAAAAATGAAAAATGCAGAGCAAAAACTGGTGTCAAGCATAAGCAGATTCATTTATGAAGAGTAATTGGTGCATGTGATTTGCTGGTTACTTGCACTTGGATGGTTCAAGGAATTAAGATCGGATTGGTTGTTGGCCAAGACTGATTCTGAGTCCGGACGATTCAAAACTTGATTCCTGGCTGATTCTAGGTTGTTTAGGGCCAACTCTTGTCGATTCTGACCGATTCAAACGATTTCAATTGGATCAGAGTTGAAACCGATGGAGACCGGTCCAGTTGCCAATTCTGCTTCCTTAACCATGGTATGGGATTGATTTGGCAAAAGATCCTTCCCAATCAAACAGCCCCTACAATCAATAAATAAATGACATGTTAATATCAGATTAAAAAAATACATAAATAAAAGATATCGATACCAATAATAGCTTGATTCGATTTTCTTGTATGGGTAATTCTAGAAAGAGAATTTTTTTTTAATCCCTCACACTAGGTGAAGGTAATTTGGAATTATGAAGTATGGATAATTTTGTAACAGGGTCATTCTTGTTGACACTGGCTGGTGTCAGTAGTGACTGCCACCAGCAGTGAGGATTTTGACCAGTAAAGTGTATCAGGACCTATGCCGAAGCATTTTGAACTGTTAAGATCCTCATTGCCATTTGGCAATCACCACAGAGGATCTTTTTGCCTTAATAGACAGCTTCATTGGCCATCATAGAATACGCATCAATGGTTTTAAGAGAGGTTTACACGGATCCAGCAGCCAATGAGGCCAAGGCCCGGTGTCAAGAAAGACAATCTCTCTTGTAAAACCTAATTTTATATGGTTTTTCTAGAAAGATCCTTAGGGAATGCAGTATATGAATCCAGTGATGAAATATTTAGGACATTCAATCTCTCGATCACATTTGAAGGTGATTGAATACACACATGTAATTGTACAAAAACAGGGTATCTGTCTAACAAAGCAAGCTCAGATGGATTTGCTTTCTCCTCCCTATATAAGCAATCCCAAGAATCCTTGTGGCATGCTCTCTTTTTCTTTGAGCTTTGTATAGTTACTGGGAGAATTGAAGGGGAGGAAAATAAAAAATTTTAACTTTAAATAGAAAGTTTTATAGTTATGACACAATATGATTGTATAAATTACTTAAACTTCTTAACGTATTTAGTAATAACATTTATAAGATGTAAAATTTATTTTTCTTTTCAAATGAGAAGAATTTGGAAGCAAAATGAAATATAAGTTAATAACTAAATATAAAATAATTTAAAATTAATTACATTATAATGTGATAACATATACAGTAATCATTACAATAATTTCCTTTCAAAGTTAAAAATTTCACTTCCCTACCTTCAATTCCCCTTGCAACCAAACAAAATCAGTTGTGTGGGCAGCTTCTCTGCTTGGAATAAGAACTGAAAAATTCCTTCCGGTATCCATAATGTCCTCCTCTCCTCTCCTATCCTTTCAATGATGGAAAAAAAAACCTAATTGATTTCTCAGGGGACCTTACTGACCTATCATTCCACTTGGGTTGCAAGGAACATGTTGTGGAACAATCAACATGGAACCTAAAAACATTTGGACCATGAGTTGCATTCAATAAACAGTAAGCATCATAGATGAGAATTTTCTCTCGGTTTGCTTGGAAGCAATATAATATATGAAAATTCTGAAGAGTTTATGGGCTGGTCATGGATTTTATTTTCCTTCTTGTTCTTCTGCAAAGTGCCATCAAACATGACTGCAATATTAATCATATAAGAATTTTCACAATAAAATACATATAAATAGATCTTCTGTGGATTTAGCACATAGATGTGCCAAAAGGCAACCTCTCAAAATCTGCATGATATTCATATGAACTTTGTTCCTTTATTTTAATTTGAATTATCAGGTTTCATTAAAAAAAATATTATCTTCTCAACATGTGCATTCCCAGATTGAATTCCAAAGGTAAAAGGATTCCGCAATGTTTTCCCCAGATGATGATAAATGATGGTATGAGATCTCAGCGGCTTTGGTCAGCCCACGTGCATATTAATGTGCGCAAATACACAAAATAAACTCCACCCATTGAATCACGGTTCTAGCCGTCATGCATAGCCCGCGACAAGAGAGAATGTAGATCCCACGCTCCCCCAGAGGAGAGAGAGATTCAACCGTGATGGGCGGGCTGGACTGCTAGAGGAACCCAAACCACGTTAATTCTTCGTGTTTTTCTTTCTGTTTGCGTCTCCGATCCTAACAAGTGGTATCAGAGCTAGGGTTCTTTGAAGAACGAAGGAGGTACGCAGTATGAAGAAGAAGAAGAAAAAAAAAGGATTGAATCTGTGAGAAGGGTTTCCACGGGAAACCCTAGTACAATGATGCTTAGGGTTTGTGGATAAAGGCTCGATCAAACCTTTGTGTGTTTTAAGCACATTCCTTTTTGTCTTGTATTTAATCTTTTAAATAGGACAAAACGGATTAGGGTTAGGGTTTAGCATCATAAGAAGAAGAAAAAGAGAGTAGCAGTTTTTTCGGGCGTAGGTGATTTGCGAGCCGTGATCAAGCGACGATCGGGAGGTCATCCGTGGTCCGATTGGGCTGATTTTTGGACGGAAGGTAGAGGACACATAGTTCGTCAATGCACGGTCAGATTTTTGATTGGAGTTTTCTAAGTTAAGTTATTCGCTCCGTACAGCGCCTCTGTTTCTTTGGGTGAAATTTCGCATCTCTTTGTTTCTTCAAATAGTAATTTTGTGCCGACAAAGAAGAGATGGAGGAGAATCTCGGGTTGGGAAGATGATTCTTCTTATCATCGCATGTGCGGGGATCATGGAGTCAAGACTTGCGAGTTTGACTCGGGTGTGGGAGCGATGGTTTTCAATGGCTTGGCGGATCTAGTTGGATCGGGTGCCGGATCGACGGCGGGATTGAATCCGTCGATGCACATAATGGCCGGTTTATGTTGCAGTGGGGTCAAGGAGTCCCGGAGGGTTGGGACAAGAAGTCGGATCTCTAAGTCGCATTGGAGGTGCAGAGGTGAGAGGCTTGGGTTCAGTGCAATTGGAGTTGCAAAGGGGTCGGGATAAGGAGTCGATTCTCAAGGGCCGCAATGGAGGTGCGGTGGTGAGAGACTCGGGTTCCGGATGCCGGAGTTGCGGGGAGGGCCGTGAGTGACGGTGATCTTTCCGGTGATGCCTGCGGCGGTGGGAGAGATGGAGTCACTCACATCGTGCGGCGGTGGTATGCGGGACACCCGGCGGGGTGTGGGCTATCTTGGTTTGGGTGTAGCGTTTTGGCGAGACGGATTTGCGAATCAACATCAACGGTTTTCTTCAAGGTGGTTTGCAGAATCCAAGCCAGGTGAAGATTTGTTGGGTTGGTGTCTTGTATTCTGTGGGGTCCACACAATTATAAGGGGTAGTATTTGTATTAGGGTATGAGTCTATTACATGTATGGGAGTAAACTTATAATTGTGGTGGGATTAGGGTTTCTAGGTTTCCCTATAAATTGTCTCTGTGTGGGAAAACCTAGGAAAGGCTACAAGGGCTGTAGAGGATTCTCCTCGGACGGTGGATATTTGGAGCATTTGTAAGGGCCGACGGATGAGATAGGCCTGTCGGGTCGAGAATTTTGTAGGCTGTTCTTGGGAATAGAAGAAAGTCACTCTTTTCTCTGGTGGACGTAGGCATCCCACGATGGGGTGCTGAACCACGTTAATTCTTCGTGTTTTTCTTTCTGTTTGCGTCTCCGATCCTAACACCACCTCCCCGAGAGGAGAGGATTTCTATTCTCTCTCTATATTTAAGAGATTTCAACCATTAGAGTCTCTGTTTTTTACTTTTTTTT
The DNA here is from genome assembly GCA_028583415.1 of Protea cynaroides. Taxonomy (NCBI): domain Eukaryota; kingdom Viridiplantae; phylum Streptophyta; class Magnoliopsida; order Proteales; family Proteaceae; genus Protea; species Protea cynaroides. Next base: position 10,975,088 of record CM053276.1, on the reverse strand, counting down.
TTTTTTTTCTATCAATCAGACCTGAAACCATCACTAGACCTTCTCATCGTTCCAATCAAAAGAAAAAAGCTTAAAGCTCACAAATCTGTTCCTTGTTGACCCTGAACATAAAGGATTTTAACCCTCTCCATATATCAGTAAGGATCTAACAACCGAAAGGTCTCTATTTGCAAAAAGGTTTTCTTGACCTAGCCTACCCTTACGAAGATCATATTCCAATCAAGGTTCTCACACAAATCTGATCCCTGTTGACCATAACCACTTAGGCTTTTATCTCTAGCTGTCTTTCCATTAAGTATTTTAACCAAGAGGTCTCTGTTTAAAGAGAATTTTCCAGATCCGACATGAAGGATCTTTCATTTCAATCAAAGAAGAGCCCTCAAGGCTGTGGAATGACTTGGGATCCAACAGCATAAACTAACATGAAAGTCGATAAAAACAACAAACATACAAATACATACCTGAGTGAAAGTATGAATGTAAAAAAGAGAGGGAAAAGGAGGAACAACCGAAAATCATAGGAATATGTGGACTCGGCAAGAATCAGAGCCAGAGAAATATTCTCTTTCGCCAGTTTCTTCCCGGGCCCAACACTCCGATCAGTTTCGGAAGTAAATCTCCCATTCCCATCTTTCGTTCTCATGGATGAAGTGGGATGGATGACGAACAGCCGTTTTACTGTTAAAATAGCGATGTTGTCGGAGAAGATAACATTGAATTCAGGTTGATAAGATCAGAAGAACAAAATCGTAGGCAGGGAAAGAGAGACAGATGGGAAGGAGAGGGCAGGAGAGGCAGAGAAGGGAGATACTGGGGTGGGAGTGAGAAAGGTTTCCAGCAATATGAGGCTTTCTATGCGGCTATGCCTAATGTCACTTTCACGTCTTTTCGATGAAATTACAATCGCATCCTCAACATTGACGGTGTTAAACGTAAAAATGGAAAAGATAAAATAAAAAAAAAAAACTTAAATTTTCTCCCAAATACATCCCATTTCTACTTCTAAACCTTTATTTATTTATTTATTTTTTACTTTTTAAATAAGTTTCCTTGAACTTTTCACCCACTGAGTGTTAGAAATAAATCTTTTCATACCCATTGTATCGGCATGAGAAAATCCAGTGGTTATGATTTATTCTGTGCTCATATTGATGTATTGGTATATATGTATAGTGGATAATAGTCACTAGATTTCCTCATGCCGACATGAGGGGCATAAGAGAATTTGAATCCGTGACGAACAACAGACATTCATTAATTTTCTCAACTTTGATTTAGTTAAAATTTGGCTTATTTAGATTATTCAAACTTTGGTTTTTATTGGTTTTAGACACATAAATTTCAAACCTCTTTACCTTTGAACTATGTGGATAGAAAATTATATGCAAGGTAATATTTCACCATCAAGGGGTATTAGGCAAGAAAACACTCTCTCTCTCTCCCTCCTGCCATTTTCATCCTCTGCACCCAACCCTTATCCTCTATATTATATTCTACCGAAAAGGATGGAAAAATAAAAGGCCTAAGAATTCAAAATAGAGCAGAGCTTATTTCTCATCTTCTTTTTGCGAATGACTACTTAATCTTCCCCGATGCTAACTTGAATGAGATTATGACTCTCAAAGATTGCATTAATCAATATCGTAAGGCTTCGGATTAGAATATTAATCTGAAGAAGTCAAGCCTTACCTTCAGCCCTAATACCCAAACTTGATTCAAAATATAGTTCTCCAGAATCTTTAAGATCCCCTATGGTGAAGGACCATCCAAATATTTGTTCCACAACATGTTCGGTCAGTTAAAAAAGTTTTTTTTTTTAGGAGGCTTTCGATAGAGCCATTCGAAAGCTCAAGGGCTGGAAAAATAATTTCCTTTCCTATGCAGGAAAAGAGGTGTTATTTAAATCGATTATTCTTCCTATATTTAATTATGCTGTCTCTCATTTTCTTTTGCCATCTCATCATCATGACTCTATCACGAAAGCTGTTGCTGACTTTTTTTTGGAAAGATACTAACACCGATAAAGGAATTCATTGGATCTCTTGGGATAAAATGTGCAAATCCAAGGAAAAAGGAGGATTGGGGTTGACAGATCCAGTGCTTCACAACAAAGCCATGCTCGCCAAGATTGTTTGGTATATTTAGACTTATGCTAATGCTAAATAGGTTCAAATTTTGAAAGACATATACTTTCCCCATTCAGATTTTTTGCAGGCTCGCCATGGTCATTGCCCTTCTTGAGCTTGGAGAAGCATTCTCGCTAGTAGAGAGGTTCTTATGGAAGGATTAACGAGGCAAATTGGTGATGGATTTTATATAAATATTTGGACTAATCGATGGATTCCCTCCCTAAAGGGTTATTGTATTAATCATCCAAAACCAGAAGATTGCCCCCTTAATTTTGTGCACAAGTTGATTGATAGCAGTGGAATCTTAATTTACTTCATTCCTTTTTTACTATGGAGGAAAGGGAAGCTATTTTGAAGATTCATCTTAGCTTATTTCCAAGAGAGGATCGGCTCATTTGGGATGCATATTGATTCCTTTTTGAGATCTAGAAGGGAATTTGGAGTTGTAATATTCTTCCTACAATAAAATCTTTTTTATGATTTGTGCTCATGATATTGCTGCAAATGAAAAAACTCTTGTTGAGGAAGATTCATTCCTACGAGCCTTATTTCAAAAGATGTGGACTTTCATCAGAATCTATCGATTATATACTGTTCCTATGCCCTTTTCACCAAGGCTACCTGGTTTGCTTCTTCACTCTCTTATATTGTGCCTGATTATTATTCTTTCTCCTTTTCTCAGTGGATTCAACAATGGATTTCTCTCTTTCAATACTCTAAGTTGATTGCAAGTGAAGCCTTTAGTCGTGCCTTTTTTGTTTGCTGGGAGCTGTGGAAGGCATGAAACAATTTCATCTTCAACAATGTTCCATCTACTCCGGAGGATGTAGCCCAAAAGGTAGATAAAGGTTGAATTGAGTTTCAATCAGTTTTTAATTCTGATTGCACCCCCTACCAACAAACTTCTACCTCCTCATCTGTTGCGAGTAGGTCTCTTCCAGTAGAAGGTTTTATTTTGATCAACACTGATGCGGTTTTCAAGCCCAAAAGTTCACATGGTAACATTGGATTTCTCCTCTGTGATCATTCTGCTATACCTATTCGAGCTTGCTCTAGTCATATTCAATTCAGTTCGGCTCTGGAAGGTGAGGCTTTTGCAATTAGATGGGCGCTCCAAATGACTTTATCTGATGGTCATAATCGAGTTATTGTTAGATCTAATTGTAGAGATATTATTGATTTGGCAGCTTCCTTTGAGGATTGCAAATTTTGTTTTATTTCACTGGGTGCAAACGTTATTGCGCACTACCATGCTAGGAATGCCAGGACAGTTCCAGGGCTGTTCGAGTTGCCGCTATCCACTCCATGGTTGAAGGATCTTTGTATCAATGATACCTTGGCTTGTAATCCTGTTTTTGATGAATGAATATTTTGTTTTACCAAAAAAAAAATGTGGATAGAGAATTCTTGGAACTTCTTGGAATACATAGGCAATCTAGGACAAACCACTGACAAGTGGCAATAGACATCTATCAATTTTCTAAACTTTGGATTAGTTGGACTTCGTTTTAATCAAAATTTTCAAACCTTGGTTTTGATGGTCTATATACTTGACTAGTGGTTTGGACACCTATCAATTTCAAATCTGTTTACCTTGAACTATGTGGGGATCCTCTTAGAACTTCACCGGAATATGTAGACAATCTAGGACAAACCTCATATTCAATTCGGCAATATCAAATATTTTATTTTATTTATGATCTTATTTCATATTTCACCTCTCTTCCAAGCGACGACCTTTCTTAGATTATGAAGGTATGAACTGTGTAAGAATTTTTATCAAGTGTTTTCTCATTATACAATATTGAGGAGAAGAGTCCACTATATATAGAATTGTTACGTTGTGAAAACATTACAATTTGTGTCACGTATGAATTGAGGATAAAAATTACATATGAATTTAAATTCTACACAATTGGTTGGCTAAATAATGAGATAAAATAAAATTACATTTGAATTTCAAATCCCACACAATCAGTTGCCTAAAATAATGGGATAAGAATTTGCAAATGAGGTTGGTGAAATACAACCATAACCTTTTGAATTCAAATGAGTTGGAAATCATTTAAATTCAAAGTAATTACCTTAATATTCCCCTGCAATCTAGACGTGGTCATTGACGATGCTTCAAATTGTCTCAGAGTAGGACAAACCATGCATTGGATAATGGTTTTGTGAGGTGTTGGCCAACCGATCTTTTGTGGAGATAAACTTGACTTGTAGCAGTCCCTTAGAAACTAGATCTTGCAATAAGTGGACTTTTATATGCTTTGTGCGTGCATGAAATAAGGGATTTACGGTAAGGTATGTGGCCCCAATGTTGTCGCACCATAAAACAATTGGTTGGGATGGTTGTGCGGCTAATTCAGCGAGCAAAGAATTTGACCAAACAAGCTCAGCAGTGGCATTGGCATTGGCAATGGCAAGTGCACTGTATTTAGCCTCCGTTAAAGAGCATTCAATGGTGGACTGCTTCTTGGCTAACCATGATATGAGGTTGTGTCCCATAAGGATTGCGAATCCTCTTGTGGAAGTACTTGTGGTCATCAATGCAGTCAGCTCAATCAACATCCGAGAATGACATAAATTACTATGATGGCCTCCTAGTGAAGAGAAGCCCATGAGAGTGTGCAGACTTTAGGTATCTGAGAATGCACTTCACGGCTTGCCAGTGGGCGTCAGTTGGTGCTTGGAGAAATTGGCAAACCTTATTGACTGAGTATGAGATATCTAGTCTTGTCAAAGTAGCAAATTGAAGTGCTCATACGGTGTTGCGGTAAAGAGTAGCATCAACCATTGGGTCACCTTCAAACCTTGTTAATTTGATCGATATAGCCATAGGTGTTTGGACAGGTTTTGTGCCATCTATGCTTGTTTTTTAGGAGATCAGTGATGTATTTTTGTTGGGAGAGGAGGAACCCTTCGGCTTGAGGAATGATTTCAATACCCAATAAGTAGTTCAACGAACCCAAATCCCTTATGGAGAACTCCTCATGAGTTTTGGGAAATCCCTATAGCTCTGACATCATATAATAATTTTTATTGAATGTTTTCTCCTTATCCAATTTTGAATGCAATAAGTCGATTCTAACCGATTTCAACTGAATCAGAGTTGAAACGGATGGAAACCGGTCAATTCTACTTTTTTAACCATGGTATGGGATTGATCTGGAAAAAGATCTTTTCCAACCTCATCCCTGTGTAAGCAATCGCAAGAATCCTTGTGGCATGCCCTCTTATCCTGTCCATACTCTGGAGTGTGGGCAGCTTCTCTGCTTGGAATAAGAACTGAAATGTTCCTTCCTGTGTCCATAAGGTCCTCTTTTCTCCTATCCTTTCTAGGAAGGAAAAAAACCCTGGTTGATTTGTGAGGGGACCTTACTGGCCTATTATTCCATTTGGGTAGCAAGGAACATGTTGTGGAACAATCAAGATGGAGCCTATAAACATTTTGCATCTCTTCAACCTTTTGAAGCCATGAATTACATTCAATGCACAGTACCATCATGGACTTTACTGAACAGAAATTTTTTTTTTTGGGTAAAAGAATGAACAGAATTTTGTCTTTTGCGAAATTAGATGGTTGCACTATTCTATTTTCCAGGTATAACCGAAGCATACACCGAAGCTGAACTAAATAATGAATCAAGACAACATTGGAAATGGTAGCAGAAAGGAAAATGAAGCTATGAGAATTTTTTCTTAGTTTGTTTGGAAGCAATTGTAAGATATTTTTATGAGCTAAATTAATTATAAAGTTAGTTGGTTTAGTGGGAGTCTAATTACAGGTAAACCGGTTTAAGTATGATTAGAAATGGACTAACCTGGTCTACTGTGGGATTGGTCCAAGATTAGGGGTGGTATTATAAATACCAATGGTTAGAGTCCCCACAGCCACGGTGTTATTTTCTTCTCCTGTTCCCATACGCAGAGAGAAGGTCAAGGGATCCCGATAGATTGTGGAAGACTTTGATCCAAGCTTTCAAATCAAAGATAACGGTCAGAAATCAATCTGCAGCAAAAGATATGTGTCTAATCATCTCTTTTTAATACTCATTGTATTCTAGTAATCTATGTGGTGTGTTTGTTAGGATTCATGGGAAATCCCATGGGAAAAATCCAAAATGAATCTAAAAAAACCTTACAGTAATAATATATTTTAAAAAATTCTAAAGAGTTTGTGGGCTGGTCATGGATTTAATGTTCCTTCTTGTTTTTCCAAAGTGCCATCAAACATTTTTCTTTTTTTCTTTTTTTCTTTTTTTCGGTAAAGTGCCATCAAACATGACTGCAATGTTAATCGTATAAGTATTTTAACCAAAAAAAAATACATATAAGTAGATCTTGTGTGAATTTAGCACACAGATGTGCCAAAAGACAACCTTTCAAAATCTGCAGGATATGAACTTAGACTTTCTTTGGTATATATTATAGAATTTTATAGAGAAATTTACTCTGATACCCTCTTGACAATTAGTTTACTGTACAAAACTTCCTTCTCCTGACAAAAGTTACACGGCTTATCTCTGAAACAATGTTTTATTACAATATAGTCCACAATGGGCATAAAAAACTGATAGGAAAAATTCTAATTTTTTTAAGACAACCACCCTTATACACCATCATATATCTCTAAAAATGAAGCCTCAAATTGGAGAACTTGCGGAGGCCTTATTCTAGAGATAGATGATGGTATATTTATCTAATTATACATTAAATAAGGATCTTAAAAATATTTCATCAGTTTTTAATGCCAGTGTGAACTATATTGTTATAAATTATTGTTTTAAGGGTAGTCCATGTAACATTTTTTCAAGAATGGGTAAATTTACATACTTATTTATTTAAAATAAGAAAAATTTCAGCTACCACCCAAAAAGAATTAACCAAATCACCTACATCCAAGTTAGACAAACGTTAATTAATGGACTGACAGGAAAGAGTTGAAATTATGTGCAGACGTTTATACCCCTTTTTTCTTCCTCTATGTTTCTCTACAATATTTTATCAAAAAGAAAAAAAAAAAAAAAAAAGAGAAACCCTAACTTCGAATTATAGTTTTGATAACAATGACGACGACGAAGAGAAATGCTCCAGAGAAGCTCTCTTTGAGGTTACAGTAATCAATTGGGAATCAGTTGAGCTGAGAAGGAGCGGGACATGTTGAATTATTTCATGTATAGTACCTGAAACGTATAATCCTCCATTATTTCTTGATTTGTTCCATTTTTGAATTGCAGTTGCACAAAAGGGAAGAGCCGAAGAAGAAGAAGAAGAAAGTTTCGCCGTCGCAGTCCATTTGAATGAGAACTAATCTAACTAAAGAGAATTAAAAATTTTTTTGAAAAAACCAATTGGACCTACCTGTGCCAGCCATTAATACATCACCAACGAATACAAGAGCAAAACAAAAAATCACGACACAATCATTTAGGGTTTCTTTTGCAAACACAGAGAAGGTTTTGAACTTTTGATTTTTTTTTTAATCAGATTTTTATGCTTTTTGACTTCCAAAGCTTCAGGAGAAGTTTACCATTAGAGAGTCGTCCATGAGTGGAAGAGGAATGACTCAAGAATCTGCAACATGTCTCGTTGTATCGGCTTGAGTTCCTTCTCTTTTTTCTAATTTATTATTTCTTTCGTATTCAAATCCTAACATTTTTTTTTGTTTTTTTTTTTTGTGTAATTCGTTTATGAGTCTCAGATAGAGAGCAAACAAAATAGAGAGATGAAAAGAAGAAGAAAGGGGTGAAGGTATTATTGTCATTCAAGCATTTTTTAACGGTTTACATCAGCAACTAACGACTATGTTAGTTGCTTTTAGATCTTTTTTATAAACGTTTGTCTAAATTGGGTGGTAGGTGATTTTTTTAAACAACTTAGGTGGTAAGTGATTTGATCAATTCTTTTTGGATGATAGCTAAAATTTTCCCTTTAAAATAAATTAATATAATCTAAAATCTATAAATAAGTTAAAAAATATTTATCATTATTATGATAATCTATTATTACTTCATCTAATGGTATTAAATGATTATTTTTTAAAATTCATAATTTATTTTCATAAATAATTTATTATAAATAACTGAAAACATAAATATAAATTATATGAAAGATAACCTTAGTTCCTTTCTTATAATTTGAATTATCACGTTTCATTAAACAAAACTATTTCACAGATTGAATTCCAAAGGTAATTAGATTCCAAAATGTTTTCCCAAGATAATTTGATAATAAATGATGGGTGTGAGAACTTGGGATTCGGCTCCTCCGAGAAAGAGATTGAAATTGTCTTGTGGGGGTTCCACCCGGAATCTAAGGGTTAGAATTTAGCGGCACATAATACATCGGTATGGGCACATGCTGAAATCCAGCCCTTGGCAGCCCACAAGTGCACAAAAGAGGATTCCTATCCCCCAAAAAGATCCTCCTTGTCAATGCAAACCATCTTATGCGGCAAGTGGAAACTGCGACTGATCTAAGTGTTGTAATTCAGTTGGCACGCATATCAATACATCGATATGTGTGCCAACTGAAATCTGACCCTTCGCAATCATTAGGTTGGCAGGATAGAATTTCTATCCGAGTCCGGCTGCTCTCAAGTTGGGCAGTCCTCAAATTGGGGATCCAACAGCTCTAGTCATTCCTCTTGCATATCAATCTGCGCAGAGTAAATTCTAGCGCTTGGATCATACCTCTACCCATCATTCCCCCTCAGATCCCACGCTTTCGCATGGAAGAGAAAGATTCAAGGGTTCTGGGCGGCCTGGACTGCCGGAGTGAGAGGAACCCAAATAGTTTCAGCCACCCACCAACCCTAATTCACCTAGGGATAATTCACCTAGGGAGTGCTTGATCACGAGTGGCACCTCTCGGACGAGAGAAAAGGATTTCAATCTCCACAGAGGAGTTTTTCTCTCACTCTCTCAATTAAAGGATTTCAACCATTAGAGTCTTTGCTTGCATTTCCTTCATTCTTCTTGGTTTCTTCTTGTTTTTTTTGAAATTTGTTAGATTCTTTGATGTCGACGGAAGATTGGAGCCGATATTAGCAGTTGGTTTTGAGTTCAGAAGGTAGTCCCAATCATTCTCTATTCTCTCCAAGATTGTTATTGCAGAAACAACCCTCTTTTTCCTCTTCTTCTCCACTTCCTTTTGGGGCTCTTACGAGAGTGGCGACATTGCGGAGAGAACAGAGAATGATTGGGGCTTCCTTCTGTGTTTTTTCTTGTGGTTCAAAAACTTCAAAGTTCAAAGCCTAATCTGATTCGGACTCTAGTGTGAGTATTGTGATTTATTAGGATTTTTTTTTATATTTATTTTTCAATAGGTAACAGCAAATAGAATTCATAGGACAGTTTGAGTCATATTTGGACTCTGTTTTGAGTTATGTATTTCAAATACCATAGGAATGGCAGAGTTCTGACTCTATAACTACATGTTTAGGCCACAACGCACATCCCTGATTTGTTTGAATTTAGGCTTCAGTTTTCTGGGGTAGGCCTACTGTGAAGATTTGCAGTTCTACTTGTGGATTCTAAGGGAGGTTTCCGGCATTCTACTTTCTTCTAATCAGCAAGTTAGTTTCACTACTACTACTAAACCCATTGCACTCCTGTTCTCTGTAAGTTTCCTGCTACCTCATTCATATTATGGATATCATAATATGACATAGAAATATAATCCCTTTAATCAAAGCCTACTGTTATATATCAGTTTTAAATTCTGAATTTTTTTTGCATGGTTATTCTCCTGTCTATTTATTTATCATTGTCCAGTTAGTCTGAGTGTCTGATATTATGTGATTGGTCTGAGTGTGATATTATCTAACTTCATACAGTTGGATTACTAATTTGATACTTACAGAAACCAACAAGGATGAATACATGCCACAATCAACATAATCAGGTGGGATAAAAATGATTTGTTAGCGAATTATTTAGATGAAAACAACCACCACAACAACCAAAAATAACTTTGGTTTAGCCATCGATCAAGTTGATTTTTCAACCATAGCAGGATTTGCCAATGGATTGTGATAACCTTTCACTGTTCCCTATTGTAAATCCTTTACAGCTGAAATACAATGCGACTTTTAACATGTAACCATGGAAGTTCAAGAAAAGGGAAAGAGAAGTCCTATACGCTTGAACATTTCCCAACTTGAGTCCTAGGAACTTTTAGCAGATCTCAAAAATGCTCTCAACATTTTACCCACATTAGCTAAACAATATCTGTCGTGATATCTTACGACAACAGAAGTGACTACACTCCATAAATATACAGGTACTACTCAAATCCAAATAAACCCATGATCTCATCTAGACACAGTAGAATCACAACAAAGTGACTAAAAAAAAAAGAAAAAAAAAGGAAGAAGCATCTTCAAACTACTTCTAGAGCCATTATGAAACCCTTAAGATCCTAAGTTTTGAGGGTTTACATCAAAGCCGGCCACAAAACTATGTCACAAAGATGAATAGAAGCAATAAACATTTAAATTGAAAATTTTCCCTATTCAGTTAGACTAGATGTGTTTTTTTTAATAGACTCTCAATGGAGAAGGGAATCCTGCCCTTCTATGAAGTCATAGACCAGTACACCTCTTGATGGTGCACATTTCCAAGGAATTTTAAGATGTAGATATGGAATCACATTTTGAGCAATATGGGAGAGCTGGTTTATCCACCTGTTTCTTATGTTGGTTGAGTGGTATGTTGCTGAAATGTAATTTAGTTGGATAGGCTAACTTGACTGCTCTCTTGAAACTTAGGATCCTTTGGAATTGGCGGTTTCCATAGATTGTGATGGTAGTAGGAACCAGCCAGATTTCAGTAGTCTGTTAATGGAGGGGATTCTTGTAGTATTCAGTTGGGCTTCTGGGGAGATACACTTGGAGATTCTTCTACTTCAAAATGTTCCATCTGACATATTCTCAATTTTTCTCTTTCCCTCTAGTTCAACAATCAGCTGATGATGTGAACTTTCTAGCTGATGGACGAGTTGGTAGGGCTACAATGTGTGAGGAAGTGGGATCCCACTATAGTTATTTACTTTTCTATGTCTCTCTTTCTCTCTCTCTCTAAAAAAAATTTAATTGATGGTGGTTAAAAGTTGGCTACTTAAAGCACCATTTTGCCCTGAAAACTTCTCAACACCTTTAAGCCCTTCTCTTTGTGGTTTCTTCACCTGCACGCATCTCTCAATGGCCAACAACACCATAATTAGTGGAAATTAACTCATTTGAAAAGTCTGCAACAACCCCTAGCACTCTTCTCCATTTGTTTTGATGTAAAATGAGCATATAAATAAAACAAAGGATCAGTAAGATTTAAATTTTTTTTAATTTTAGTTTTGTTTAATTAAAAGATTCAGAAGTAAAATTTTATAGTGGATCTGGAGATATTGCATGGATTTCATTTTAAAAACTATGGTTACAATCTAATGCATATGGATCAGATGCGACCATAGTTTTTAAAATGATCCATATGCATCAGATTGTAACAAGTTTTGTATTTCAATTGTAGTTTGGGTGTTAAATTGCTAATTTAGGATTTCATTATTATTTACTTGTGTTAGGCTATTGGCCGTATCATTCGTCAACAACAACAAATGGAGGATAAGACTACTGATTGGGGTTTCAAGCGTTGTATTGGCAATCCCTGGGATTAGAGGGATTATAATGGGAAGGGTTCTAATCAGGAGTACCACTATTAGGATTGTGATCATTTGTTGATTGGCCATAGATGCATCGTATAGGCTCACCATCTTATTTACTTAAATTTTTTTTTTTAAATTGTAAATTTAAGAATTCTAAATCCTTAGAAAAATCAATCTAATTGTTTTATCAATAATATGATGTAAGTTTGGTACTGCTTCAATTCCCTCCTCTTGGATACTCAATTCACTTTTTTTAATCCTCTAAATATGGAGAACTAAAAGACACATAATCTAAAGAGCAAAGAATAAACAGAAGAACTGTGTTTTATATGTTTCGTGTCTTGTTTTGACTGAACTAGTGGTTAATAAAGAGAAGAATTTAAGCTCTCCATATCTCAGAATAGATCTAACAATATTTGCAAAAAGGTTTCCTTGATCAAGCTTACCCTTACGAAGATCTTATTCCAATCAAGAGAAATATCCTTAAAACTTACAAATCCAGATCTTACACAACTCTGATCCCTCTTTACCATAACCACCTAGGGTTTTATCTCTAGACAATCTTTCATTCCGATCAAAAAAGAGCCCTGAAGGCTGTTGAATGACTTATGATTCAACAGCATAAACTAACATAAAAAGTCGATAAAAACAACAAGCATATAAATACATACCTGAGTGAAAGTATGAATGTAAAAAGAGAGGGAAAAGGAGGAACAACCGAAAATCATCGGAATGGCTGGACTCGGCAAGAATCAGAGCCAGAGAGATAATCTCTTTCGCCAGTTTCTTACCGGGCCCAGCACTCCGATCAGTTTCGGAAGTAAATCTCCCATTCCCATCTTTCGTTCTCATGGATGAATTGGGATGGATGATGAACAGCCGTAGACTGATAACCATTAAAGAAGCGATCTCTTTAGAGAAGAAAACATTGTTTTCAGGTTGATAAGATAGAAGAACAAGGTCGGAATGAGAGAGAGAGAGAGAGAGAGGGGGGGGAAGGAGAGAAGAAACCCACACAAAAAAAAGAGGCAGAGAAGGGAGACACTTGACCGGCAGCAAGAGAAGGTTTAAGCAATACGAGGCTTTAACGAAAAGAATCCCTAATCCATGAAATTACAATCGCACCCTCAGCATTGACGGTGTTAAACGAAAAGCTGGAAAGTTTATCAAAAAGAAGAAAAAAAGAAAACTGGAAAAGACAAAAACCTAGGCTTGGGTCGAAGTCGTGCAGCAATATTTGAGTCATTCAAAACACATCTACATGTGCGCAGCCAATATAATCCAATAGCCCAAATGGGTATAGAAATCGTCTCTAGCTTGAGCTTGGGTGGGAGACTTGGCGGCTCGAATGGATGACCGCCACATAACTCTCGGGTGGATCCGAGCCCTCCATCCGAGCCTACACCCGAGCCGACAAGCTGAGCCGACAGGGATGTTGGCTCGGATGGAGGGCTCGGATCCACCCGAGAGCCAGGTGGAGGCCATCCATCCCAGCGGCCAAGTCTCCCGCCCAAACTCAGGCGGGAGAGGATGTGGATCCCCCAAATGGGGCTGCTGGGACTACATGACTGCCTAAGATCCAAACCCCAAAAACCTTAAACTTTCACCCAAATTCGGATTGGGATCCTATGTAGTGATGTCGAAATAACAGTGAAGATCTTAGCCGTTTAAAGTGTACAAAGATGTCTTCATTGACCATTCAAAGTGCAACGAAATACATATTGATACACTTTGAACGGTTAAGATCCTCGCTACCCCTTCAACCTCACTACAAATAATCTTTTTCCCTTGATACATCCCTTTTTTTCCTTAAAATTTTCACCTGTGACTAGCAATAGACATATTCATTAGTTTTCTCAACTTTGATTTAGTCAAAATTTGGTTTACTTAGATTATGCCAACTTTGGTTTTGGTGGTCCATATGCTTGCCTATTGGTTTTAGGTGTTTACAAATTTCAGACCTGTTACCCTGAACTATGTGGACACTGAACCTGATTATCAAAACTTTCTCGTATCACGTAGGTAATCTAGTACAAACCATTGACAAGTGACAATAGACATTTTAATCAAAATTTTCAAATTTCGATTTTGATGGTCTATATACTTGACTAGTGGTTTGGATACCTATCAATTTCAAATATGTTTACCTTGAACTATGTAGGGATCCTCTCGGAATTTCTCCGAAATACGTAGACAATCTAAGACAAACCCCATATTAGATTCAACGATACCAAATCTTTTGTTTTTTTTTATTTTTTATGATCTTATTTCCTATTTCACCTCTTTTCCAAGCGGCAACCTCTCTTAGATGATAAAGGTATGAAACGTGTAAGAATTTTATTGAGTGTTTTCTCCTTATCCATTATTGAGGAGAAGAGTCCAACTGTTACATTGTGAAAACGTTACAATTTGTATAATGTATGACCTGGGGATAAGAATTAGATTTGAATTTCAAATCCCACACTATTGATTGCCTAAAATAATAGGATAAGATAAAATTACATTTGAATTTCAAATCTCACACAATCAGATGCCTACAATAAAGGGATAAGATTTTGCAAATGAGATTGGTGAAATAGAATTGTAACTATTTGAATTCAAATGAGTTGGAAATCATTTAAATTCATACCTTAATATCCCCCTGCAATTTGGACATGGTCGTTGACGAAGCTTCAGATTGTCTCGGAGTAGGATAAATCGTGCATTGGATAATGGTTTTGTGAGGATGTTGGCCAATTGATCTTTTGTGGAGATAAACTTGACTTGTAGTTGTAGCAGACCCTTGGCAACTAGATCTCACACAAAGTGGAAGTCTACTTCTATATGCTTTGTGTGTGCATGAAATAAGAGATTGACGGTAAAGTATGTGGCCCCAATATTGTCGCACCATAAAACAATTGGTTGGGATGGTTGTGTGACTCATTCAACAAACAAAGAATTTAACCAGACGAGCTCAATAGTGGAATTGGCAAGTGCACGGTATTCAACCTCCATTGAGGAGCGTGCAATGGTGGACTACTTCTTGGCAGACCATGATATGAGGTTGTGGCCCATAAGGATTGCGAATCCTCCTGTGGACTTGCGGTCATCAATGCAACCGGCCCAATTAGCATCCGAGAATACCGTTAATTGTTATGATGGGCTCCTAGTAAGAAAAGCCCATGAGAGTGTGTAGACTTTAGGTACCTGATAATGCGCTTCACGGCTTGCCAGTGGGCGTCAGTTGGTGCTTGGAGAAATGGGCAAACCTTATTGATTGAGTATGAGATATCTGGTCTTGTCAAAGTAGCACATTGAAGTGCTCAAACGGTGTTGCGGTAAAGAGTAGCATCAACCATTGGGTCACCATCAAACCTTGTTAATTTGGCCGATATAGGCATAGGTGTTTGGACCGGTTTTGCATTGTCTATGCTTGTTTTCTTTAGGAGATCAGTGATGTATTTTTGTTGGGAGAGGAGGAACCCTATAGCTTGAGGAATGATTTCAATACCCAATAGGTAGTTCAACGAACCCAAATCCCTTATGGAGAACTTCTCCTGAGTTTGTAGAAATCCCTTATGGTTCTGATACCATTTAATAATTTTTATTGAATTTTTTTCTTTATCAAATATTGAGGAGAAGAGTCCACTATATATAGAATTGTTACATTGTAAAAACGTTACGATTTTTGTAACGTATGAACTAAAATAAGAATTATATTTGAATTTCAAATCCCACACAATTAGTTGCCTAAAATAATAGGATAAGATAAGATTACAGTTGAATTTCAAATCCCATACAATCGGTTGCCTAAAATAATGAGATAAGATTTTGCAAATGAGGTTGGTGTACAATCGTAACTATAACTATTTGAATTCAAATGAGATGGAAATCACTTAAATTTTCAAATTTGTTACCTTAACAAAAACGAACCTCCACCAACATTAAACTTAAGAAGAACAGAATCCTCTCACCCACTTGGTCCTACCACCGTCGCCACCCCTTAGAGCTAGAGACTCCGATTGAAGAAAAAAAACAAAGACATAATTTTGTATTGAGAGAGATACTTTACGAGGTTGACCCAATGAGTAGAAACTAAGGTAGGACAAATAGGAGGAAGAATATCAAAATGGTCTTTGTAGGTCCTTCTCTGTTAGTCTCCATGTATAATAGATTTCTCTCATATTCTATTTGTTAATCGCTGATTCTTATTTGTTGGATTTGATAGCCTTCCATTATTTCGATGTTATAATTTGCAGATTTTCCATCGTTGATTCCTCTCTATATGGGTGGGTTGTTATGCAACTCCGATGTGGATTTTGGTACATGTTTGTTACATCTCAAATCTGAATGTAAACTGAACTGATAAACCAAAATCGAACCAATTACACACTTAGTTGCCTTCATGAGACCAATAGAAAAACAAATCTGACCGAATGAGAAAACACAAGAAGCAATACGTGGGAGTGTTACCAAACAAAGTCTAAGTAGTCTAAGTTCCTGTTTTGTTAGAATGGTAAATTAAAATTAAAGTAATATAAATTTTAGGGTAATTAAGAATAATTGTGTAATCAACTTGATAATATAGAGATCATGAGTTCAACTTTCCTTGAATATACTAAGGAAAAAAGATCCCCAGCATGCCATTGTGGGGATTTTTTCTAACCTCTCACATAATTTACGTATACTCTCCTCTTGAAGGTTTCTATCTTCCCACAGAATTGCATACTTATTTGTGCATTGTGGGAGATTCCCCCACAGTGGCATTGTGGGGAACCCTCTCCCATATAATAAATATAAAACTTTAGTTAACAAGAAAATGGTTCTTACACACCCATGGTAGGAAACCAGAATAATGAGTGTACTATTGTTTCGCCATGTCAATAGCTGATGTGGTTATTTCGATTGTTGGATTGAGAAGTCATGCTCTGGAGTATGGATCAGCAATGGATTGCAAAGCCCCCATATGTGCATATCAAGGTTGATGTGTTGGATGCGAGTGAAGCATCAAGGGGAGGACGTGGCATGGTGGTCTCTGACCTCATCATCAGACTCTAGCTCTATCTCTACTCAAGTCTTGCCCACTGACATCATCGTATTGCCATTATCTTAGCAGAACTATTACGTCGTAAGGCATCAGGGGAGGTGGTTTCGGACCTTGTAGTCTTTGACTCTATCGGGGGACCTTAGCTCTACCTCTATGGACATATTGAGGGATGCTAGGGTGAGGCTTTTGATACACTGTATGGCATTAGGATTGGTTAGTTTCGAGCTGAGTTTGCAAGCCCTCACCAACAGGGGCTTACATGTTGGTATAGGTAGGGCATCAGGGGAAGTATTGGTGGTGTGTGATCCGGACACTTTAGCTCTATCTCTATTCCATGGTGGATGCATGTGGGACAGTAATGACATTTAATCCATTGGTTAGATTCACACACTCGTGTATAGAGGTGCGGGGGTCACCAAATCTTTCTATAGCACATTGCAAACTTAAAAACCAGACCAAAGATGTAAGACCCGTATCGTACTAATCGGTCTTACCACCTTGAACCAGGTCTACATATCATGGTCGAGCCAAGTGGACCAAGTGCGTAAAGAAACCACAAAACCAAGTATGAAGTTTAACTCAAAAACAGTAAAAAACGAGGGTAGAGTCGCATGCCTAAACAGGTAGGTCAACCCCACCTCAACAGAAGCCTAACCCATGACTTTTTAGTCGTAGGGTCGGATGACTAAGAAGGTGTAGGGTCGACGGATCCTGCGACCCTATGTCCGACCCTACGATGACAGACAGAAACTTGAAATTAGGAAACTTTCCTAATTCTAAGGGATCTTTCCTAAATTCATTGGGACTTATTATGGAGGGTTTTTCTCTATAAATAGGACGTCCCTTAGCCTCTTTCACTCCTTACAACCCTAATTGAAAGTGAGAGAAAGAAAAAGAGAAAGAAGAGAAGAAGAGAAGAAAACTTGAAGAAGAAGACTAAGGAATAGAAGGAAACTTCAGAGAAACATCTGAATAAAGGTATGAACCTAATTGCTTACCTGAATAAGAGATCATAGAATAGTTATGAAGAACATAGGATTAGGAAAAAGCCAAATCATCCATCCATGGACAAGTTCCAAGAGATTTCATGGAGGAAATTGTTATGGACAATGAATAGTGTATAACTTGGAGTTTTGAGCCATAGAACAATCTTAGAATGGACCATAAAATTAAGCCAAATGATCAAAACATGAAAGAATGGACTTTAGAATGAAAGGTCGACTCAGAATAAGTGTGGTCGCACGTAGGGTCGAATGATATCAGACCCTACGAGACCACAGGATCAACCACAAGCCCTCGGGAAGTCCCAGGGAGGGTGTTGTCGCACGTAGGGTCGAATGGTATCTGACCCCACGTCCGACCCTACACCCTAGGGTCGCAGAAACTACTACCCTAGGGGCTATCCTACGATTTTTGTTAGTCTAAATTTATGGGAATTAATTCTAATTAAAATCTATCGACTTGTTAGGTATTTTCAGTGATTTAAAAGTAAATTATAAAGCTTGAACGAGGATCTACTAGCAACCAAAGGTGAGGGAACAAGACCTAAACTATTTGGCTAATAATAAACTATTTTTGTTTATTGAGTCAAATACTATGAATGATTTTATGCTTGTATGATTGTAATGTGCATATCACATGTCATCCAATATGTCTGTTATTATTGTTCATGCATATTTAATTTTCATTTATTTATAATATAATGTTGATGATGATGATGCTAGGAATATGCATGTGAATGTATGTGTGTAGTTAGTGTACTTGATGCCAGTGGGGCATCATGGGAGGACGTGACACTGTGGTTCATCCTGATCACCAGACTCTAACTCTATCTCTACTCAAGTCTTGTCCACTAACATCGTCGTATCGCTATTACCTTACAGAACTATTATGTCGTAGGGCATCAGGGGAGGTGGTCTCAGACCGTGTAGTCTCTGAGTCTGTCGGGGGGCCTTAGCTCTATCTCTATGGACGTGTTGAAGGATGCTGGGGTGAGGCCTTGGATACACTGTTTGACATTAGGATTGGTTAGTTGCGAGCCTAGTTTACAAGCCCTCGCCAGCAGGGGCTTACATGTTGGTATGGGTAGAGCATCAGGGGAAGTACGATGTGGTGCGGTCCTAAGCACTTTAGCTCTATCTCTATTCCATGGTGGGTGCATGTGGGGGTGAAAATGGTGTTTGATCCATTGGGTGGTTTCACACATTCGTGTATAGAGGTGCGGTGGCCACCTATCCTTTTTATTGCACATTGCAAACTTATGAACCAGACCAAAGATATGAATTGAATGCATGCATATGTTTGTTGCATTGTTTTGTTTACACACTGAACTCAAGTTGGAGAGCTGACCCTCGCGCGTGCAATTCTTTTTAGTTTCTGATGTTGCAGGTTTTACGATTGAAGATTATGTCGACACGCCAACATATAAACAGGTGGCGGCTATGATGAGCAAGCTATGGAGGACGAATATGACTCGTCAAGCTAGCGTTTCAGCTATGGAAATGCTTAGTGTTTAATTTTTGTATTTGGATATTTGTAATATGTATTAAATTATGTTTTGATTACTTGGAGATAAATTGAATATTAATTATGTATCATTACTAAACCTCAGTTCATTATCTGTAAGACTTTCGCTATTTACTTTATTATCTCTGATTAATGTAGAATGTGTTTTGGTTTATCAAAGGTGGGGATAGCCTATTCGAGATCCTGGTTGAACCGTTGATTTATTGACGGTTCATCACACCATTCTGGTTGGTGCAGAATTGGGGTGTGACAAAAGATATGAATTGAATGCATGCATATGTTTGTTGCATTGTTTTGTTAACTTACTAAGCTCAAGTTAGAGAGTTGACCCTCGCGCGCGTAATTCTTTTTAGTTTCTGATATTGCAGGTGTTATGGTTGAAGATTATATAAATACGCCAACATGTAGACATGCAGCGGCTATGAATATGCAAGCTGTAGAGGACGAATATGGCTCGTCAAGCTAGTGTATCAACTATGTTTATGCTTAGTGGTTAACTTTTGTATTGCGATATTTGTAATAAATATTAATTATGTTTTGGTTATTTGAAGATAACTTGTTAAATATTTAACTATCACTGTAGACTCTCAGTTCATTATTAATAAAACTTTCACTATTTATTTATTTACTCTGATTATTATTGTGGAATGTGTTTTGATTTAACATGGTTGACATAGCCTATATGAGATCCTGGTTTGAACCATTGGTTCTCATGATGGTTCAACACATCACTGGTTAGTCCATAATTGGGATGTGACAATAGCACTCATGAGAGAGTAATTATTTTAAGACATTGAGTTATTTTTTTTATATGATGTCAAAATAGATCTAAAGGATACAACGAGTTTCTTAAGTTTGATGAGACCACATGAAAATGAGTATGAAGGAACCAGTTGAGATAACAAAAATATTACCAGAATGATGAAATGATTATAAAAATATTCATTAAGATCGATGCTTCTGCCATAGTAGCAGAGCTAGATGAGGTAATGAGGAGATATACTAAATCATGTAGATCTGTGACTTCATCCAATCACATGTTGTATTTCAAAATAGATATTTTGGTGTTGAACAAGATGAAGATCTCAATGATTTTGAATAAATTATCGATAATGAAATTGTTCTTGAATGGTTAATGGGCATAAAAGATGTGTTGTTGTCTATAAACTATAATAATACCTGAGATTTTATGTTTTTATCGATGAGCGGTGTAATCATAGACTCAAAATAGATATACAAAAAAATGTGTGATTCCAATGGAAGAATTGATGGCTACAGAGTACGATTTGTAGCGAAGTGAAATCACACAAAGAGAAGAGAAAGTATTGACTTCAAATTTTTGAGGTTTTAGTTACGCATTTTGTTTTGGAGTTGCATAAGCTATATGTAAAGATCGTTTTGATCAAAGAAAATCTGGAAGAATATGTTTATTTGCTTTAATCATAAGATTTTATGGTAAGAGTAAAGAAGATTTATTTTGTAGACATATATAGTCTTTTTATTGAGTGTTATTGGACGTTTTCAGTTAGATGCTGGTATAGCTTATTGGACAGCGAAAAAAAGGATGGTCATGCGGTATATGCAGAAGACCAAAGATTGTATGTTCATTTATGGAAGTAGTGACACTCTAGGCTATTTTGATGTAATTTTTAAATGTTTGCATTGATGATAGAAAATCAACATCAAGGTTCATTATTATGGTGGTAGGGTTTTATAAGTCTATGTGAAGATAACAAACAAGGTATCTGGTGTAGTTTTTTTTTTTTTCTAACTTAGAGGTTTTAGACTCTACTTCTAAACCTATTGAGATATGTTGTGATAGCGGTTTAACTGTATTCTTCTTAATGAATAATATGAAATCTAGTATTTCAAAGCATAATAGAGATCGAATATTTTCAACTAAGTAAAAGGTCAAAAGTATTTATCTTATTGTAAATTCTTTGACGAAGGTTTTGTTAGTAAAAGTCTTCAAAGGGATGGTATATCCAAATAGGAATGGTTGAAAACAATTAATTTTATCAGAGACGTAAGTGACTAATGATCTAGAAATCAATGAGAGTCTCTAGATATGCTTAATTAGAGGAAGACTCTTTATGTTTATGCGTATGTTTTCACAGTGCTAACTATGTTTGATTGTATTACTCATGGTTTGATGGGCACAGGTTTTGTAATCATGATTTTTTTTACATTAGCATTTGCATTATTGTTATTTTACTTACATAGTTATAAATGTTTGACATATCAAAGAATTTATGTGATATTCAGTCGGTATAACAAGACAGTATTATAGGGGTTACTGAGGTAATATTTAACCAAAGAATACTATGAGGTATTTAGTCATAAATTGTAAGACAATATTTAACCAAAGAAGATAGTATTTAGCCAAAGGATAAAGGCGGTCTCTAGCTAAAGTATGATATCATATTTTTGTTTTATTTAAATACCATATTTTATTTCTTATAAATGTTTCAAGGTATTTTAATTAAAGTTCTTTAATCAAAGTTTGGACTCGCATGAGAATTTACTTTCATACATTATCTCAAGCGATTCATATATTGAATAGACCTCTATTGTGGCTGACAGAAGTTTGTACACCATATGTTGAGGTGTATTATTCGTTATTGCTCACATTGGTATACTTAATGGATGGGTCAAAGTTTTGTGACGATTTTAGTGTGTCAGATTCCATGACCACACTGATTGATGATAGTTTTGTAATTTATTTAGCCCAAGTGGAAGATTGCTGAATTTGTGGGCTCCATTAATTACCTAAACTAGTCATTCAGTGAGAGTCTGATTGACATGATAAAAACTGGTTCAATTGATTTGCCACTGGTTTGAGATTGATAACCCTAATTCTATTTATGGGAAGAAAATTATGGGTTATGGCAATATTTTTATAAATACTAGATCAGAGTCCCCATAGCCACAGTACGTGAAATAATTCTCTATGCACCCATTACCAAGAGAACTGAGATATCTTCTGGAGGTTGTGAAAGACTGTAATCGAGGGATTACGATTAAAGCTTGAATAAGAGGAGATCAAACTACATAACATGTATGTGATTATTTTTAATATTTAATTACCATTGTGTTCTATGAGATTTGTAGGCCATTAAAAATCTAACAATTTATACTAAAACATGTAAAAGACTAAAAGTGGGAAAAAGATCCCCATGACTTTAGCATTAGAATCCCTTCCCACATCCTCTCACATTTTGGTATTTTTTTCTTCTCTTTGACAATTTCTCTCCTCTTGTACTATGTGGACTCCATTAGTGATATCATTTCCCATATCTCTATTGGTGTGGCGTTTGAGATTTCCCACTTAGGCATTGTGGGAAACCTCTCCTACCAAAGATATAGGGAATGGTAGATAAAACAATAATAACTAAGGGTGAGGGTTCCCTACAAGGCCATTAATGTGGGGAATCTCCCACAATGCACAAATAGGTATGGAAGAATTCAATCTGTATTTTCAATGGGGTTGTGAGCAACCAATCCCCATTTGATCCACATGTGAGGACTTTTGACCATGTTTATACTAATTATGTAAAAGACTAAAGAGAGGAAAAAGATCTCATGACGTTAGTGTGGGAATTCCTTCCCATACCCTCTCACATTCTTGTATTTTCTCTTGACCATGTGAACTCATTGCTTATACCATTTCCCATGTCCCTATTGGTGTGACGTTGGAGATTTTCCACTATGGGATTGTGGGAAACCCTCTCCTACCAAAGATATAGGGAATAATAGTTAAAACTTTAATATAACAAAAGGAGAGGGCTCCATACAAGACCAACATGAGGAATCTCCCACAATGCACAACTATGTATCAAATAATCTATATTTTTGAATGGGCACCAAACTGACACATGTATAAGAATTTTTATCCTGCTGTTCTAGGGATATAGATGCATAAATCATAAACAACACCATTTTTTTTTATCAAGCCTACATTATGCTATATTACTGGGGTGTGGAATAGGTGCAATAGAGGAGGCTTTAATTCGAGACCTACCTCCCAGGCCATGCTTCACCAAGCAAGGCCCAACCATCCAAACAAGCGAGCATTTGAATATATATATATATATATATTTTTTTTAAGGACTGGGACAAAGCACACCCAACGGATTAACCAAGTGGGCATTTGTTAAATGACATGTTTATATGACTAATAAGCTAACCCTAAGAACATATTTACGATGTTAGTAAAACCGTATTTCACTCTATTCCATGCGAAGAGAAAGAAATCCAACCTAAAACTACAACAATCTGGATTTTGGGGGTTTTCTAACCTCTTAGATTTTTTTTTTTATAATGACGGGTATCCATACCTTTGGCCTGATTAGTCCTTCGAGCCCATACTGACCCACGACCGCATGGACCAGTTATTCCAGGGTTGAATGAGAACCATTCCACTTGCACCCATATTAGGAAAAGAGCACTTAACACTTCTATGTTAATGGCCCCAAGGTGGTAAGAGGAGTCAATCTAAGAACCTTCCGCTTACTGAGGCATAGGTTCCTTGCTAGTTAAATTACCTTCTTGGGGTTTCTAACCTCTTAGAAATGATGGTCACACATTGACTATCGAATAGTTATAATCGTCACATCACTCGATATGGTGCTAGTGGGTGGGTCACCCATAGATATTTTATGGGCAGAATCTTCCATCAAATCTTTTGCCAAAAATTATTCTCTGGGAGATTGAACTGTGAGGGCTAGACCAATGAAGTTTGAAAATAGTTCACCTGCATGTACTGGTATCTTTCTTGGGATCTCATCACCGTCCATACCCAGTGGGTCCCACACTCTAGAGATAGGTTCCATACAATATTGACGGTGATGGAATCCCATGAAGAGTACATCATGTACATGTAGGTGATCCGAACTTGTGAAGTTTCAGTTTCGTTTCGAATTTTGGCACCACACATGATTCCAAATCCTTACCAAAAACAAGAAAAAAATATTCCAAATCTTGATTCTCAATCCTTCGTGGACCCATCGGGCTTGTTTGGATCCATTGAAAAGTAGGATTCCAGGTGACATGTGACCCCCACATTCATTAACATATGTGAAATCAAAATGGTTTTTATCCTAATTCTTAGTCATGGGGGTCTTAATCAATTCCACCTAAAATATGTGAAAACAAAATGGATCCTCATCAGGGATGGGTCTTAATTGATTCCATCTTTTAGGGCCCATTTAAAAAACTTCTGTTTCTGGATTATGGATTCTGGTTCAAATTTTGATTCTACTCCAGGCTACTCTAAGATTATTTTGGAGTAGAAACTTGTTTGATAACGTAATTATAAAATAGATTCTAAAGCATCTTTGGATTAAAAACATGTTTGATAACACACTACCCCCCCAATCAAAGTCTAGAAAACACAGTCATGGTAATGGTGGTGGTGGTGGGTGGTGGAGGTGGTGGTAGTGATGGTGGTAGTGATGGTGGTGGTGGGTGGTTGGTGGTGGGTGGTGGGTGGTGAGTGGTGGTGGTGGTGGTGGCGGCAGTGGTAATGGTGGTGGTGGCGTTGGTGGTGGTGGTGGTGATGGCAGTGGTGGTAGTGGCGGTGGTGGTAGCGGCGGTGGTGGTGGTGGCGGCAATGGTGGGGGCAGTGGTGGTGGCGGCGGTGGTGGTGGTGGCGACAGTGATGGTGGTGGTGGCGGCAGTGGTGGTGGCAGTGGCAGCAGCAGTAGTAGTGGCAGCGGCGGCAGCAGTGGTGGTGATGGCGATGGTTGAAGTGGGTCTTGGGGGGTGGCGGCGGCGGTGGTGGTGGTGAGTGGTCAATGGTGGTGGGTGGTGGCTAGTGGCGGTAGTGGTGGTTGTGGTGGCGATGGTGGTGGTGATGGTTGTCAAGTGAGAGCCATGTGAGAGTCGACTTTTTCTTTCTCCTAAAAAATTGATTCAACAACTTGGAGCAAGTATTTATGACTCCAAAATTTTGGATTCTAGAGCCATTATAAATCCGGTTCACTCTGCGAGAGTTGAAATCCAACTGGATTTATCAAACGTGCTTCTATTCCAAAATGGCTCATTGGGAGCCGGAATCCATAGAATCCAGAAGCAGAAGTTTTATCAAACAGACCCTAAGGGCCCAATTTCATAATTCTCTCAATTAAAATTAGTTTCAAAATGGAAATCCAGTCAATTCATAATTGGAAGATTCAATCACATTGAAGCCATGCAGTGTTCATCAAATTAATGCAAAACACAATCCTTTCTTTTCCTATTTTAAAATGGATATAAATGTCTTTCATTATTTTAAGTTTCTTTCATTAGTTAATAGGGTGCAGTTGATGATGTTATAAATTTGGGGATGGTAATTAATGATTCACATACTTTTTGAGTAGTACGTGAAATTTTGCCTATATTTTATTTATGAGATTCCCATGATGGCCTAATAACTGCGCTTCAAAAGCACTAGTGTCAATAGTCTATTAACACCGGTGTAGAATCATAAAAACGAACATGGATTTCTGTAGTGATAGTCAAGCGACAGTGAAGATCCCAACCACTCATAGTGTATCAGAACATGTGTCGATGCGCTATGAGCAGTTGGGGTCGTCATTGTCGCTTGGTAGCCAGAAAGAATATTTTTGCATAAAAACAATCATTGAATAATCAGTTTCAACATGAGACAGCATAAAGGCTGCGTTTGGTAACTCTCATGAAGAACAGTTATTATGAGAATTGTTTAGAACAATGTTTTGGCATTTGGAAAATCTAAGTCTGTTATTCCGTTTTCAAAGAATGAATCGGCTGAAAAGAACATCTTATAACACATTTTTGCATACTACTTTGCATATTCTGGAACATATCTTTTTAGGAACTATTTAATTAAAATGTGCTTGATTAAAAGAGAGAAATCAAGATTTTTATCATACTCTCTTCTTTTTCATTTTCCTCTACTACGGAGGTTTTCAGTGCTCCAAGTGAGCTAGGTATGTCTTCTCTTTCCCTTTTTGCCATCTCTAGTTTCTCTAACCTGTATTTTTTTTCCAATTTGATAAGAGTTGTGGGATCTTTGCAAGTTGAGGTGTCTGCTTTTAAGGTTGGAGGCATTTTTTTTCAAATTTTGGTTCTTTTCTTCTAGGTATGGTCACCTACTCTCTCTTTCTCTATGCGACGTATCTATATCGAACAAGTTTTTATTTATTTATTTATTTATTTTTTAAATTTTTTTTAGGGTTTCTTTGGTTCTGTACCGGTTCGGTCCTGGTCCCATATTGAGCGTCCTTCTTAGCATCTTCCCAAGTAAATATCGGGCGAGTTAGTCAAAGTACAGAGTCAAAGAATATTAAATGCAATAGGAGAGGGTATGGAGCTCACCATCAAATAGTAAAATGATAATATGTGACGTCAGTATTTTAAAAGGGTACCAACAAGTTGAGATCGTGTGGATGACAGTACATCCTCAAAATCGTAGCCGTTGGCCTACATTTCCAAATACTCACGCGCAAACGGATCCTTTTTGACACGCGCTTTTAGCGACACTGACTCTCGGTTATTTAATAGAGAGGTTCCCCATTTTGACGTCCTGTTGTTTATTTTGTGAATTCCATAAGGGCGGCTTCGTTCGGTTTCTTCTGTAAGTTCCTCGATCATCATCGTCTCCATGATATCGATTTGCCATATACAGATACTATTTTGAGTAAAATCGAAATTTTCATTCTTTTTGACTTTGCGTCAGTGCGATCAAGTTTTAATTATCCGTTGGTTTATTTCTGACTAGGGTGTTGGGATTCAGCGCGAGAGCTTCGAATCATGGCGGAGAGTAGGCGTTATGGATTGGGTAATCAGTTAGGTCAGTATCTGAAGCTAATTTTTGCAGGTTTTTGCCGTTAATCTGTTAACTTAATTATATTTGTTTCGTTGTTTTAGTTTAACATCTTGGGTTGCTGTGGATTGGATTTGGTTAGTAGTTGAGTTAAATTTGTAGCGAAGAGGATAAAAGAAAAGGGGAATGCACTAGAATATGCTTAGGTAGGGTTTTTATTTTCTCGAACGGTTAGAAACACGGATAACAACGATTATTGGAAGCAATCCTTACAGTTGATGAGGTGGGCATAATGGGAGAAAGCAAATATGTAGTGAGAGAAAGCGAGTATGAAGATTCAGAGCCATATGAAAGAGGAATTAGGTGAAGGAAAAGATATGAGTATGTCATGCTGTTGTACAATTGGTCACGAAGGTCCGGGCCAGTTAAATATGAATGAAGAGATTGTTGAAAGGATGCAACATTCTCTCACACACTAGCTGGAACTGAAACGACTACAACATGGGGACGAACGGAAGTTCTTGAGGGGAAAATAGACTGAAAGATTTGCTGCAGGATTTTCTATTGGATGCAACGATTTATATCAATGTTCTTCTACCAGTCAAGGGAAAAATGGACTAACTTCAAACTCAAAAGTGAGGTTTAGTTGCTGTAATTTAAATGCGCATTAAGGTCACTTACTCTGTCAGAAAGCAAAAGAACTTCATCAATTCTAATATCAATGAGTCATGACCAACTTTTTAGGACTTTCTGCTGGAATTGCCCCTGCCATCCTCATTGTTCAGGGTGTGAATGCACTCGAGTCCATTATCAAGGTACTGCCATGAGGATCTCCAAATCAATTTGTGAAAGTGTGAGTGTGTCTTGAGTAAGAGATGAGGATGCATGCACTAGCAATTATCTAGACGGTTCCTTGTGGATAAAAAACCAATTCACTGGCTGTAACAATGAATTATACTAGGTTCCAAAACACTATAATTGAGTGTCCATGGACAAGGAATAAATTACAGGTACTGGAGCATGTGAAACTTAGTGCAAACTGTTGATGATTTGAGTCCTTAATTGGAGATAACATGATGTTCAACTCAGATCAGTGTCATCTTCTTGAACTTATATATGCAGATAATTTTGCATGGCCAGTCTAGGAAACAAAAATTTAAGACTGAGAGGGAAAAAAGTGCAACAACTATATGTAGCGGTACAGACATGTGGAGTCACTCACATAATAAAGATGAAAGCATTGTAGGGTATTGTTTCACATATGTAATTCGCTGAAAATCCACCCATTGCTTAATTGTTGGCTGAGGAATTTTCTGATTGAGGTCTCCAGTGAAATGAAATATCTACCCATCCTTTTCTAAATTGCCAGCCTAGAAATTTGGTGACCTACCTTAGCATGCCTAACCTGGAATTGAAGTTGAATACTTCAAAACCTTTTATGTTGCGACAATGGCTTTCCAAGTCAATTTAGTTTTACAATCTCGGCTTTGTTGAAAAGGTAATTGAATAACCTTTCGAAAGGCATCACATCAAGCAAAAGTGTGCCTATTGACTTACAAAAAGTAAAGGTTCAAGAAAAATTATGAGAATAAGACCAAAAGTAGAAAATTACTCATGTTTGGAAAACCAAAGAAAGATTTAAGGTAAATGATCAGAACATTAAACTACATGAAACTTGGAACAACATAAAATTGATTGAAGTGATGATTGAGAAGATCATGAAACAGCCCCACAGCAACTACTTGGATACAAAACTACCCAAAATGAAACATACGTTCTCAACTCAATATTAAGAGGAAAACAAAATAAAACAAAATCAATATTTTCGACTTTAGCTCAGTCCTGACCATGAGAGTCATATTGTGGGAATTCCTCTGAATGTTTGATCCTTACATACTTCTGCCGCTTCCCATTCCTTGTCAACCTTTGTAAACAAGACAATTTCTTTACAAGAAATTCGCCTTCCGAGTACTTTGTACTTCTTTGGGAACCTTAGCATACAGCAACAATGCAGATGTTTGACCTTTGGTTCAAATCACATATTTCTTTAATTTGAATTTCTTGTTATGGTGATCATGTAAAATTTTGTATTTCATCTGAATAATGATCATGTAAAAAGTTATATTTTACCCGAAAGGTGTTTTGTTGTGAGGACTCAATTCTGTATGATATGAGATATCCTGTCCACCATCTTTTTTGTAGAAAGTGTGATGATTGAATCTTTTTCTTTTTGGGTCAATCGTGAACTGTAACTACAATCTAATGGAGGTATATACATGGTTCTCAAGCGCAAGGTACAAGAGAAGGCAGGGAATCAATGGGGCTTTTCCCTTTTTTGTCTGTCTTGTATACCCATTCCTTTGGTTGTTAGCCACTGGGTTCTTTCTTTCTTTCTTTGGTTGTGTATCTAGCTTCTTTATTTTTTAATATTTCTGAAAAAAAGAATATCAGGAATCATTGTGGTGGTGGATTTTGCCACCGGGATTTGTTCATGAGGATAGCAGCCACAGCTATGTGTCACATCTCAATACGTTGAATTGGATTTGTAGAAAAACCTGGTGGATTCTGAGGCCACAGTTTTATCTTGTTGGAGTCTTCTACCTTGAAGAAGCTGACCAGAAAAAGAGAGATGTAGCTATTTTATTTATAATTTGTTTCGCTCTTGTTTTACTTAATTTTCTTTTATACTTTTTTTATATTTAAAATGATGTATAAGCATGTACACATTTAATAGTCATACTTACGAACTAGTTGCAGAGCAAGTTTGCACTAAGAATTGTATTATCCATGTAAATTTATTTGTCAAATCTCATTAATTTTTTTTTTTTAAATCTTTGTCTGTGGTTGCATTTGCAGATATCCAGCAGATCCTATTGGAAGCACAAAACCGATGGTTGCGGCCTGCTGAAATTTGTGAAATTCTTCGAAATTACCGGGATTTCCGTATTGCACCGGAGCCTCCAAATAAGCCTTCTAGTATGATCCTTCACCACAATTATCTTCTGCATGTATATATTTGTTTCATGATTTATTATTAGTTTTTATTTTTTTGGGAATTCCTTTTAAAAAAAATTTCATCTAGACCCCATCAAAGATCATTAACATCATCTACACCCACAAGAATGTAAAAACATTTCCTACACCCCAAAACTTTGGTTGTAGTTATCAAAGAAGTCCACTCCGTGAGTTGAGCACAGTTAGATGCTGACGTCAGATGGATTGGAATATTTTAGAGACGATAATACCCTTTTAGCCTGTTGAAAAGACCATTATACCCTTTACCCAAACCCCTCTTTTCCACTTGTGTATTGCTTCCTCTCTCTCTTCCACCTATGCATTGCATCCTCTCTCTCTCTCTCTCTCTCTTTCTTTCTCTCTTTTATTCTGTTTCTCGACTTGGGTTCTCTTCTCATCACTCTGCTTCTGACTGAATTTTCGACTGCATCTAAGTTCTTAATTTTCTTCCAACATTGCTAATTGAATGAGAGAAGCAAGTGTCTTCGTCAATATGCAAATGCCTTTTTTTTTTTTTTTTTCCCGAGAAAGCAAATGGGTGTTGCGGGTAGGAATGGAATTGTTTGGATTAATCGATGATTTTGTAAAGGTTCAAGATGATTGATCATATACCCATGCACTGATTTGGAAGAGCCTGACCGTGACATGCTTGAACACTTAATGAATTATGGTATTCAACTTGTCTGTAAAAAAAAAAAATTGTTTTGCTAGACTAGGAGATCGAAATGGTTGATTTGGGAAGAGTCGGTGGTAGCAATTGTGGTGAAGAGCTTCAACAATGGTGGTGAAGAGCTTCCAGAGGTTTCGCCATCGGGAGGAAAGAGGGAGCCATGCCACGGATGTCTAGTGGTGATTCAGCACCAAAACCAAATCCAAGAGGGGGCAACCAGTGGGGAAGGGGTCACGGGAGATATGATAGTGATAAAAGGGGGGGGGGGAGAAGATGGAGGATTGGGTCAAAGTTTTTTCGGTCTCTACCTCTCTCTCTCTCTCTAATTTCTCCCCCTCCATCCCTCTTCCCCAAATCTCTCTTTCTCTCTCTCTCTCTCTGATTTCTCGCCCTCCATCCCTCTTTGATTTTGTGCTTTTGAGCATGTTCATGTAGGGCAAGCTCCAGAAACAAAGAAAAAGAAGAAACTATGGATTTTCACGAGATTGTTCTCTTCGTACTCGTTTTCCTCTGGTTTTGTGCTTAATGGTTCGGCAGATGATAAGATGAAGGAGAAAGATTGGGAGAACCCACGGAAAAATAATTGTAGAAATCATATCAGGCAAGGAAGAACCCTGAGATGGATATTTGAAGTTGGGTGGGTCGGGTTGAAAACCATAGCGAAACCAGGGTTGGTCATGATGATCAGTCGTTGAATGAGAATATTAAATATAATTTTGATTTGAAGGACAAATTAATAAATCAACATAATTTTTTAATTTTTCAATTTATAATATGAGGGGTAAAACTGTATTTCAACAATTTTAGTGATTTCTATCAGTTAAATGGATATAGGTGATGTTTTTGCATTCTTGTGGGTGTAGATGATGTTTGTAATTTTTGATGGGGTCTAGATGAAATTTTTTCTTCCTTTTATTATTATTTCTTGCATCCTCAAAGAATGTTGTGTTTCACTCCAAATGCGTGAATGGTTCTTGCATCCTCTAAGATTCTCTTGTTGCCCTACAATAAACCGATAGTTCATGCTCTTATCTGCTTTTATGCCAATTCACTATTTGGAAACTTCTGTTCGTCAAGTTATTTATCGTTAGTACCTTGTGATGAGAGAGAATCTACATACAAACTTCTACTCTTGGTGGAACCGTGTGGCCTGATATTTTTCAAATCAAGGATATGTCCTTGTCATTTGTAATCAAGGATTTGCAGAGGGATGCTGGAAAAGATATGCCCTCTTTTCATTCCACAACCTTCGTTGAAACTGTGCCCTTTAATTTGTGCTACTTCAAGATTTAGGCAGAGAGATACATTCTTTACGTCATTTATTTGCCAGCAGAAAGTATGGAGCATTTATTGTTTCCTCCAAATTCTTCATACATTAACAATGGGCTGTTAAACTCTTAGTTTTACTGGCATGTTTGTGCATCAGGTTATTTATTCATTCTCTCTACTTTAAGGCATCTTTTAATTTGTTACTTCTGCTGTTCTAAATAGCTTGATTTCTCTTAGCTTGACATGTGCTTTCTTGCCAGGTGGTTCACTTTTTCTTTTTGATCGGAAGGTGTTGAGATACTTCAGGAAGGATGGCCATAACTGGCGGAAGAAGAAAGATGGAAAGACTGTGAAGGAAGCGCATGAGAGGTTAAAGGTAGGGCACAAGAGGAATGATTTTATTTCATGGGTCTGACAATGGAAAGAAAGAGAAGGAGAAGAAGATGGAGTGAATGGAGGAAGAGAGAAAGGATCGATGTGTGTTTTTCTCTCTCCACTGCCATCTATTTATTAATAATGAAAACAAGTAATTACAACCTAGTAGGACTCTAAAAAGCAATTGCAATGAAACTCTAATTACTCTAGCAAAGTAACTCTAATAATCAAGGAAAACTAAAGACAAAAGGACACCTCGTGATAAGTCTAAACACAATAGAAAACTTCTATTGACCTGGTATCTCAACACTCCCCTTACATTGGAACATGCTCCAACTTGGAACAACAAGAACATTTATGAGCACGAACACCAAGCAACATAGGTTCTTTCTACTGAAGGCATTGTGAACCAATTAAAAATAGTAGGCTTTTCCATGATAAAACTGTGGTAGGCTCCAACAGGAGCAAAAGGTAATAGGCTCCAATATGAGCAAAAGGTAGTGGGCTCTAATATGAGTAAAGAGGTAGGAGACTCCAACATGAGCAAAAGGTAATATGCTCCAACATCTCCCCCTCATGTGGAGGGTTGCACATGGACAAATTATGCATAAGATGAGTAGCAGACGGCAAGAGCAAGAAGCAACATCGCGAAAGATAAGCATCTCAATAAAACCCATAAGTAAGGGCAGCGGCAAATAAGATTCCAATAAAATAATCTCCAATCACCCCTTGCCGGCGGCAACAATAAGCGGCCAAAAGCCAATAGCCAACCAAATAATAGTATATTGTGTAGTGTAGACTAACACTAGGAACAAAATATTCAAATTTGAAGTCGATTTGACGTTTGGATCCAAAGTTATGAGATATGCAGAACTATTTGGGACCTCTTGGAAAGGCAGACAGACCTATAGGAAGGGAACAAATGGACCCCAATGGCAATATGATAATTTTTGGAACAACCCAACACCTTAAAGATGAAGTAAATAAAGGAAAGGACCCAGAGGAATTTTATTTTAATGGTTGAGGACAATCTTGGAAGGGATGAATAAAACAGGACAAAACAGAATTAATGATAAGATCAAGGGCATTATAGGAAAGCAACAATAAAGGGAAAGAATAAAATACCTTAAGAAGAGTTATAATCATGAAAGGTGGGTCTTCTTCAACCTAGTGAAAGAACAATAGAACCAGGGAAGACTTGGTTCTTGAGTGGCAAAACTCAATCAACAAAAAAGGAAAATTGAAGGTTTAGACCACAACCGACTTGAATCCAACCAACATCAGATCCGTTCGGGAATGCAAGACTTAATATTAATTATCAAAGTTGAAGTCTTCTTCGTTGGGATTATAGGACAGAAAAAAGGAGGTGGAAATTTGAAACTTAGAAATTGGTTCGAACTTCCTCTCTGTAGATCCAATTGAGCTGAATCCTTGGGGCTAGGATTGAAACTCAATATCCAACTAATTAGAATCAATATACTAGGTCCAATTGATGATGATGAGAGAGGGGAAAAATTTCTGCAACTCAAGTCCAGTGGTAAACCAAACTCGCTTTCAGGTGAGAGAACTCACCCATTTGGCACCCAACTGATCAGGAACTTTAGGCAAAGGGTGCTAACTTAGAGATTTATCGTTCCCAACCAAAAAACCACCAAACAAATAATCTGAAAACTGAAAGGAAATCCCTGAAACAAATTCTGGTGGAAGCATAGAATCAATAATAGTTGCTGTAACAAAATAGAAAATAAGAGAAGATAGAGGGAATCGATGTGTATTACTCTCCTCTTAGCGGTCACTATTTATAGACAAAATTAAAAGGGTAAAGTGATAGGTCTAGGACTCCACAAGATAAGGAGTCCTAGTGACAAAGTAATTGAGAGTTCCACATGTCAACATGACAAGGGCTCTCATGACTAAAAAGATAAAAAAAAGCTGTCTTATTCTAATTAAGGAGAAGGGAACTCCACAATAGAGGGTGTAGTTCCAATTACATTAGGAGAGTAAAAGAGGATAAGAGATAAGAAACTAATTCTCTGTTGCCACATGTCCAATGAGTCAGTGTCTGCTGGTTTGACTTGATCACTTATCTTCTGACGTATCTGGAATTGGTCCATATTTTTCTATTTTTGTCGTTGGATAACAATTTCAGTGTAACGCCTGACAACAAGAGGTGACTTTGAGGGCGAGACCCTAGGGGTTGAATCATCTATGGAAGGGCAATCTTTGCCCAAAATATTCTACCAGACTTGATTATACCTAGAGATTGATCAACTTCTTTAATAAATCTGAACACATCTTCATTCCTATCTTCACCAATATTAGATTTTTTTCTTTCCTTAAACAAATAAAAATAAAGAGATC
Organism: Protea cynaroides; assembly: GCA_028583415.1. Classification (NCBI taxonomy): domain Eukaryota; kingdom Viridiplantae; phylum Streptophyta; class Magnoliopsida; order Proteales; family Proteaceae; genus Protea; species Protea cynaroides. The sequence continues at coordinate 10,940,271 of CM053276.1, read as the reverse complement.
CGAGGAGGCATTTATCGTGACTGCACACTACAATGAAATTCCTTTGACGACTCTTAAATGGCAGCCAAGGTTATTGCTCTGATACCTTGTGACAAAGTAAAGAATGAGAAGGAGAAGAAGATGGGAGCGAATTAAGGGAGAGGGAGAGAGAGAGAGAGAAAGAGAGAGAGAGAGAGAGGATCAATATGTGTTTTCTGCTCCCCATTGCTGTCTGCTTATTAATAATGGAAACAAGTAATAACCAAGTAGGACTTTAGAAAGCAATTACATTGAAACTCTAATTACTATAATCATAGTTACTATAAAGCATAAAGGAAAATTAATGACAATAGGACACCTCATGATAAGTTTAAACACAATAGGAAATTTATATTAACCCTGTTATCTCAACAATGAGCATACATTTGGAAAGAATTTTTTTTTTTAACAATGGTAGAAGATACTAGAATTGATACAACTGAATTGGCTGTTGTAGACCAGATCTTTTGCTATTTGAATGGACTTTTGAATGGAATTTTGACATTTAAATATTTTTTAGTGTCTTGAAAATTACATGCACTGATTACCTTCAACAATTTTAGGCTGGAAGTGTTGATGTGTTACACTGCTACTATGCCCATGGAGAAGAGAATGAAAATTTTCAAAGACGTAGTTACTGGATGTTGGAAGAGTGAGTATGAAAAAAAAAAAAAAATTACATTTCAGTTTATCAAAAGCATTTGAACATGTACATGTACGCCTTTATTCCTTGCTATTATAAAGGTTTGGCATTTGTTGCATTTTTTTGTTTATCTTCTTCTCAATGACAAGCATCAAGAATAGAGAATAGAATATATTCATTAGTAAAATAATTGAGTTAAGTGGTATCCCACGTACTAGGAAGGTCATGAGTTCAAACCCCATTGTAGACAAAATTGATTTTGCATTAAAAAAAATAAAAAAATAAAAAAAAATAAAATCATTTAGTTAGAGATGTAGCTATGAGTGTTATGAATGGCCTAATGAGGGGAGTGGAAGCGATTTGACACAGGGTTCCTCCAAGTGTTCTAGTTAGTGGAGTGACTCTTGGATGTTAAGAGGTGAAAAAATTACAGAAAATTGACTGAGATTTGGTCAAATGTAGTAAAGAATGATAACTGCATGAGTCAAAAGCATTGGTGGTGCAAATTGATGGCTTAAAAGGACCAGGTAAAGTATAAGAAAAATGAGAACTTGTGGTTTGATGGGGATATATTTGTCCCTAAATTGAGTGAAATTGTGGAATAGGATTTTGGGTACCCAACCCAAGTTGTTGGAAAGCTTTCCTAGATTGGGTCGAGTTACAATCTAATTAATATTGGTTAACACATCAACTCTGAAGTGCATAAATCATTTCATAAAGGTGGATATGTTAGATTTACTTTACTATTTGGGAAAATTACTTGTACCTCCCTTGGACTATGGTCTAAATACAACCTCTACCGTAAAGTTTTTGACAATTATAACCGCACCCTTTTAGTTAACAGTGTTAACCATAAATTTAAAGACAATTTTATCCTTGACTAGTTTACCTCCAATACAGGTTGAAATGACAAATTCACCCTTCCAAATCCTTATATTTCAATTGTCTCTCATTCCCTGCGTCCAATGTTCATATCTCGATCTCCATTTGGTCCTGTGAACATCTCCTCCGGTGAACAACTTCAACGAGTACCTCTACACATTCCAAGCAGTGAAGTTCGCCGTTTGGCACGAGTTAAATCCGGAGATAATCGCTGAGATCTTTTTAAACTCCTCATATTATCTCGTTTCTGCTGAGATCCATAGAGTTCTCGCTAAAATCAAGCAAACAACCTCAACACCATCCTGCAACTGCTAGCCATAAAACTGGTTCCTACTTAAATTATTAATTGCTCTTAGCTTATACAGACCTTCAATGCCTTTCGGAATTTCATCATCCTGCAAATTATCTAATAGATGAAGTGAGGGAAACCATTCAAAGATCAGATTCTAGAGGGCAAAGATCTAGAGAGTCGATTTGAGGAAAAAAATTCATTTGTTATTGACCTAGAGAGCTTGTTTTCACTGAGATCAACAATTCGGAGTTTTCAAGCCATGCTTAAGTTGGGGTTAATGGTCCCCGTGAAACTGTTCTTGATGGCAAAGGGGGGGTTTTCAACACATTCAAATTAATTACCCCTCTTTACTGTAGGATCTTATCACAGTCCAACCCAAATTTAACCTTTAACAACAAACAATAATTATTGATTTAGACAAATAATTCCTCAACTTCATATCTGATTGTAAGAATGTTCCAAAATTTGGGATCCTTGTTCCTTAGGATACGAGGAACAATATTCCAGAAGATGAGCTTGATCCAACGGGTGGGATTGAAACCAATCTTGCCCGTAGGTCTCAAGTAGGTATTTTAACAGAACCAGAAGTAAAAAAAAATTACTTATCTCAGAATCCAGCCGTTGGAAGGTCTTCAAACTTGGTGGGGAAGTACTCCAAGATGTGCTTGATGACATACCCAAATTTGAAGATGATCCAACCATAGATGAAGAAGTTATGAATTTTCAAAAACCACTATCATCTGAAAACGGGAATGAACAAAATAGGAGTTTCGGTTACTAGTGAGACTCAACCAGAATTTTTTAATAAAAAAACTCTGGCCAACTCTACTGCCAGCACTTTATTTCTTCTTATTTATAAACTTTGAAAGATTACAAAATCATAGGATTTCCAAAATTGAAACAAAAACTTCCTTTATAGAGAATAATAAGAAAATTTCTAAAACAGAAAATAGGAAAGTTTCTAAACAATGAAACAACTAAGACTGACTCATAAAGTAAATTAACTTAGGAAATAAAATCTAAGCTAATTTTTAGGAAAGAAATAACAAAAGAGTGAAATAAAATATTTCAAAAATTTTTGTTGGTACTGTTCACGTGAACTCGTAAACAGTACCACATGAACAATGTATTGGCTGGCTGACTCCTTGTTGTTGGTTGGTTAGGCTAGTTTGGCTTAGGCCTTGTGTGGATCATCTCATCCCTTCTGGTATGGACTTGAACTGCATCAGTTCTTCGAGAGGTACAACTTGCGAAGAAATTGTAGTTGCAGGATATCTCGGCCGATCCGCTCAGAAAGGGACAACCCATCAAGATTGAGTTTCGAGATACGGTTGGTTCGAGGGTTGCATTTCATCCCGACCCAATTGCAGAGATAGTCATCGTCATTGGTCCGATTTATCAGCTTTGTGTAAAGATCTTTGAGGTCGGCCTTGAAAACAAAGTTGCCGTTGAGACCTTCTTATTGGGCTTCTTCATCACCGTCGTTGTCGCCGTCGCTACTGTTCTTGGTGGTGTTGGCGTGATTGTTTCTGGTGCCGCTTGTTGATGGGGTTTTGATGATTGTTGCTCATACTATAGTGGATTTGAAAATCTTACTTTATTTTCGCAGGGTTTGATTTCAAAATCTAACCTCAATTCCGCTTGACGAACAGATGGTTTGATTTTTATTTCAAGCCCCTTTCTCCCTCTGTGATTTTGGGTTATTGATGTTGATGACCAACTCTAATTGGTTTTGAGAAGATCTTTGGAGACGAAGAATCTCCATAAGAAATTTGGGTATTGTTAGAGCGACAAGAGGGTTTTGAGAAATTTCAGGTCAGTGACGATTGTTTATCCGCGGGGAGCTCCAAAGGATGCCGAATAATTAGTTGCAACGTTGGGCTCCAAAACTCTCTCAATATTAGGATTAATGACGCCACTGCTGGATCGCTTGGGAAATTTTCAAATAGATCTCTGAGAAGGGATTGAAACCTAACTTAATTACTTATAAATGTAGAACGTAAGGCTCTGTAGAACTCCGATGAAGCTCTCCGTAACTTCATGGTACAGTCGAAACGTGGGTTTTCGTGAACTCCGGTGAAGCTCGGGTCTCGATGAACTTTGTGAAGCTTCAGAGAAGAGAGGTAAAGAGGTGTGAGGGGTTTTGGTTCTTCGTGAAATGAAAAAGTAGGAGGGAGTGGAAGAAGATAGATTAATAAGGGCAAATATGACATTACATATTCCAATATGAGTAACGACATTTCACTGTCCCATTAAGGGTATTATTGTCATTAAAAGTTTGAGGACGAATTGATGTCATCAACTAACAGAAATCATCTAATGGACTAGGGTTGTCTGTAACAACTAACAAGGTTTTGAAGTTAGGGGTAGTACATGTAATTGTTAGCAACTTTAGGCTAGAGGTTGTATTTAGGCCATAGTTCAGGGGAGGTACGAGTTATTTTCTCTTACTGTGTTGTTTTGAACAAATATTTATCAAATATCAGTGCACAAATTATATTATCTGGCTTTGCTCTATTACTAGGTGACATTTTATCCACCACTAACTCTTTTAATGGTCCTATAGATTGTATTTCTGTGAAACTCAACTCAGTGTATCTCAACTAAATGAGGTAAGAATCACCAATCTCGCCCTCATCAATCTAGAGTTGATAATAATTATCTTCAACTGATGACTTGAGCAGAAAAGAATCACCAATTTCCCCCTCACATGTAGTGTTATACGTGGACAAATGAGGCGAGGACGCAATAAAGAATATTTCACCATCATTTGACAGCAATAATGAGCATGACGAGCAAATAGGGAGGCTCCATCACGAGCAAATAGGTAGGCTCAATGACGGTCAAATAGGTAGGCTCTAGGATGAGGGATGGATTCCCAAAAGCCAGAATCACAGCGAACTGTATTGGACCAGAATAGGTATAATGTGAACAACATAAAATCTACCCCAGAGATAGGGATCAGATTTAGAATGCAAGCAAGTAATATGATAATGAATGATATCCAAAAAATCAAAGCAATCCAATGGCTGGATTGACAGATATGAGCAGTCCTAGATGAAGTATATTAATGGAAGGATGCAAGCAATTTTTTGATGGAAACTAGAAAGATGAATCTAATCACTAGAAGAATGATCAGAATATGCAATGATGCTGTAAAATATAAGGGGAACAATGTATCAAAAGGTGACACTGATCTAATGGAAGGATTGGGAGATAATGGGAAGTCCTAGTGGAGGTAGGATTATGAAGGTATGAAGAATAGCAGCAAGAGAACCTGAAATAAATTGCAGGAACTATTCTTACTTGAATATGAAAGAAGAAGAACATAAACAGAAGTAAAGATATGGACCTTAGGCATCCCACCTAGGAACTTGTTGACATCTCATCAACCCTTCTAGCATCTCACTAGGTCAGCAGCATCTCACCACTAAGAACTGAATCTCACTGTTGAAATACAAGGCAGCAGCCATGTTTATTGATAGTAAATTCGTGCTCGGGCTGGTAGCTCCTTACAAACATATATAGAAGACTTAAAACAGGAAGCAAACTGGTCCTAAAACTTCTCTAAACAATAACTTACTTTGGAGGTAGTTTATTTTTAATAGAGCTCTACCTAAAATAAAGGAAAGTAAAACACTTAAAACAATAAAGACAAGCATTAGAAGTTTTATCTAACTAGATAAAGATTATCTAACTAGATTTAGGCTCCTAACTCACTAATCCCGTATTCCTACCTTCTACCGATAGTTTAGACCCATTAAAGTGGTTTATTTACAATGAAAATACACGAGATCAATGGCCCAAATACATATTACCTAACCCAAGGCTTATTTTCACTAAATTTAGCCCAATTCGGTGCCTTATCTGCATCACTCTTCCTCTCCCTCACGTGGACAAATAACTAGGGGAATAAGAGCAAAGAGAATTGGCAGTCCCAACATCACGCCATAACAAACTCCAAAATCACTATAATCAATTGATGAGGGATGGATCCCAAATAGCTAGAATAACCCGGATCACAATGATTCACCAACCGCCGCGCATCCTGAGCACCACTTTGGATATTTGACATAATTTTACTTAGTTATAATCGGATAATTCTCAAAGTTTTTGTTCGATGTGTATGTATCACACCCAAGTAGGCAAAGATGTATTACTTGGGAGATGCCAATCGTTTCTCGGCAGCTTGATCACAAGTCGGGTCGTCAAGTAAGAGGCTTCTCGATAATTTAACTAAGAACAAAATATCCAAATTTGAAGTCGACCCGACTGTTGGATTCAAAGTTGTGAAGAAATCTTTATCATACTAGGGTTTCCCGGGTTTCACTGGTAGAGCTAAAATGCAGATATGAAATTCTAGCTATTTGATGCAAATCAGAATATGTAGCAATGCAACCATTAATGATTCAAAGATGATATCAAAATATGGTTTCCATCTAATGGTTAGATCTTAACCTAGGAAGACTCCTTGCTAAGTATGACCCATCCCAGATTTCATGGCAGCACACAATGAACAACTTTCAGTTTATGGATAATATTAGATCAGCACTAAATTGAATAAAAAATGCAACAAACCCAAGTAATCGATGATGTTGACATCAAGGAAATAAAATAAAAACTGTGGGCTTGTTGGATAACAGTAACAATGACTGAAATCAGTTGTTGGATAATGACAACATGTCAGCAGATAATGATAAACATGACAAGGGATTAAGCAATCAAAACAGCAACCAACCCAGTAGCTGAATTGATATTGAAACCACAGATTGAATGCGATGGAAATCTGAGTAACTGGATCAGATCTAATCAGTAACTGAATCTAGGATCTTTTCCTAGAAATCAGGTGGTAACTGAACCAATCAACAATTAAAGATAAGCAGCAAAATCAATGACATACTCCACACCTGAGAGTGATTGTTATGAAGCAAAACAACCCAGATTTCAGATCTGGTTTTGCAGTAGCAAGTTAGGTGGTCGACATACGCAAATCAAACCAATTTATATGGGATGGTCTCAATAAGAGATCAATCCTATGTTGAAATCTTTGAAGCATAAATGGATCCAGATCTGAAATAAATTAAACAAGAGAACTTACTTGTTAATGGAAAGTAGGAGAGAGGAGGAGAAGAGGAGAGAAGAAGATGCTTAAATGACAACTCTTAAAACTAATTTGCTCTGATACCATGTGACAAAGTAAAGAAAGAAGAAGAAGAAAGAAGAAAAAACCCGAGAAGATGAGAGAAATCGGGTGTGTGTAATCTCTCCCCCCACACCGGTCACCTTTTATTAATAGTTAATTACACTCCTTAATTACAAGGAAACTAAGAAATAGAAAAAACTAGGAAATATAAAGAAACTGGGAAACACCTATCTTAGACTCTTAGTCGACTACACATAGTGTAGCTAACTTACATAGAAAGACTTATTACTAAACACCACAAATACTAGTGACAGACTAAGCTGTATACAAAACATGACGATAACATAAGAATCTTAACAGTTGTGCAGAAAGCCATCATCCCAACAGTGTCACCAGGAGTCCTTCCTTTGAATACCATATAGATCCATCTCCATTCTTTTTTGAAAGAGCGAATTAGTCTTAGAACAGGTCAGCAGCGGCGTAGGATTCCCTTCGAGAGGCGGGAAGAAAATGGGCAGTTGAAGAATAAGTGAGTGGAATCTTCGGTAGCTGACCAACAAAGGCATCAGCTGGGTTAAAAGTGCAGGGGGGAAGCCCTAGTAGGAAGGCTATGGGTGATCACTCTCCGAGCAATAAAACCATGGCGAGGATGTGCACTTTGAATCAGATAACTTCATACCATGGAACTCTGGTGGATCTAGATCTGACAATCTCCCAGCTTGAAGCAGACAAAAAGTTTCTGGATTGGGATGCGGTCCAACTAACAAGGTTACTACTCCCCGACGGCCTTATGGAGATTGAATGTAGAACTAACCAAGCTTGAGACAACCTATGAGAGGATAATCTTACCCAGCTGCTTGACACCATTGGATAAAATAGAGGAGACTAGAGCCATTCTGTCTAGCCTAGAGCCGGTTCTGATCCTTTCTCCATGCCTATTTAGAAGGACCCTCTTGGAGGTGCCAGTTGTCCAGCTAAGGGAGGGTAGAGGTGCCATCATCGAACCTGGATTTGATAAAATCACTGACTAGATGCCTGTGCTAACATATTTCTCCAAACCCAGGAGGTAGTCCCTTCCACTATCAGCAGTCCAAATGGAGTCTTTCCAAAGATATGTGGTGTACAACCACTTTACCCAAATACTCTTTCTTTTTTTTCTTTTTTCAGCCACTTTCCAAATAAGTTTGAGGATGCAGGTGGCTTTCGGACACAATTTTTGAAACTGCATGAAATTAAAGAGAGTAAATTTGATTCACTAACTTTGCCCAGGTGATGCTTTAAATATGTTGGGTGAGAATATTAGTGAAAAAGTAAACTTACTGAGAGAGAGAGAGAGAGAGAGAGAGAGGAGCCATGAATGAAGAAAGACCCTTGCAGAGAAAAGGATCATAGTAGAGGGAAATTAGAAACACAAATTCTGAGCGTTATGCCTGAAATAACTGTAATTCCTTAGTTTGCAAGCATTATTCTCCAAGACCGTGGACACCCTGACATAGTCTAGAATGAGGTGTTCAAAGACCTTGTTCAGTCCTAAACGTTATGTAATGAAGAAAAAAAATCATTTGGGCTGGGGGAGAGAGAGAAGACAGAAGGTGAAGAATGAAGTTTATTTTTTTGATTTTTTCCTTCACATTGCTGTTCTTTACTTGCAATTCAGTATGAGATCTCTTTTTTACTTCAAATGCTCAAGTAAAATAAAATACCAACCCAGTTTTTTAAGTATTCTCTACCATATTATCTTACGGAGGGATACTGAATAGTTTCATGAGAAGAAAAATTTTGCACTTTCCCAAAGGCTATTGTACTGTATTGAGTTATTCTTCATTGGATAAAAGTATGCTCCAATGACCACAGATGGAGAATATATTGTGTGGGGTGTTGTTTTCTCCCAAGAATGAACGGTGGTCCTAATGAATAAACTGTGAACTCAATCTGTATTGTCTTATTCATGTAATTTGGAGTTCTTTGGGATGTACTGATGTTGAGACTGATTAAAGATGGATAAATTAAAAAAAATGAAAAAGAGAACATACTGAATAAATTCTTCATTTGACAATATTTCATTCATTGACTAGAACTTTCCTGAATTGTAGTCACTTTTGCAACTTTAACTTATTGCTCACACGATTACTATTATATTAGTTTGACTTCAAGTCTGGTGATCTATTTAGTTGTTGAAGCTGACAAATATCCCGAGCATGAATATCTGGAATGTATTAAACATCAGCTACTTGCAGCTGTTGCTGTCTCTTCACAGAATTTTTCATTGTGTGTATTCTTTTAATTTCTTATTTAGTTTTTAATTGCTGCAGGGATTTCATGCATATAGTTCTTGTACACTACCGAGAAGTTAAGGTCAACGTTTATTACTTTTCAATTACTCCTTTTGACACCATCAGTCATCTGTTTTGTTTTTACGTTCTTACATCTAAATATGATAATTTGTTGGCTGAAGGTGGTTGTTTTTTTTTTTTTTTTTTGATCGTCTCAAGTGGTAACTAAAAACAAAGAACAAGAACCAGAACCTAAAACCGAGAGAGAGCTATGTCGATTCTGCTGTAGAGGGCAGAATTGATTGATATGTTTCTCTTCTCATAGCAGTCTCTATTTGTTAGATAAACAAAAAGGAAAAAGGATAGGCCTAGGACTCCATGTGTTGACATGACAAGGATTCCTAGTTTTGTTATAAGATAGGAAAGTAGATGGGAATTCCATATGTCAACATGACAAGGAATCCTAGTTACATAATAAGATTGAAAAGAGAAGAGAAGATAAGGTAAAAGACTACTAGGACTTGGTCAACAATAAATAACAACAATCCTAAACAAATTGATAAACTGCAGCTTGCTGATGTGGCAAAGAGATGGCGACAATTTTCTGTTTTAACATCCTCCCTCAAGCTGAAGAATATAAGTCACCCATGCCCAGCTTGGAGCAGTTCTGTCAGAACTCGGAACGCAGGACCAAATAATGACTTGGTGAAGATATCAGCCAACTGATTGGATGAGGACACCAAAGGAGTAAACAATAGTTTCTTCTCAACCACATCGTGAACAAGATGACAATCAACTTCAATATGTTTGGTGCGCTCATGAAAAACAAAATTACTGGTTATATATATATATATATATATATATATATTTGCTTGATTATCACAAAAATCTTCATAGCGTGGTTCACCGAGAACCCCAATTCTTGAAGAAGAGATTTCAACCACATGAGTTCAGCAGCAATATGAGTCATGGCACAATAGTCAACTTTAGCATTGGATCGAGCCACAGTAGTTTGTTTTTTACTTTTCCATGTGAAGAGATTTCTATCAACAAACGTATAATAACCTGTTGTGGATCGTCTATCACCATCAACACCTGCCCAATCAACATTTGAGTACCTTATGAGATGTATGTTATTATGGCGAAGATAGGTGAGGCCTTTGCCTGAAGACTTCCATAGATACCGGTCATCCAACATGTTTGCACTCGTCGCCCTCGTGTAGATCCAGCACCCCAGCTCCCCTTGCTCTTGCAACAAGCAACAGATACAATTACAACAGTTTACTATTATTTAATTAATTAGGATTTGGGGTCTTGTCCCTTACCTGACGTGTGATTGCAAGTCTTCTCTGCGTCATAGAGTCTACTCACGCCGTCCCCAAGTCCTACACAACATTATTCGTTAATTAGAATTATGTTTTTACAAGGTTCCAGTTGGTCAGAACCAAGTCTTGCCAACAAACAGGCTTCGGACAGGCATACCGGTCTTGCTCAACAGGGCATACCGGTCTGACTATAGTCCAGCCGGTATGTGCCTGCGGTATATACCGCAGGACCATACCACACGACTTTTTGTTCAGCCGGTATGCCGTGTGGTATACACTGCATGAGCATAACGTAGGACTTGAGTCCAGCCGGTATACCCCGTGGCATCATTTTTCCAGCCGGTATGTCTGGCGGTATGGGTCTGAGAGTCCGTTTTCGGACCTCCCCCTCCCGTCGGTCCTCAGCTTGGTTTCAGGGTTCCTCCTAAACCATTCTAAGGTCACGATACCTGTTTGGTCACTTAGGTTTACATTATTCGCCGCTTAACCTAGTAGAACGACGTTCCCATTCTTCTCAGAATGAAACTCAGAGAACTAGGGTTCTATAGATTTAGGTTTTGGATCAATACGTCGTTTCATGGCTTTGATATGTAAACCAAACACTATTACAGAGGTGGAGCACTTACAGGTGTTTGTTGAATGGCGGTGCTCTCCTTTCAACGGAAAATCCCTTTTCGAACAGCCTCCTTCCTCTCTGCTCTTGCTCAAATCTCTTCCAAACGGTTCTAGGGTTTGAGAGTGTTTGGAGAGGATCTAAGGAGAAGGAATGATGCATATATAGAGTGGGAGACCATTCTAGGAAGGTCTCCTACGTCTAAAAGATTTCCTAAACTCGGATTCGGAGTGTGGGACCCACTGAAATCCATCAATACTCGCCCATACATACCGGTTGGACGTACCGGTCTCACTCAGAGTGCAACCAGTATGTTAGACCGGTATGAGAAAAACTTGATTTAAATGATTGTTTCTCGTACTTAGAGTCCGTGGTTCGTCACCCGGCCTCATTTTCTGGTTCGGGGTTATGATTGGAAGACCTGTCACGACGCGAAACATAGGTTAGACCAGGTTTTCGGAGTGTGGGTCTTACAGGTGGTACCTGCGAAACATAATACTGAACAATATATGTGGGCAAATCATTATCCAATTTAGACACAACAAAGGACCCATCTAGATACGGTGTAAACTCAAAGGACATATCAGCGGTGACATAGTATTAAATGGACTCTAGTGAGTAGCAACGATGACTCTTTTGAGTACAAGAATACTCCACAAACAGAGACTTGAGAGCTCTAGGGTCCAAATTAGAAAGACCAGGAAGAAGATTGTGAATAAAACAAACACACCCAAATATTCAAGGAGGGAGCACAGTAAAGGGTTCCGATGGAAACAACAAAGAATGAGGGCTACCACCACTTAAAATAGACGGAGACATATGATTAATAAGATAACATGTGGTTAAAACAGTATCACCCCAAAACGATTTGACCACCTTCATTTCGAAAAGAAGGGACCGAGTAACCTCCATTAAATGACGATTCTTCTGTTCTGCAACACCATTTTGCTGTGGGTTGTCGGGACAGAAAGATTGATGAACCATATTCTGTTCAGCTATAAACTAGAAAAACTGACCCGAGAAATATTCCTTAGCTTTACCACTCTGAAAAACATGAATAGAAGATTGGAATTGAGTATGAATTTCATGTGCTAATGCACAGATTATAGACAATAACTCAGAACGACTTTTCATTAAATAAATTCAAGTAACTCTTGAAAAATTTTCCACAAAGCGACAAGTTGAAACCTAATTTAGAGCGACTGGACAAGGCCCATTTCATCAGAATGTACTAAAGCAAAAGGGTGCGCAAACTATTTATTGACGCGAGGGGGATAATTCATTTGGTAGAGCTTCCTAAACTGACAAGACTTACATTCTAAACTAAAAAGAGAACTAAAACATGTATCAAGCTTCTTCAAGCTCTGTAAGTACGGATGACCCAACTGACAATGAACATGATGCGGAGATAAAACACTGGAGCAAGCAATAGACGGCGAATCCTTAAGTAGATACAGTCTCATTTTCTCCCGTCCCCTATCAATCATTCTCTCGTCATAAGATCTGGAAAAACACAAGATTCAAGATAAAAGGTTACGGAACTGTTGTAACCAATAGTAAGCAAACTAACAGATAATAGGTTAAACGAAAAATTAGGTAAATGGAGAATTGAAAATAGAAATACAAATGGAGTGGATGGACAGTTCCAGTGTCACTAACCTTGACCGAAGAGCCATCAGCCAAGGTGATACTAGAGATGGAGGGATAAAGAAAGGAATATATACATGAAACCCCAGACATGTGATCGAAAGCACTTGAATCAATGATCCAGGGATCAGAGGATGAGGGACATGCAGTGTTATTACGAGTCTGAACAAAAGTAGCAGTGGAAGACGAAGAAGGTTGCGAATTCTGAAACTGATTGTAATGTGCATACTCATCATATTTGTCAGGGCGACAAGGCGATCCAAGGCGATCGAGGCCATCCTGGGCGCCTAGGCTCCTAGGTGTTGCCTAGGCATTGCCTAGACAACCAAGGTGTTCCCAGTGTATTTTTTTTTATTTTTAAAATATTAATACTATATTAATGTTTATATATGCAGTATTCTACATAAATAATCAACATTTAAAACATAACTTCATTAATATGGGAAAACCAACAAGGCAAATATATATGTTATATACTTATATATATGAGTACAATTATTTAAGGTCATGCCAACCCACAAGCTTGAATCTCACGTGATGCAAATTAGGTAACGAAATATGTTTTATTAGGAAACTTAATATCGTGTGGCCGATAAAAGTGGGTGGTTAAAAACTTGAAATTAAATTGCAAGTAAACGAAAATATTAAGGGGACAGCCTTATCCTCATAACCCTTTTATTAATGTTTTAAAATTTATCCTCATAAACATAAACATTTACCAAAAAAATAAAAAAATAAAATAAAAAAAGGCATAATAAAATAGGCGGTCTCCCAGGTACTCTGGACGTCCAAGGCTCCCTGGGCGACGCCTAGGCAACGCCTAGAGGACCTGGGCGAGCGCCTTTCTCACTTTAGCAAGGCGCCCAAGTGCCTAGGCCCTCAAAAAGCGCCTGGACGCTTAGGCGACGCCTTGATAAGCTTGATACTCATCATTAGTCATCTAGACCATCTTTATTTCAGAAGGCGTAGGCGGAGCAGGAGGCTTAGAATTGGCAAATTGCTGCTAAGGTGTTGCCATGAAGCTTCCAACAAAAACATTGGATATGACTAGGTTTCCCCAATGATGACAAGTGGGAGTTGTACCTAAAGTTTTCGAAGAAGCTGGTGCACCAGGCGGTTGGCAATGGCCAAAAGAATTACCATGACTAGTACCACGACCAAACTGGCGAGAAACAAGAGCTGAACTACTATCTACAGGAGTGCTGTCATGGATACTGTAATGCAAGGTTCAAGGTACCAGTTTCGAGGTCGGTTTTGACTAGCCTCGAAATCGTGATATCTTGGGTTTCGAACGAAACTCGGTCGAATCCTAGTATTTATCGCAGGACATCTCAAAGCTTGGTTTTGAGACCCAAAAGTGTTTTTCTTGATTTAAGTGTTTTTTTTTCTTTTTTCCATAGCCTATTTTAACCATTTTACACATTCATTTACATTAGTTTAAATAAAAACATCAAAAATGATAATATGTGGTGTGGACCCAAGTTTGCTAGTGTACGCTTAGACTTGGAATTGTGTCTAGAATTAAGTACGCAACACGTATTTATCACTAACATTCGTGTACTTCTAACAAATTTGATCGGAGCGTAATTCCTTTAATATAGTTTGGATTCAAGTAATCTCAAATTTGTTGCAAAGCTAGGATAATCAGCTTTCCAACAAATCTGAGATTGCTTGAATCCGAATTATAAATAGGAGTTAAACTCCGGTAAAACCTTGTTCCGAGTACGCGAATGCTGTTTAAAGTTGTCTGAATGTAAATAATTTTTTGGGCATCAAAACAAGAAATTATTTTGGTGCACTCTTGGTTTTTAGTGATGCTTTACTATAATAAGATTTATGGAATTTTTATAGTTGGAAAAAAGCCTAGCATTTGGAAGTTGAAATCGCCCCCACACCCAAAAATACGGTTTTTGTTCTTGAACTGGAGGGTTGGTTTTTTATCCTTCTGGAATTTGAATTTTAGACTATTTTTATTCGATTCAAATGCGGGGTATTTTCTTATTTATGAATAATATCTTAAGTAAATGGAATATAAAATTAAAGAAACATTTACTTAAATGATGGTAGTCATAAATAAATAATGCTTGATAAATGTTGTTCCTGTCTACCCTATTAAATCTTGTGAAGACTCTTGAGAGATCAAGGGAAAATATGAGAGATCAAGGAAACCTGATGAGTCTCGATTGAAACCTAATGAACTCGTCGAGACAAAACATTTTTATACCTTGAGTTGGTTCGAACCCAACTAGGGTTTGACTGAAAAACTATGTATTTTTCAATTTCGACCCTCCATCTCGTCTCTGTTACCGTTGAAACCGAGATATGTCGGTTGAAGCACCTCGGACCATGCTATCATGAGAAACCTGTAGTTTCGACCGACATCTCAAACCATGTTGTCACGAACCCGTAACACACGAGGTAAGGTATCCTCCAGAGAGGCCACTGTACACTGCCAAGAATCTAAGAACGAGTGGCTGCATACTTGGTTCTAAGTCCGCCCAAAAATCCATAACGGCCAATTGCTCCCGTTGTTCGTGCATCTTTTTCATATTAGCACTGATAGGAAGTATAGGTTAAGTTCCTCATACATCCTTTTGAAATTAGCCAAGTACGTTGGAAGAAGGTGACCTTTCTGATCTACCCGATAAAATTCCTATGATAGTTTATAAATACAGGACAAATTATTGTGATCAAAATATAAGACATGCAAATAATACCATAACTCCTTCACTGTATCAAACCATCACTATGTTCAATATGTGTAACACGGTCCACATTCCACAATAGAATTGTCTGGGCATCAACAATGTCCCAAGTAGTGTTAGTACTAGATTTGGTCCAGGTTAAGTGAGTCTGTTGATCCCGTCCAGTCAAAATCAACTTAACAGTTTTCCGCTATTATTGTAAATTATTAAGTCCTTTCAATTTGTTTTTTGTAACCCGATGGGAGGAGGAAGACACCACCTTAGTCAAGGTGGTATTGGATTCAGTGGAGTCAACCATCAATATTAAGGGAAGCAACCAAGAATAATTAATTTCAACACTTGGTTCAGCCATCTGACAGGCACAACTTAAAAAAATTGATTTCAATCATAGTTGTCAAGGTGTCGCCTAGGCGTCCAGATGCCTTGGTGGCTGCTTGGAAAATAGATCATCTTGGTTGCCTAGGCGGGCACCTTGGGTGTGCGTCAGGACTTCAATGCCTTGGTTCGCCTTGGCGCCTTGACAACTTTGGCTCAATACTCAGTTCAGCCAACCTAGAGACAAAAGAAACTCTAAAAAATATAGATCTTGACACTTGGTTTAGCCAACCGAGAGGCACAAAATACCAGAAACTCAATGCTCAACATCTGATCTCCTTTAAGCAAGAAAACCATACCAGAAAAGAGAACCACGAAATTGATTAAAACATTCGATCTGATCTCAAAAATAAAACCAAAAAAATAGTGGCAGAATATCGATCCATACAACTGATCCAATGGCCAAATCAGACTTCCAAACAAAAATCGGACCAGAAAATTTCTCCAAAAAACCAAACAGGAAAATCGAACTTGTCCAAAATCAAATCAGAAATTCGATTATTGCAATCAATATTCTCCAGAGCACCTATACTTCATATCGAACCTTTACAATGATTCAAATCAACCACCAAACACATTACTATTCCAAAGAATAGTTTGGTGGATCAACAACCAGTTTCCTTTAATTTTCTATCGAAAGATTCGAAACAGGGGGTGAATACACCCCCTCTTCAAAGTAGATGCAAACTTTGAGCCTGTGGCTGCAACAATTAGATTCTAGGATGTATTCAAAGGTAGAGAGAACAAGTTGATGAGATTTGTAGCAGTGTCTACGGACCTTGCTCTAATACCATGTAAAATAGAGAGGAAAAGAAGACACTAGTAAGTAGGAGAAAGAGAAGAGGAGAGACTGCTGTTACTCTTGGGAGTCTCAATAATAATAAGAGACTCCCATATCATTCAATATATATAAGCACATAGGGTTAATCCCGAGAGCCCTTTTCCCCCTTACAATATATTGTAACAGTTTCCTATACTAAAAACCTAGAAAAGGGTTGAAGAGAACCTGAAATAGACCTAATGGATTTGAAGCTTATACTGAGACCAAAATCTCACTTACAAGGCTAGGCTGCATACTTTATGGACCAGGAAATTGGTATTACTAATTCTTATCTTACTCGGTCCAAATGGACTGTTTACACTTTGGTTACATACTAAAACAATGGACCAAATAATCCTAATTAAACTATGAAAAGAATAAAATAAGAATTCTGAAATCAGAATGTAGAATCCATTTAGGAACTCAGTGTGGTTGGCAGCTTCAAGATTCTGTCTTGCAGGCCTCTAACAGGACTTGGGTAACAAATAATAGGTCTATATAATACTATCAATGTAGTTCTTGGGCTATGCGAACAAAATCTGAGAGATAACCAAGCCTTTCAAATGTACAGCTATGCCTGTAACTTATGATCTTCCTAGCAGCCCTTGTTTGAACTTTTCGATCCAAGTATTGGGTTGCTATTAATGCTACATCATGTCCCCTTGACAATCCTTGCACAACTACAATGTTCACACTTGAACTGTTCCTTGTCATCTTGTGCTGTGCACCATCTCTACCTACCCTTCTACCTTCCTTTTATGACAATTAGACTGTAGATGACATTTCATAACTCATTAGATTGAAAAACAGATCATTGTGTTTCTCCTACTTTCTTTACTTTGGATTTGTGCATACCCTCAAATGGTAGAGAATTGTTTACAAGTTATCTGAATTCTTGCTTGCTCATATTCAGCATTCAAACTGTTGAACTGAAAATGCTCAAATTTGAACGAACTTTCTATTCATGGCTGCACAATTACGACTGTAAAATTCCTGGAAGTCCCTTTTCCATCCTTCTCTAAGTAGCAAATTAAGTGGCAATTGACTTCTTCCCCTTAGACAAATGAGAGATGTCTTGCAGGCTTGATATGTATTTGCATCCTTGGGAGTATTTCTTGGTAATGGTATACCAAATATCCTTAGCTATCTTCAAGAAAGAAAGCCAATTCTAGTATTGGATTGCACAAATGAAGAAACCACATCATGGTGGTGGAGTTTGTCAGCATCTGACTTTCCTTTGTGATGTCTATGTGGGTTAGGTTCAACAATAATACCATCCAAGTACCTTTCTTTGTGTCTACTTGTGACGGAGATTCTGACTGACCATGACAATTAATCAGTACTGTCCAACTGTGGTAAGTTGAAGGCCGGGACAATAATTCAGAAGAACAGCGCAGCTAGGGTCTTCCCTTAGATCAGTGCACGCTCTTATACCAGACATACAAATTGTGGAAAAGAAAATTTAGAAAAGTTTCCTATCAATAGACCATATTTCAATTTTCAACAAGACTGGTGGTGCCATGGCATTAATCAAAGTTAATTACTATAATTAGAAAATGATGCCCTATTGACATAGAATATCTGTCACTGTCATGTGTTGTAGCTATTTGATGCAGCAGCGGGCCCACAAGCTGAGATGGGCTTGGATAGGAATCTTTCTAGGATTTAATTTTAATTGGGATATTTGTAATCTTTTATTTTGGGAAATTTAGGTGAGAAGTTTAGGTAATATTTTATTAAGCAATTAATAGGTTATGGTAGGTATCTTATTTACTTGGTTATGGTTTCCATCTTGATTAGGGATTTCACTTAGCTACTAATTTTTATTCAATTAGTATTAAGAAAGTTTTATCTTTAAAAGAACATGTAATAGCGTTATTCTTTTCAGATTTGAAGAATAAAGAATTGAGTTAGAAAAGTGGTGCCTGCGCGGGCTGTGGTGTGTATGAGCTGTGGATCCTCCCTCCTCTCCCCCCCCCCCCTCTCTCTCTCCTTTGTCTGTGCAATCAGGACAGTTTTTTCCTTAGACTGATTCCCCCCCTTTCTTCCTTCTTCTTTAGTTTCTCCCCTGTTCTGGGCGGTAATTCCAGCCCCACAAACCTTTCAAACTCCATCATCCAGCCTCCTTTCACCCTGAAACTTTGGGGATACCTTCAATCCCTAAAGGCGATTTAACCCCTTGATTTTCATCCCCAGTAATCTTCTCTAAAGTGTTTGAAAACCTGCAACCTACCTGTTCTTCCCTTTAGAGCCAGATTGAGTTTCAGTCCTTCGATGCTCCCTATTTTCTTTGCTGTTTGGAACCAATATCAGTGGGAATCAGTAGGCTTATGAACTGCGACTCACCCCATGAAGTTTCAAGCCATTTCATGACCTATTGAGGGAGTTCTCTCGATTTCCCTAAATCTTGTCATTGTTTCTGCTTCTGTCGAGAGCTTGAAGAAGAAAACCATATTTCAGAAATTATACAAAAACCCCTTGGCCCTTAATATTTCTTTGAAGTGATCCTTCTTCATAATCTTATTTCTAGATATGCCCTTGAGTTATTATTTTAATTCCTGTTTAATCCTAAGGGCTTGTTTGTTTCGTCCCTAATTATTAAATTCTGATTATTTACAATTCTGACACTAATATTGCTATTTGAGTATCTTATTGTTTGGTTGGGCCCATTAGCGGATCCAATAGGTTTTTCTCAGCCCGGGTCCCGCATCACTATTGCAGTATGATAGGGAATAAGGTCAACCTTATTCTGCACTCTGTAATGTGATAATGCATTTTGCTTGTCTCCAACGTGTCCTTGTGGTATGTCCACGATCACCTTCATTTTACGAGGGCCCTAAGTATCGAGACCGTGGAGGTGATTTCTCTTTACAACAATCAAGAATATGAATGATTGGCAGCGAATATTGTTACTGTGCATGCTAATCAATTCCGGCGACCTGATTGGCCCTTCTGTATTGATTTTTTTTGCAGTTATGTTAGTAAGGTTTTGTTGACAATTGGAGATCATGCATTGATTGTTTTTTTTGAAAATATTTAATAGATAATTTTAATATTCGGTTTCCTCTTGTTATTGGAGAATTTGCATGTTTGTAGTGTTGATTGTGGAAGATGTCTTATACTCTTCAGGGAACCAAATCAACCTTTGGCCGGATCAGAGAGGTTGAAGAAGTTGTTCCGAGTTCCCAGATGAGCAGTCCTGCATCTTCTCATTTTCTCACTAATCATACTCAAGTGCCTTCACAAACTACAGATTCCACAAGCCTTAACAGCAACCAGACCTCAGAATGTGAAGATGCTGAATCTGGTATATTTGTTGCTTCTTGTTCTTACCTCTACCCTGACTTTCTCTTACTTTGGGGGAGGGAGGGGGGTGTTGGGAAGAATCTCGTTGAGAGATGGATTATTAATGACGTTGATCAATTTATATATAATTATTCATATATTTGACATAGAGTCCTATTTTATATCAATTACCATTTTATTCAGCAGATAACCACCAAGCAAGTTCCAGATGCCACTCTTTTTTTGAGTTACAAAAATCAGAGGACAGGCCTGTGATGAACAAGATGGATGCTGGTCTCTCGGAGGCTTATTTTCCAGTTCCATTTCCAAGTAACAAACTTTTATTTATTTCTTTCTACGTGGATGGGGGGATGGTACATTAACATGATAATATATTGGATGCTTTTGCCAGATGATTATCAAGGGAAGCAACCGGACATTGCTGGACTAGATTTTGCCTCACTATCTCAGTTTAGAGATAGTAATGATGCTAGGTTCGGGTCAACATTTGAGCCCTACAAACAGCTTGACCTCACATCCTGGGAAGATGTTCTGGAACATTGCATGGAAAATCCAGTTGTACCTGTTCAACCATCGGTTTCTTCAGCACAATCTGCTACCATGGGAATTTTCTCTAAACAAGAAAATGTTATGTTAGGTCATCTTTTCACAGACGAGTGTAAGCAAGAAATAGTAGGTCAACTACAGGACCAATTAAAATGGCAGGTATCAAGTTTTTCCTATGTTCTATATATCATTTTTATGCCTTCACGTTTTATATCATCATAATTAGCTCTTTTTTTTCCAGCATGTATTAATGGCTATAGCCATCGAAGTTCTTATCTAGCCCAAGGCTGAAGACCGTTCTGGAAGAAAGCCTTCCTTCCACACCCCCTTGGACTTGCTTTAGATAGACAACCTAAATTTACAATAATAATACTCAGCTTGGTGAGATGGGCTAGAATCAGGCCCATTGTTCGGGTTTAGTTAGCATCCCATGGCTGGGAAGAATCTTGAATACAAAGTTATTATTTTTTTGCCCGGGGGGGGGGGATGAAGCAGGAAGATGATCCTGGTGGTCAATCTGTGAGAGTCCATGGTGGACAACTTTTGTGAGTAAGAAAATAAATAAAAAGGGAAAGGGAAGTGTTAGTGTTGCCAACTCCACAAAAACAGAAATAGGTTTTTTTTTGGGTGTGTGTGTGTGTGGGGGGGGGGGGGAGGGAGAGAGAGAAGTATATCTTATTTCCCCAAAATAGAAACATAAACAAACAGCTAGGAACATTAACAACAGGGGGACAGTACCACATTGAGAGATTTGAAAAACATAGTGAGATGGGCTAGAATCAGGCCCATTGTTGGGGTTTAGTTAGCATCCCATGGCTGGGAAGAATCTTGGATACAAAGTTTTTAGAATCCTGGTGGTCAATCTGTGAGTTACATGATTCAGAATGCTAAGATCATAGAACTTAGCCTTGGTTCTGACAATACAGTCAAGAGTGATTATTTAGTGGTGTATGCGTTCAACACTGGAGTTGGGGTTGACAGATCTACAGCCCTTTGAAAGCAATCTTTGAGGGGACAATGGGAATGAAAAGGAAAAGATTTTAGAGGTTCTGTGATGAAGTCCCGGGTTGCAAAACCCTGTTTTGGGATCGTTATGGGGCTAACCCAGATAATATAAGTTCAAATAATAAAGAGAGTGGCAGCCCTGTAATTATTTGAGTTTCTGGATCCCTTTTGATTAGAAAACAGAATCTAGGATAATCAGTAAATTAATTTTAAAAAGAAGGATGAATCTGGGATTTCAGAAAAGTACGTAAAATACAAACAAGTATGAAATAAGGGTCTTTGTGTAATTAACAAGGGATCTGTCCTTGCTTTAATTAAGAAGAACGAGTAGGCTTCTTCTCCAGGAGAAAACAGAAACCAGCGGTGACTTAATCCAACCGATGGACCTGTAACTGCTCAAGGACAAACTGGAGCTTTAGGAATGGAATCGGTCAGCCCTGGTAAGTAAAACAAGCCCAGAAAATATTACTTTACTGGGGCTGGAATGGTACGACAGCCGAGTTCCAAAAAATTTCCAGAAACAGAGCGTAATGAGATATCACCATTTGAGAGATAAGAATTGAAACTTAAACACAGGTTATTACTTATAAGACGGATAGCCAAAAGATACTATCTCAAGTTTGATTGCAAACCCAAAACCAGAGAGTTACTAAGGAAATTAGCCAACTGGAATCTGATCCTAAAACATTGGTACCACCAAATAGGAAGAAAGAAGAAGAAACAAAGAGGAAGGGAAGAAAAAAGAAGAAGAAAGGAAACAAGACAAGACAGGACAGATCAATAGACAAAGGGGAGAGAAAGAAAGAAGATAACAGCGCACAGCTCCACCACCGTGAAGAGCCAATTCACTAAAATTTTCTTTCCATTCTTCGAATCTGAATATCTTGATGGATTTGTTTACATATTTGACAGGAGAAGAAAAAGAAAGTTTGTTAAGTCAAACTCTAACACGATGGTAGAGTTTGAAACAAACTCCAATCCAACCTATCATTGGCTAACAGGAATAAATTAAATTGACAAAAATAACATATAATTAAAACCCCTAACTACCCTTTTTGGACCAAAACCGAGATGGCTTGGTCCTGGTTCTTCACAGAATGGGTCTCCAGGTTGGGTTGAACTGGTCCAGTCAGTCAATTGCACCTGCATCAACTATTCCGCTCTTAGAAGAGCTTGGCTCCATCGATTTAGATCATGAACCCAAGACACCCTTGTAGTGATCGCGTTGCTAAGGTAGTAGGGTCTTGGAGAATTTAATCTCTTTGCAACTCCATGAGGCTGGCCCATAACTGGAGGAGAGAACTGTTGCCTTCGAGGCATATCCCATAAGGTGTGAGACAACATCACAAACATTCTCCCTCGGTCCCTCTTTGTTTCACCTTGATGATGTTCCATGCACCATCGTAGAGGATAGTTGTTGCCTTTGGTTGCCGCTAATTGGGAGGTCATGAAGCAAATTCTAAACAAGAAATTTGTTCCTCCTAGTTTGGTGGTACCCATGTTTTAGAATCAGATTTCAGTTTGCTAATTTCCTTAGTAACTCCCCCCCCCTCCTGGTTTTTGTTTGCCTTCAAATAGGAAGAAAGAAGAGTGTTGAGATTCATAGTTTAATTTACTTTCTCTTTTTTTACATGGTATCAGAGCGGGTGCCATTTTAAGAGTTGTTTAAAGGTCATCGTTTTAGTGTGCAGCTACCATTGCTGCATCTGTAAGAGTTCTAGGTTCTTTTTTTTTTAATCATAGTTTCTGTTTTAAATCTGCTTTCAGTCCATTAATGTGGTTCGAAGTTCTTTTGCTATTATTCTCTCTATCTTCCACTATCACGTACATCACATAAAGGGTGTCCCAGTGCACGAGGCTCCCGCTATTGCAGGGTCTGGGGAGGGCAGAATGTACACAGCCTTACCTCTGCAATGCGGAGATGCTGTTTCCTTGTTTCATACCAGTGATCGCCAAGTTGCAATATGACAACCTTACCGTCACACCAAGGCTCGCCCTCACTATCAAGTACACCACATAATTTCCCTAATTTCCCTAATTTCTGGTTGATTCCAAATTTGCTACTACTCTTGGATTTGGTGTCCAATGGGTACTTATTGCTGCTGATCAAGTTATTGTTTGGGGGTTTAAAACTATATCTCAGTTACTGGCTGTCTAGTTATATCTGGCCTTAATTCCATTTTTACACACTCTCTCCATCCTTTATTTCTTCTCTTATTTTTTATTTTGTTACATGGTATCTGAGTCTGTTTTGAGAGTTATCTAAAGCGCTTCGTTGTGGTGCAGCCATTGCTGCTTCAGCTTTCTTTATTTTCTATTCTCTGCAATTTCTGGTATTGTCCCTCTGCAAATCTGATTTTGTATGAAGAATAATTCCTGATCAATTGAGTCTGCTACTCTGAATTTCTTTTTTGCTACTGCTGGTTTGCAATTGTACACGCCTGCTGGTTACTATCATACATATCTGATGCTATTTTCCTCCTCTTCTAATTATTCCTCTGTTTCCTCTTTTATTTTCGGTTACTGTTCATCCTTGCTGTTGGCGCTAAACCGGAACTCCATCGATTGAGCTACAGTCGTCTCATGCTTAATCCGTTTAGCTGAAACTTGGGAGTTTAATACCTTACCCTAGGGCGACTGGAACCCTAGAATCTTGGCCCCAAAAACTAGTCCTACGGAGAGAATAAGTCTGCGACTTTACTGCTACAATGACTTCCACCCGAATCTGTTTCAGACATTAAATATTAATTTTCCCTTCATATTACCGGAAGGTGGTGGTCCTATTCCATGAGCCTGTGTTATTGACATTCCCTTCAAATTTCAGGCCAATCCAAGACCTATTAACTAAGTTCTCTCAATCGAGAGTGAACTTGGTCTCCCTCTCGGTTGAAGGTTGAAGACGACATACCCTATTCAACTAGTGGGTTGTTTTATTCCTTCTTTCCATCTTTTTCCTCACTTATATCTTTTTATTAAGCCATATCCTTACCTTAACATTTGCTTCTTAAAATACCCTTCGACAATAAATCCTATTTCCTCTTGAGTACTATAACCTACCCCAACCCCAAAAACAGCCTTGTTTTGCTACTAAAATTATCATGCTGTCATTAAGGGTTTGTTTGTCTTTCCCCTATGTTCTAAATAGTTCTGCATACCTCATAACTTTGGATCCAACCGTCAGATCGACTTCAAATTTGGGTCTGATTTGCGGGTGCTCTTGCTTATGGGATTTATTGAGTAGCTCATCTTATGCATTATCTGTCCACATGGAATATTCCACGTGAGGGGGAAAAGAAACACGTTTGCTTGTATTTGCTCATGTTGGAGCTTGCTACTACCTCCTACACTTTTGCACGTGGAAGAGCCTAATACTACTACTATTTGGTTCGCAGTGACTTATACTGTGTTGCTCCTACTATTGCTTACTATTTGGTTCGTAGTGATCTATACTGCGGCTACTACTGTTGCTACTACTACTACTACTACCACAACTACTGCTATTGCTGGTGCTACTACTACTACTGCTTTTACGGCTAGTACTGCTGTGCTATTGTTACTATCTGCCCTTCCGTGAGAAGAACCTATGTTGTTTGGTGTTCGTTAGTTCGTGTTACTACCATAGTTGTCAAGGCGCTAAGGCGAACCAAGGCGATGGAGGCCTGACTGGGTGCCTAGGCGACCAAGGCGCCCGCCTAGGCGACCAAGCCGCCCAATTTTCCAAGGCGACCCAAGGCAGTTTGGGCGCCTAGGCGACGCCTTGACAACTATGGTTACTACATGAAGACCCTGTTGCGGTTGATATCTGTTCTTGTTGTTCCAAGCTGGAGCATGTTCCAGCTTGAGGGGGAGTGTTGAGATTCATACTTTAATTTACTTTCTATTTTGTTACAAAGAGATAATGAAAAGGGAAATAAGAGATGATAGAGGCTTTTAAGGGAGAGCGAAAGAGGACAGATCTATGGGGAAAGGGGAGAGAAGATAACAGCAAACAGCTCTACCACTGTCAAGAACGAAATGACTTCAATTTTCATTACATTCCATCATCAAGCTTTCTCAAGTTTCCTTAAATATTTCCGGATTTCAAAATAGAAGCAGCTAATTCGGCAAATGGATTTGTGTGTAATGATGGGATAGTAAACAGGACCAGGGGGTAATTTTGGTATTGTTTAACTTAGAAGATGTGATGGTGGAGGTAGAAATAATATGCAAGTTTATGGCCGTTACAGTTTACAAGAGGTGGCACCTGCTGAGAGATAAATGACTCTTATGTTTGGGATTAATTTTGGATACAAAAGCTTCACATATCATTTTATCACTAGCTAGAATCAGAAATTGAGAGAAGCATGAACCAGAACCAGGAGCTTATTGGGCGATGTGTGGTGAGCAACTCTTTGCAGTCATGAACCTGGGTGTTGGGCCTCGCTTGATGATTTAAAAACCTTGAATTCTGACATTGAAATTTGTCTCTTACCGATCACGTGATGCCTTGGGCAGAGAGCATTTAATTTGTCTCTTACCAGTTAAGGTTCATAGGGGTTTTTGAGAAAGGGAGCAGAACCTGTGCCCAAATTCTTGGTAAAACAATCAATGAAGAGGACCATAATGACATAATATGGTGTGGGTACCAACTGAAATTGAAATGCAGCCATTGGGGAGTATCAAAGTGGGTTCATCCATAAGTGCAATTTTAGGGTTTTTGTTTGATGAAACAGAGATTTGCTGGCTCTTCTTGTTTCTGAAATGGAGAAGAAAGGAACAATGGCTGCAATGGTGTAGACATGGGTTGGAGAATCGAGTGATTGTGGGGAAGTTGGGAACCTTGATTGGATTTAAGCATCCATCATGTTAGAGGAAAAGGTCCTTAGGATAGTAAATCTGTAATCGCAAAGGAGAGTGGGAAAAAAAGATTTCGATGAAAGCATGGTTCTAAATTTTGATTTTTTACAAATCCGAAACGAATCCTCCTTTGAAATTTAAAAGTACCAAATTTTAGACCAAAATTAATGTTTCAACTAGGTTTAAACCGAAAACACTATTTCAGTTGAAACTTGGTAAAGTCAAGTTTTGGTCGAAACTTGTCTATTTCAATCCTCGAAACTTGGTGTACAAGTCAGAGTAGTAAAATTCAGGGAACAGTATACAGGATGGACATTATATAGTACACACTAATTTATGACTGATATCATTTTACTTAAGTATTTATTCATAACTAAACAAACACCCCCTAATTGAATCCGTTAAAAATAATCTAAGATTTAAATTCAAAAATGATAGAAAGTCAACTTTCCAATTCAAGAACAAAAACTGGATTTTCGATTACGGGGCGGTTTTCAACTTTCAAATGTTAGTATTTTCTCCAATCTAAAAATTCTATAAATCTTATTAGTGTAAAATATCACTAAAATTCAAGAGTCCGCCAAAATAATCTTTTGTTTTGATGTCCAAAAAATTATTTACATTTAGACGAATTTAAACAGCATTCGCTTACTTTGAACAAGGTTTAACTGGAGTGTAACTCCTTCAATATAATTCGGATTCAACCAATCTCGGATTTATTGCAAAGCTAATTATGCTAGCTTTCCATCAAATCTGATGTTGCTTGAATATGAGTTATATTGAAGGAGTTACGCTATGGTCTAACGTTGTTTAAAATCGTTTGAATGAAAATAATTTTTTGGACATCAAAACAAAAGCTTATTTTGGTGGACATTTGGTATTTAGTGATGTTAACTCTAATAGGATATGTGGAATTTTTAGATTGAAGAAAAAGATTGGCATTTGAAAGTTGAAAATTGTCCCATGATCAATAATTTAGTTTTGGTTCTTTGTTGGAAAGTTGACTTTTTATCCTTTTGAAATTTGAATTTTAGATTATTTTATTAATTAAAAATGGGGGATGCTTGCTTATTTATGAATGATATCTTAAGTAAATGAAATATAAAAGTTAATAAATAATTACTTAAAGGATATTATTAGTCATAAATAAGTGTTGCCTATTTAACTATGGATACAATCTTAGGTTCTAGCATACTAACAAACTTGGATCCACACCACATAAAATCATTCTGCATTTTTTTTGTTTTTTTTACTCTAATTGAAGGAATATGTTTAAAATGGATAAAATAGGTTGCATAAACAAAATCAGGGCAAAAAACCAACTTCTGGGCCTCAAAACCAAAGTTTCGAGTTTACCCAAAAAAAAAAAAAAATTCTAGATTTCGGCCCATTTCGGCTAAAATCTGTCTCGTTTCAGCTTGGGCGCTGGCCGAAACCAGCCCCAAACCCAAAATTTAGAACTGTTGGGAATAGTCCCATATTGTTTAGAGACTATAATCTTGGGTGCTTTATATGTGTGAGTCCCTCCACTTACTAGTTTGAACTTTTGAGTTGGAAACTTAACATGATATCAGAGCTCCAGGTTCACTCCATACGGTCATCCAAAAGAGGGACCACATGCCACGTGTACTGCCACCTAGGAAAGGGGCAACACGTGAAGGGGAGTGTTGGGATCAGTCCCACATTGCTTAGAGACTAGAACCTTGGGTGCCTTATATGTGTGAGAGTCCCTCCACTTACTAGTTCGAACTTTTGAGTTGAAAACTTAACAAGAACCTTCGATGAAAGTAATGTGATTTTCTGGAATCTTAGAGCCCTCAACAATCAAGATGAAAGATTGATTTTTAGTAGGATGCTTCAAAACTAAAAGAAATATTAATAATAATAAAATAAAATAAAACTGAAAAGAAAACATGGCCGTACTGCTAGAGTCTGAGATGGAAGCCATCCCTTGTTCCAGTTGGGATGGGAAAATTAAAGGGTGGAAAATTACATAGGTTATTCCTATGGGGTTTCAACTATGGACAAAGAGTTGATGGCATTCCAGGCTTCATGATATAAGGAATTCCAGGTGTCCATAGGTTTCAAAGTATTTAGAAACTCTTTTTGTGCAGATTCAGTGATTCTTTTTGTATAACCATATGAGGAGAACTTGTACAGTTTTCTTAGGGTATTACTCCCCTTCAATGAATCTAATACTATGGATAAGAAAGAAAAAAAACAGGAGGGGAAGGGTTTTTTTTTTTCGGATGGGCAGTCCAAAGGCACAATAAGAACTCAAACTAGAGGAGACCCATAGAGGCTGATCAACAATGGGAGAGATCTAAATGATCAAAAAGGAGAGGAGACATAGCCTTCCTCCTCCATTACAGGTCCCTGACCAGGTTCTGATTGAGTATTTTCATGCTGAAGAGCAAGGGGGCTTGACTAGACATAGCCTTCCTCCTCCATTACAGGTCCCTGACCAGGTTCTGATTGAGTATTTTCATGCTGAAGAGCAAGGGGGCTTGACTCCTAGTTATTGAGGCTTGGTTTGCCCCCGCGATAGTTGGCAAAAGTGTCAAGACTCAAGAGGAGCACCCACTATCTTCTTTTGGAAATGCTAGTCGCTCTATCATTTACTCTCCAAAATTTTCTTGATTGCTTCTTCCAATATGGAAAGGCATAACAATTGCTTCGAGCTTTCCTGTTGTAGATTATGAAATCCTTATGCATTGGGTCAGCCTGCATCATTACATATATCTGAACCTCCTGATGAATTAGAGAAATGTGTTCTTCTCTGAAACATTGTTACATAGAACCGAACCTCCTTATGAATTAGAGAAATGTGACATTCATCTTTGTATCTCAAAGTATAGTTCAGAAGTGAGGATATTGATCTTTTGGTTTATTTTGATGGGTTCTCTGAAGTTCCCCCTTGAACTGGAGAGATAAAGTGAATGCTTATTTCTTCTTTGTTTTGGTATTTTGAGTTGGTGGAGATGAGTAACATAATAGTAGAAATTTATTGAGGTTTGGATACTGTTTCCAGATTTCTAGAATTGGATCAAGTTCTTTTGTAACTTCACATGGTAATGAAGGCCATTGAGTCTTTTCGTATTGGGTTTCGTTAATTTCAGCACAAAGAACTTTTTTCCATGCAGGGGGAAGAGAGAGAGAGAGAGAGAGAGAGAGAGAGAGAGAGAGAGAGAGAGAGAGGGGGGGGGTTGGGGCTAGGCCATCTGAGTATGTGGCATGCTTCTGTTAAACCTCAATTGTCAGTCTGAAAAATATCCCACCTCTTTATTGCAATATCCCTTCGATCTATTAGACTAATGATTTAATGTTGTCGTTGACTAGTTGCAGTTATCTCACTTTGGCTGCCAAATGATTTCCTTAATATAATAACTCGCCTTTTTCACTTAGTAGGGTAGTGTTAGCATTCCATGTCAAAAACAAGCATTTAATGCTTGCGATGCTAGCACCCCTTCTAAAAATAAAAGGGGTAGTGCTGGCCATGGTTCTAAATCTCGGTTTGAAACCGAGACAGATGTACCAAAAAATACCAGGTTTTGGTGGTTCCGACTGAAACACAGTTGAACCATGGCTATGAAATCCCGTGTTTTGACAGGTTTTGATTAGATTTCGACCAGATTTTTCTGGGCC
The DNA here is from genome assembly GCA_028583415.1 of Protea cynaroides. NCBI lineage: Eukaryota > Viridiplantae > Streptophyta > Magnoliopsida > Proteales > Proteaceae > Protea > Protea cynaroides. The sequence goes on along the minus strand of CM053276.1, from coordinate 10,910,197 downwards.
TGGAAACCTTGGTTTAGAGTTTCACCCAGAAAATAGGTTCTGACCTAGTTTCGGTGGTCTTGATTTATATTTAGGTTTCAGGCCTAACCAAACGGGCCTCAGAAACTGAGATTTGGAACCTTGGTGCTAGTATTGCAAGCACTAAATGTTTGTTTTTGACATAGAAGGGCTGGGATCTTATCTGTAGGGTAGATCTGTCATCCATGCATGGGTGGGTCCCAATGGAACAGTGGATGTTAGCTGTTTGTATCCCAAATGATTCAGTGCTTGCATGCTAAACATTTTCCTTAGATGCATCTATATCTGTCAAAGCTTTTGCTACATATTTTTCGTACTCAAGTTTTGGCTATTATTTTTACTATTTATTTTTAAGGGTGTCATTATTGTACATGACACCAGAGCCTACTTTTTCATTGAGATTCAGTTATGTATGATCAAGTTCTAATTTAGCTGGTTCAATCAGGTTGATTCCGAAGATAAGTCTTCTGACATATCTAAATGGTCTATGGACCAAAAATTGCCTAATGATCTGGCATATGACTTGAGTACTAGATTTGAAGAACAAAAATCTCATTACATGAATTTGCCTAACCCCATGGAGGCCTTTTCTACACGGCCTGATCTGCAAAATGGGCATCCTATGCAAAATGAACTTCAAATACAGCTTTCTGGAGCTGAACTTGGATCTCATCTGAAATCTAACACAGAGAATGATGCTATAGAAGAAAACTCACGCACTGCAAAACAGTCATTGTTAGAACGTACTCATACTGAAGAGGGTTTGAAGAAAATTGACAGCTTCACCCGATGGATGAGCAAAGAACTTGGAGAGGTAGATGGATCTCACATGCAGTCCAGTTCTGGGGTTTACTGGAGTACTGTTGAAAGTGGAAATGAAGTTGATGATTCCAGCATGTCCCCTCAAGTGCACTTGGATGCCTACTTATTGAGCCCCTCACTCTCCCACGATCAGCTCTTTAGCATTATTGATTTCTCACCAAGCTGGGCATACACAGGCTCTGAAACCAAGGTACTTGAAGTCTTTTAACTTGCAGTTTATTAACCTTGCAAGCATCTCAATTAATCCTTGAATGTCTGCTTTCTGCAATTGGTAGGATGATTATGTTGACACTTGAAGTGGTTACTGATCATTGTGTATAATCTAATATTCCCTTGAACAGGTTTTGGTTACGGGAACATTTTTGAGGGGTCAACAAGTTGCTACAAAATGTAAATGGTCATGTATGTTTGGGGAAGTGGAGGTTCCAGCAGAGGTATTAGCTGATGGTGTTCTTCGTTGTCTTGCTCCAGCACACACAACCGGGCAGGTCCCTTTCTATGTAACATGTTCCAACAGGTTGGCTTGCAGTGAAGTGCGAGAATTTGAATTCCGGATGCAGAATACTCCAGATGTAGATATTCTGGATGTCTACAGTGACTGTGCAAGTGAAATGGTTCTTCATGCTCGACTTGGAAAGCTACTGTCCCTGGGATCTTTTGGTAGAACCAATTCTCCCTCAAGCGGAGTTGCTGAGAAACCTCATACAAGCAATAAAATCAGTTCTTTGATAAAAGAGGATGATGATGAATGGTTCCATATGATAAACCTTACCACAGAGAGAGATTTTTCCCCAGGTCAAGTAAAAGAGCAGCTGCTTCAAAAATTACTGAAAGAAAAGTTGCATGCGTGGCTTCTTCTCAAAGTAATTGAAGATGGTAAAGGTCCTAGTGTCTTAGATAACGAGGGCCAAGGTGTGCTACATTTGGCAGCAGCTCTAGGTTATGATTGGGCCATAGCACCAACAGTAGCTGGAGGTGTTAGTATCAACTTCCGTGATGTGAATGGATGGACAGCACTTCACTGGGCAGCATCCTGTGGCAGGTCTGGACATAAAGACTTGATCCCTCGTATTTTATGGCCTTTACTTATCTGCTAATTAGTTGGTTTTGGAAAGTATTCTGATCTCTGGGTATAAATTTGCAATACTAAATACACCAAGTAAGCTGAATGAGTAACTTCTTCACTTGGAGACTTGGAGTCACCAATGTGAGTCTGTGAGAGGCCTCAAGTTTGAGGAATTGAATGGATGACTTTCTCGGATGTAGAATAGTTGAGGAGATACAAATTCTTCGAACCGTACTTAGTAGTTTATGTCAAAGTTTCTCAACTTCTTCTCTTTGCTTGTGTCCCGTTTATCATTTTTATTTCTTCATTGGCCAGTCCCACTTCACTCAATTCTTGCATTAGTGTAACTTGCCTCACCTTCCTCCACTCTTTAAAAAGGGAAATTATGAACTAGAGTTTTAGTCTGGTTTTGAAGTTAAGATTTAATAATCTAGAAAGAGACAGTAAGAGACAGTAATATTAATTTAGTCATATGTCCCAAATCTAAGTTAGATAAAAGTAATATAAAGGTGAGGAATGAGATTTTTTTTTTTCTGTATGCTTCACCCGAAGGGCTCCCATAGGCTAGGGGAAGGAGGTGGGGGGGGGGCACAAGTTGACACCCAATAGGAAGGGGGGGTTCCAGATGTGGGCACCCAAGATGTGGGTAGGGAGAGTCGATCACTCGAGCTCCGGTTGGCTAGGACCCAACAGGCGGGCTGCAGTCACCACTACACTACAGAGTGGGTCACATTAGGAATTAGATTGAACTGCTCCTATTTCTATAGGATGAATCATCAGCTCTCTGAATGATTTTACCTTGTCCCATGATGTTGCAAATGATGAGTAGTAAGACGAAAGACATATCTGAATTAGGAATAACTTAATGTAAGTTTTTAGCAAGTTGTTTCTCATAGGGCTTTCTAACTGCTACTTCTTTTTCTCTCTTATTTTTGTTTTGGTGGTTTGTCCTGGCTTGGAAACTTCTTAACTTCAGAGAACGCACAGTTGGTACCCTTGTCTCTATGGGAGCAGCTCCTGGAGCATTAACAGATCCAACTCCCATACATCCGTCAGGTAGAACACCTGCAGACCTGGCTTCTGGGAATGGGCATAAAGGGATTGCCGGTTACCTGGCTGAACTTTCTTTGACAAGCCAACTTAAAGACCTTACTGTGAAAGATAAAAGTGATGGTATTGTTCCTGGAAACTCAGAGATAAACGCAATACAAAATATTTCTGAACGGACTGCCACTCCAGTGACTGATGGTGATGTGCTTGAAGGACTGTCACTGAAAGATTCACTAACTGCTGTTTGTAATGCCACACAAGCTGCTGCTCGTATTCATCAAGTCTTTAGGGTGCAGTCCTTCACCAGAAAGCAATTAATTGAATATGGTAATGATAAATTTGGAATGTCAAATGAGCGTGCCCTCTCACTAGTAACTGTCAAGACTCATAAGCAAGGACTGCATGATGAGCCTGTGCATGCAGCTGCAATCCGGATACAGAATAAATTCCGTGGTTGGAAGGGGAGAAAAGAGTTTTTGATAATCCGGCAAAGAATTGTGAAGATACAGGTAGATAGTACTCTTTCCCTTCCTTGACCATAAAATTGCATTGAATTTTCTTTTATGTACTTTTTTGATGGTACCGATGCAGGAGCTTAAGTATTGTTTCTCATCACAGAACCGGGCAACATCTGCCATGTGGCAGGTCTGTTGGACCCAAATTTCACGAAGCGGTGGGCCCTAACCTCCATGGTCACATGTGCAATTTGGGCCCAAGCTGACAGATACATGTCCAAATAAAATGAAGGAAAATGTTTTAAGTCCCCTGTTTATTCAATTATTTTGGACCATTAAAAGAACAAGGGAATATGGGCAAGCTGATGGTGGTCCATACGATTATATATTCCCAACAAAAACACGAAGTCCTGTTTTCTTTCAATAGTTTGGTTGTAGTCACTTGGTATGCCACGTGCAGAAATTAGGGTCCAATATATCAAGTGCTTTGGCCTTCTCCCCTTGCCTTCGTGGCCCCCTTGGCCTTTTGTTTCTATTTGTTAGGTGAGGTTTCATGATGTGGTTAACAGAAAAATTCAAGCAAAGCTGTTATATGATGTGGTTATAATTGTTGGTAGTATTTCTTCATGGGAGATTGTGTGACCATTCCTCACATAGTGTTCTTTTGTCGTGCGTCCTTAATTTGAACCCTAGAAATATTTTTTGGGCTAGAGTCCAGTTATGAATCTAACTTTACTTGGATTGTGAAAAGGCCCATGTGAGGGGGCATCAGGTGAGGAAACACTTTAGAAAGATCATCTGGTCAGTAGGAATTGTGGAGAAAGTAATTTTACGCTGGAGACGGAAAGGAAGTGGTTTGCGTGGATTCCGATCAGAAGCACTAATCGAAGCTCCAAAAAGTGGCCCATCGAAAGAAGATGATTACGATTTTCTGAAAGAAGGTAGGAAACAGACAGAGGAAAGATTGCAGAAAGCACTTGCCAGGGTGAAGTCCATGGTTCAGTATCCAGAAGCAAGAGATCAATACCGTAGGTTGCTGACTGTTGTCACTGAGTTCCAGGAGACTAAGGTATTTGCTTTCTTTACAGTTCAATGACTGCTAGTTTTAACTGAGATTAAATCTTTGACCCTAAAATATTTTGGGCAAAAGTGAGGATTATAATATTTTGCTGACTGAACTCCTCGAGAATGTGCAAAGTTTAATTTTTGAGTAAAATTCAATCATTTTCTTTGGCTTTTAACTTTGTCAACATTTATTATTTGCCCAGTGGAAGAATTTTATTTGCAGATTGCTATTTGATTCTCACAGGAAGAATGCCAAACCTTCTGTCATTTCTAAATGTTTTTAAAGCTGTCCTGCAAAAGATAAATATGAATCATAGAGCTTTCTTTTTTTTTTTTTTTGTAAGTATGAATCATAATGTTATTTGATGTGAAGAAGCCCATCATGAAATGAAATCTGGAATGCAATTTAACCATTACATGAGACTCGTGGTCAATTATATGCTCTTCTTTTTCTTTTCCTTGTAGGGTGAATATGATAAGGTTGTAAACAGTTCAGAAGAAGTAGGTGATGGAGATGTTGACTTGATTGAGCTTGAAGCACTATTGGATGATGACACATTCATGTCTACAGCATGAGAAGTATTCCTCGCTGCTGCTGTTCTTGTAAAATTTTGTTTCCTACGGTGTATATTATTTTACTGTTTCGCTGTGTTTTTTATTTATTGTAACTTATCCTCATCAGTCTGTATAGAAATCCATCTGATCATCTGATAAATCAGCTTGCTTGCTTTGTTAATGTGTTAAAGGTTCTTAATGTGGTGTATCCCTTCTCTGTGCCCTCCCCAACCGAAAGAGAAGGTAGGAGGGGGTGAAAAAAAAAACTTTTTTTTGGCTGCACCTTATCATCTGACCCGGCTGAAGGGAAGAAGAAAACTGCTGTCAATAGCCAGGCTATTGTTCTGGTTCCTTATCCTGCTTCCCGGGCAATTGTTACAGGATATGAGAGAACCTTCTTACCTCTAGTTTTAGTTGGAAACTGATTACTAGCCGCACCAAATTCATTACACATTACTTGTCGTGGTTTTAAGGCTAGTGCCATATGTTATACTCAGGGTCATATGTGGTCATAGTTGTCCATAGTTGTCGAGGCGTTAAAGACGAACCAAGGCGTTAGAGGCCTGATGAGGCACTTAGGCGATCAAGGTGCTTGATTTTCTAAGGCGTCATAAGGGTGCCTAGGTGACGCCCTGACTATTATGTATGGACTTTCTAATTGAATTTCTTTTTCTGGTTGTTCCGATCTGTCGGATCAATGGTAGTTTGTAGGTGGGGTATGGTTAGCTTGAAGCCTGAAAGGGCTAGATAGTCATCCCAACCTGCCCATTCACAAACCTTTGAAATCCCATGCTACTATTCTTTTATTATACTGCAAAGTCAAAAATTTCATAGGTAATGGTCGGATCCTTTCTTTCTCTTTCCACAGTACAATATACCTTTCTAATCACTATACACCCAATCGAGACGGGACGCGTTCGGTTCCAAACCATTTGCTTTGGGGGTTTGGTATATCCAACTGTTGACTTCCTACAGTCACGAAGGACGGCAGTAAGCTAGCTAGGGAAAAATTGATATTCGACGGGGAGCCCTTGAGGGCTTGATAGTGCCTCTGACCCATGAGAGGCTAAAACTCTTGATAGAATGCTCGAAAATGCCTTTCCGAAAAGAATATTCAGTGGTGGGGCCAAAACAATAGGGAGAAAGTGTTTTGAAAGCATGTCTTTTCTGTGGGATTCTTTGATAGTGGCTCCAAAAACGACAAAGTTTCTGTATAGGTCCTACCTTATAAAAGGAACCTACCAAAAAACAAAGAGGGGTAAAAGTTAGATTATGGAGACATATAAAGCTGTAAATGAGAAAGAATAGAAATTGATAACATGTGGAAGGCAAGACACCAAGTTTTTGGTATGGTCACCTTTTGCACATAAGGTGACCCCAAGATCAATCTATGAACCTCACGTGTAGACACTATACTTTCTGAAGTGGGGTTTGAGCTTTTGCTTGTTGCTACAGGCTTGAGGTTTGGCCATAGTGAATGGAGGAGGGAGGTGGAAGCTAGAATTCAGGCAACAAATCCAAAACTAACATGGGCTTCGAAACGGACCTACCTGAACCATGCTAGTAACCTTGAAGAGAAAATAATAAAAAAAATACAAAATTGAGAGAAGAGGCATAGACAAATTATTATTGTTTACCACACATCATAAGACATTTATTCTACCATGTAGATAGATGATCTATTTATCCAAACCATTAGATAAAGACAGTATAGATTAATTATAGGGCAAGATCTAGATTAATTACATGTAAAATTTTAGAGTTTAATTCAATCTTATACCTTGATATATGTACTTTCTAATTCTGATTATTCTCTCAACTGTTTGTATAAACAGATGATTTAGATTAAAAAACAGTACAAATAAGTGGCTCAGATTTGTCTTATAATGGAGGAGTCACATTCATTTTTTACATGATAACGACCCAATAAATGTTGGTACGCCACATTTCTCGGTCAATGGCCACACACCATACCCTTTGCCATTGGATCATTTTCTACGGCTCTACCAGCAAAAGGAATCAAAATAAATGGCGGTTTGTGGTGGGACCATGGTTGTTGATTTGTTCTGCAACGTTAAGTCATTTTAAGTTGGATGGAGAATGGAACCATGGTTCAAGTTATCGGTATCAATTAAATTTTCTTTTATGCAGTTGATCAATAGATTAATATTATCTTGTAAGTTTGATTAATTATTGAACCCATTGATTAATGGGTGTTTGCATTATGGGTATGATTAATTTTGGTCTTATTTGTCACGAGTTGAAGATAAATCAACTTGGCCTATTGTGGGGGTGGTCCAGGATTTAGGATAATATTATAAATATAGTCCCTACAAAAGTTAATTCCTCTCTCTCCTCCCATATTTGAGATAATGAAAATGTGATCTCCAGTGGATTGTAGAAGATTCGAATCAAAACAAGATCAATGAATGTTGGAGAACAATCTTCATTGTATAGATATGTCTTAATCATTCAATTCATCTCTTTATTGTTTCCATTATATTCTAAAGTAATTGTATGGAATGCCTTGGGTTTTGGTTAAAATCCTAATTATATAATAGGGTTTACAATTTATTCATAGTAAAAGTCTTACTAACACACCGCACTAACCCTAAAGAGATAGCTCAGTTGGTAAAGTATTGGTATCGATATCGATATTGGAATCGGATCGGCTGGATCGAATAAGCGTTTAAGACACTAGATTGATATTATATTGAGCTTCAACCCTAACCAAGCAACTCTCTGATCCCCCATTTGAATGAGGTGTGCGTCAGAACAAGTTGAAAAATTATAGCATGCATGTTAGCAATGGTGCTCTACGATTTGTTTGGCTACTGATCTATGACTACTTTATCTCGATAATCAAGCTGATTTACCACCAATGCTAATGTTGAGTTTTGGTTTTCTTGCTGGACACGCTAGCCGTTGCTTGTTTGATTCTTGCCTCTGTTTGTTGGGTTGGTTGATTCATATTGGTTTTGAGTTTGATCGATCCTATCCAATCAATAATTCTTATTTTAATATTATTATATACTGCATCAATCACATGCAGTTTCTCATTAATTAGATACATCGATCAAATTTTTAAATATAATTGATACGATACCGGATACTTGAATTTAGAACCTTTGCATGGATTTTGGAGGACTCCCAGCTTTTCCATGGTGATACATACTGTCAAACCTCAGCATATTTTACCTAAAAAAAAAAAAAGGCCCTCAGCATTCAGGGAAAAAAAAAAAAAAAAAAGAGCCCTCAGCATTCAGGGAAAGGGTCCCACAGCGTAAACTATTAACAAAAACATCATCACCACTTCAAATTTGCCACTAAAAACAATAACGGAATAATACCACAAGTCATGCATCAAAAACCACAAGATTAAAATATTATAATAAATAAGGATCTGAATCGTCTCCTCCCAGAAAGGGAGGACGGAGACGCTCTGGCTCTTGGAAAAATCTTAATCTTATGTTCGAGCCAATATTCAGCCAATAAATCGAATTAATAAGGGATATCGGCTCAGACGTGGCTTAAATTTTCCTAAGAACTACGTATCGATAATCGATAATCAGATGGGACGTCTCCCTCCTCCTTTTCAGATTCAAATCGTTCATCTCAGTAGTTCGGGAGGAGGCACGGCGACCCCAGTGGATGGTCGCCGCGTGGGGGTCTGATGAATCCGACCCCTTCGTTCGAGTTGATAAGTCGAGTCAACAAGAGTGTCGACTCAAACAGAGAGGTCGGATTCATCCGACCGCCATGCGGCGATCATCCACTGGAGTCGCCGCCCCTCCTCCCTATAGTCCTCCTCCCTATAGTACGCAAAAAAATCCTCTCCCGCCCAACTCTCGCCGGCCAAGGGCAGGATTTCAGCCAGCCCACCTCTCCATGTATTGGTAACTGGACCGATTGATCCCCGGCCCTTGGATCAGCGATAGGAGTTCCTGTCGCGGGAGAGGATTTGAGCCCCCAGAAGTACGGAGACGATTTGAATCCCCTCCCTTCCTCCCTAGAGTACAGGAGGAGACGATTTGAATCGACAAAAACATCTCAAACGTGTAAAGCTTCCTTCTGGTCTCTCTCTTCTCTCTCTCACGAACACGACCTGAACTGCCGAACAGTTTCAAACTTACTTCCCACTATCTTGATTTGGCTCTGCTTCTGTGTCTCTAGTTTTATTCCGCTCTCTGGAAATGGTGATGAGCTCTTGAAATCGTAATTGGCCTCCATGTTTCCACCCTGCGACGGAACCGATGGACCGACCGATTGTTGCAGATGCTTTTCCGGCGACAATGGTGGCTTTCACGGCGACAGTCGCACTGTATGGGACGAAAAAAATTGTCCTCATTGTGGGAAATCTGACCCTTCTTCATCGTCTTATTGTTCTTTTCTTAGTTCTGATTCGAGATACGGCAAGGACTGGGAGAAGTTACGGAGATGCGTTGCCGCTGCCATCAAGGGTTTCGCCATTGGTGCAGGTTTAAAAGGTGGCCTCGCGGCCTTCTCGATCCTCGCTCGGTTGAGGAGAGGAAGGTCTTCTTCAGCGTGAGTTTAATTATTTTTTTTTCTCAAATCAAAGGCCACCAAGGGTTTCGCAATTGTGATTTTGATTTTGATTGTGATCTCCCTCGGTTCCAGAAAAGCTGGAGCGGTTCCGAACAGCGAGGCGATTGCTATAGGCATCAAGGAGACTCTCAGATACGGTCTTTTCTTCGGCACCTTTGCGGGTACATTTGTCTCTATAGATGAGTGTATAGCTGCTTTGGGAGGACACCGTAGGCATGTAACCATTCTTATTCTTCATCTCATTCTGGATCATAATTTCGACGGCAGAGTTATGATTTCTTGTTTAGTTATATTTATTTAAAATCTGGAAGAAAAACGAAATTTTCGATTGAGATGCTCACCTTTTTTTTTTTTTTTGGGTAAATGAGGTGCTCACCTTACTTGTATTTCAATCTGGATCAGGACGGCAAAGTGGAGGGCGCTGTTGGCTGGGCTTATTGCTGGGCCTTCGATGCTTCTGACGGGACCAAATACACAGCACACAAGTTTGGCCATATACATTCTTATGCGAGCTGCTGTACTAGCTTCCAGGTGCGGGATAAAGAGCAAACGGTTTGGACGCATTTGTAAACCTTTGACGTGGGCACATGGCGACATTTTCCTAATGTGCCTCTCCTCTTCCCAAATTTTGTACGTATCCTTCTGCAAAAATCAATTCTAGTTCAATAATAGGTCGTGATATGTAGTGTGGATTTATACTTTAGGTTGTGAATGTTGTTTATGTTAATTCAATTGGAGTATCCAAGTGTTGAGACACTGAACCGAACAATCATACATACACTGGGAGTAAATTGTTCTGTTTGGATTATATAGGGGACCAAATTAATGTTCAAATGTCATCAAATTCTGGCCAGATCAATGGTGTGGAAATAATTCTCAATCTTGAACTTTCTGGCTATTTACAACTTCACTGTATGCAAGGATGATATAATAGAAGAAAGTTCCGAATTTATTGTGCTTTTAGTGGTATAGAACAGGTTTTGCTACAGTCTTATTGGCTTCGAGACGTCTTTAATTTGTCCAGATATTATTGGTGAAGCTGGAATTTTACTGGGGGATGCAGGATGAAATTTCTGTCTATCATCATAATGAGTCAGTGCCAGCTTCTTGATTTTCCAGAAATTTGTTGAAGACAAAAAGCCCAGGAAGGTGATCTTTTTCTTTTTTACGTCAGTCAAAAACATCATTTCAACGACTGATCAGTTAATCAACAGGAGCTGAGGCATTCAGAACCCTTCTGGCTTCTGGGAGAGTAGTGCTAAATCAGTGAACACTACCTCCTTTCAGATGCCTGTTTGCTTGGAGTTTGGACATATCTTATAGTAACCTTCTACGACAGTGGGCCTGACCTTCGAGTCTTGCTGGTGCTCATGACTGGCTGGAAAAGTAAGGGGTTGGGACTGGAAGGCAGGTAAACATTGAAGATCTGTCCTTGTTGCATATTTGTGGAAACTTGGAAATTGAGAAACTAGAGTAATTCTAAAAATTCTAAGAATCTGAGTATGAAGCCACTACGAAAATATTGCAAGTGATTGTGTTCTCCCAATGCCACTTGTTAATATATAAGGGCTGTTATTGTAAGAAAATGAATGGTCTACTTAACATAGGCCCATTGCCCCCTTTCTAGTTATATTAGATAATGTAAGGCCCATTACCGATTGTAACTACATAGGCGCAGTTCACTTAGTACCATTTGTGGACTAGGTCTAGGAGTTGACCAGGTCCTCTTGGCTTTTCTTATATTTGGATTGTAACTAGAGAAAGTCCTAGGTCCTTTATTTTTTGCCTTTCTAATTCTATATATACAGCAGTAGGAGGAGGGATTATTTACCCTCTCTCCCTCTTTTCTTCTCTCTCTCTCTCTCTCTCTCTCTCTCTCTCTCTCTCTCACGGTTCTGTACTTGGGTAGCATTCCTTTTCTATTTTGTCACATGGTATTAGAGAGGGTGTCATTTTGAGAGTCGTTTAAAGGTGTCCGTTCTGGTGTAGCCACCTCTACTGCTGCTACTTCCTTGTTATTAGTTTTTGGACTGTTCTTGAGTGGATCTGATCTGTTATGATCTACTCTATGCTGGTGAACTATATTGTTGCTCCAACTTGTTGCTGTCAATCTTCCTCAGATCTGATCAAGATCTGACCCTTCCAACTGGTAATATTTTATAACTACTCGATACCTTCCTGGACTGATCAAACTATTGATACTGTGCTGCTGAAGTCTTCTGCTGCTACTCCAAAACTTGGCGTTGTCAATTTAACCCAGATCTGATTAGATCTGGATTATCTATTTACTCACTGCCGATCTGATCTGAGTTACCATTATTGCTGCTACTACTTATTTATTGATCTACACTGCTGCTGCTACTACTGAATCTTTCTGATCTGATCTGAGTTTCCATTTGACTGAGTTTTGTGTTTACTGTTGCTGCTACTTGATGGATAAAGTTCAGATCTAATTATTTATGATCCTTTCTTACTGTTGATAATATCAAGATCTGATTTTCAAGAAATCAAACCTCGATCTGGTATTCTGCGGTTGTGGTTGCTAATCGTGATCTTGTTTTTACTACTGATATTCTATTGAAGACTAATGCTCGAGATCCCCTCCTGATCAGATCTTGATCTCTTTTTTTATTGGTTTTATTGATTAGATCTTCAAATTTGATTAGTTTTCAAGATTTGCTGGTTTCGGCTTCAAGAACTGTTGCTCGAGATTTATTTTTATTTTATTTTATTGCTTGTTAGATCTTTTTCAAGATATGGGTTTAATCTACTGGTTTTATCATGACTACTACATACATCAGATCTAATCCGATCTGGTTTTGATCTGCTATTGCTGTTGTTCTGTTACTGCTATCGATCTGATCTGTGATCTGCTGCCTGCTTCTGAATCAAGGAATTCTACCTCAATTAGGATTTCTTGATTCCACCATTGGTTCATATCCAAACTTTGATGGCTTATCTTAATTGTCATTAATTACTTTCCCACCATTTTTGGTCCACATCTGTTGACTGGATCTTTGACTTTTTAATTAATCAAAAACCCATTTGCCTTATTACCCTATTCCTAGTCGCACTAGGACTTTACTATATTTCTTAATCCGACCATTGGATGATTTTGAAATTTGGATATCCTACTGTTGATATCTCTCGTAGTAATTTTTCAACGTGGAATTTTCCACTTGAGTTTGGGAAACTTGAGCATATATATATATACTCAAGTTTATGTCTTCTCATTGAAGAGAGTTTAGCCAACTACTGCCATGCTAATGATGAAGTATACTATTTGGCTGCATTTGATACAACTACTACTACCTGTACCTATTGCAACCTCTACTGGCTCTTCTGTCATATTGGAGCCACCACTATTTCTACTTCTGCTACTACTGATGCTACTTCTACTTGGTTCACAGCGACTTTTACTGTGCTACTATTGCTACTAGGTGTCTACTCTACTATTACTACTACTCGGTTCACAGTAACCTATACTGTGCTGCTGTTGCTGCTTGGTTCACAGTGACCTATACTGTGCTGATACTACTACTACTGCTGTTGTTTCAGTTGCTATATTGTTTTAAGGTGAAGTTTGTGCTGCTGTTGCTGCTTGGTTCACAATGACTTATACTGTACTGCTACTAGTACTATTGTTGCTATTGTTGCTATTGTTGCTTCTGTTACTTCATTGTTTTAATGTGAAGCTTGTGCTGCTGTCATTATTTGGTTCACAGTGACCTATACCGTGCTGCTTTACTTTTACTGCTGCTACTGCTACTGCTACTGCTACCGTTGCTACATTGTTTCAAGGTAAAGCTTATGCTATTGTTGCTGCTTGGTTCACAGTGACCTATACTGTGCTTCTTTACTTCTACCACTGCTTCTGTTGTTACGTTGTTTTAAGCTGAAGCTTTCACTGTTGCTACTGCTTCCGTTGCTACATTGTTTCAAGTTGAAGTTCTTACATTCCCTCCAACTCTAGCTTGAGGGAGGTCTTAAGATATAACAGCTGTTATTGTAAGGGAATGGGTCCACTTAATTTAGGCTCATTCTCCCTCTTTTAGTTATAATAAATAATGTAAATAATAGGACTGATTAGCAAGTTCGTTTCTAATTGTAACTCCATACGCGTAGTTCACTTAGTTCCGTTTGTGGACTAAGTCTAGGAGTTGACTAGGTCCTCTTGGCTTTTCTTATATTTGGTTGGTAATTAGGATTCTCTAAGAGACTAAGAGAGTCCTAGGTCTTTTATTTTCTGCCATTCTAATTCTATATATATAGCAGTAGGAGGAGGGATTATTTACACTCTCTCCCTCCTTTCTTTTATCTCTCTCTCTCTCTCTCTCTCTCTCTCTCTCTCTCTCTCTCTCTCTCTCTCTCTCTCTCATGGTTTTGTACTTGGGTAGCCTTCCTTTTTTATTTTGTCGCACCACTTTCTGAAGCATTAAGTACACTGACACCGGAAGTGGTTCATTATCATTGCTGAGTGATTTATTATGTCAATTGTAGGCTAATGTACTTATATCAATCTTATTGTACTTTGGGATCTTGTCTTGTATTTATTTAGTTGTTTCTTTGGTGAGTTTTATCTCCTTGCTTGTCACTTTTAAGTTATAATATTACTTAGTTTATTGTCCCTCTACCCCAACCCAAAAAAAAAAAAAAAAAAAAAGAAAAGAAAAGGATGAGACCCAAGTCATGGCTTAAAAAGAATGAGGGGTTAATATTGTTAGATAACGAATAACTCCTTACTTTGTCAGGTTCTATGTAGAACCCTATCCTCAAGGAATAGGATTTGAAGCAGGGTTTTAGGAAGTTTATTTAAGATTTTTTCCCCTTCCCTTTATGATAGTTACGTTGCACTTTCTTTCGTGTTGTTTGGGATTGATACTTCAAATGAAACTTATGTCCATGGCACTGGCCTAATGTATCCTTAGAACTTTCATGTACTTATCATACAAATAAACATTCATCCACAAGGTTGCCTGTTCAAGCTGTACTATACACTAAAAATGATAATTTATTTGATGTGTTTGATTGATTGATTCTAGTCAATTGAGAATGATATTTGCATTCACACTTTATGTTGGATTTAGTGATTGCATGCGGATACAAAGCTTGACTAGATTCTTTTCTTCAATTGTTACTTGGGATGAGAGAAATAATATAGAGACTATAAAGATTGGGATCTACATTAACATATACGTGTCTCCCAGTGTCCTCTAATGATAGAGCTCCAGTGGGATGTTTATTGGGAGGAAGAAAATCTCATTGACATAAAAAACCAGCCAAAATCAGTTCGCTTTTTATATTTCATTATTTTTTACTATCTTTTCTACTTGATTATCGCCTTGAAAAATCGAATAATATTTTAAAAGATTTCTTTGTGTTTCTTATTCAAAATCAATGTAATGCTCACAATTTTCTTGGGTGTTGATATTTGCTTACAATCATATGCCTGCTTCTTATTAGCTTTCTTTCTTAGAGGGCATAAAAAAGAAGAAAGATTCAGGCTTCATTGGGCTTAAAGTGATGACTTTTTTCTTAGGAGATCCCTGCCTGCCAATTATTTGGAGATTGGGATTCAATTCTGTTCATGAGTAGGAAGTTGGCCAAAACCTCTACCTCGCAGCTTGGTGCTCCCTTGGTAACCCTGGGTCTTCAGGTATTGGAGGAGTAATTAGATTGTGGGATGGAAGTGTGGTTGGCGTATTTTAAGGTCTTATTGGGGAAGGATAGTGCTGAGTTGACAGCAAAAATTGGAATTGATCTCTTGTGAAGCAAGGGTTGGCTTCAAGCTATAATGCAATGGGATTCAACAAATGTGAATAGGTGGGTGGCAGCTTCAAAATAAGCTCCTTTGCTCTATGATCATCAAATCAGGCGAATCAAGAAGCTTACAGCCCATTTATGATTTTGATTTTTATTGGCAACCAAGATTCGCAAATGAGGTGCCTAATGATTTTGCTGTTGAGTAATAAGGCCAGGAATCTGTTTTGGGGATTCCAATCCATTACGACACATGGCTAGTGATTCTTGTACATAGATGGGGTTGTCAGGTTAATCCTCCTGAAGAGGGATGTTTGTTGTTGTTGTTATATCTCTATGTGGATTTTTATGTACTACTATATACCTCTTTTTACTTTCAATAAAATTGTGCTGTGTTGAAAGCACTCTTAGGAACTGAATGCTTGGATGGTCTTTAGAGACCAGACCGCCTTTTATTTATAATAAAAAGAGAAAATTACAAAATGACTAGAAGACTAAAAAGACAGACTCACAATAGGAGAGTTAGAATCCGAGTAGGAAACTCTAACTTTAATCTAAACAAGCTGAAAACTAAACAACACTATGTGACATCTAGACACCACTAAGTGACACCTAGACAATGACACATATTTTAACATGTTGATTATCCAAAAAAAGAATAATCAGTTTAAATTTTTTTGCAGATCAGCATACTTATTGGAGCGAGACAGTCTGCCTCGATCATACAAATCTTTTCTTGATAAGCATAGTGGAAAGGATTCTGTTATCTTGCAAGGGATCAAAGAAATAGCATGCGGCATGCCTTTCACTAACTTGGAGGGGATAGAGAAGTATTACAAGTCCAAGGGTGTCGACATAAAACTAGATCCTCAAATGAAAGTACCATGTTCGGTATGCATCCTTAAATTTTTGGTTGTTTCCTCTTCATGCTGAAGAAATGCATTCTGTCTCTCTCTACAATCTTGTTGAAGAGATTGTCAGTAACAATAATTTGTATTACCATTTTTTTTTTGGATGTCACTAAATAGAATATATTCCATTAATAAATTAGGGGCATGCACAGCAACTACAAAAAGTACAAAAGCAAGGCTATAAGAAAGGGAATTATATATGTACACTTGTTTGGATTCATATCAGTAGCAAAGACCATCAGTGATTGCTGAGATCCCTAAAAATTGTCAACTTTGAACTTTATAGACAGGCACCTAGTCTGACTGATGTTAACCAATCTCACAGAAAATGGAGAGAGAAATTGATGGATTCATCGGATACTAGGCCGGGACTCGAACCTGCAGCTTCCATCTTGACAGGGCAGTGCTCTAACCGATTGAACTACAAACCCAAGGATTGGAGGGTGTACAGAGGAGCCGAGAGACACCTCTCCTTTTATCCATCCAAAAAAAAAAAAAAACTTATATAGTTATATTTCTATCATTCCCTAAAACCCAATAAATAGCATGAAAAATCAATAGCCATTAATTCAGCATATTTTATTTTTCGAATTAGGTCAGCTTTCAAGAAGGCTTATAGTTGCTTTGATTTGGAAATGGAGTAATTGCAACTCAAACCTTAAGTTTTATAGATATTTGTATCATTTTTTTTCTTTTCTTTTTTACCCCGGTTGGGTGGTTGTGGCCCTTGTGGGGGGCCTTATTTAAAGTTCAATGCATTATCAACTTTTGCTAGAATTTTCATGATCCTTTAATCTACTAAATCCTTTTTCTTGGCATTGTTGCTCAATTCTAACTACTTGTTTGACACTTTTTCATCAATAATTTGCAGTTTGATTGCTTAATTTTAGTAAATTTTTAAGTTTCCCCCCATACTTTTTAGTTTTGTGAAAACTTCAATAAGTAAGATGCTGTTTTTCCAATGTTTTTGCAGATTATACATGAACATCAATCTTGTGGTGCACATATCATCTCCTTTTTCATTCAAGCCTATGGAAGAGCATTGCCTGTCTATGTTCCAGTATATTTTATTCCTGCTCTAATAGTACATCGTCTAGACCTCTTAAAAAGGTAACTTTTTAAGGGGTTTATTACCCTACCTGGCGCATGGTACACTCCAGTTTTTCAGTTGATGACAAGTTGAACGTATTTTTCTTTTTTTGCTAAGAAATGATGAGCTAACGTTATATGAAGTTGTATATCTTCTTGAGGAAATCGTAAAATAAATTTATACTGATGAACAAATTGTTGTGGATTGGTGTGAAGTTTGTCCAGTTACTGGTTTCTTTTGCATGAATTATGATTCTTCTTTAATTGCTTTAAGCCCATATCCTCTTTCACTAATCATGGGTAAGACTGATTAGGCATATTTAGGACTGGGTTCCCTGGTGTATGATTTTTGTTAATGATATAGCTTTTGTTGATAAATAACAGTGAGAAATACTAAGCATTTGAATTATGGGAAAACACTGGAATAAAAAGCCTTTTGAGATAAGTTGTCGGACAAAAAGCAGAATGCATGTAGTACACCTTTAGTAAAAATATGACTGGAAGTGGGTGGTTAGAAGTAATGAACAGGGAGATAGCTCAAAGTGATAATTTTAGACACCTAGGGTTAATCACAAATAAAGGAGGAGAAATTGAGGAAGATGCTACTTATAAACAGCAGGGTGGATGAAGTGGAGAGATCCCTCTGGATTGTTGTGATCGACTTATTCCATTAAGACTCAAATGTAAATGTTATAGGACAGCTATATAACCAGCAATAGTTTATGAAGCTAAATTTTGGGTGGTAAAGAAACCATATATTATAAAATTAGTATAGCTAAGGAGATGATGTTGAGATGAATGAATGGTAAAACTAGAAAGGTAAAATATGGAATGAACAGATTAGAGATAATTTAGAAATAGCTTTGATATATGGCAAATGGAAAGAAAGTCGTTGAGGAGGTGTATTCAGTGCAACGAAGTTCTTCAATGCAACAATAGCGAATAAGGAGTGATATGATTCAGATTAAAAATGAAATCCAAGTGGCAGGCCTAAAATTACTTTAAGAGAAATAAAAAAGGACATGAATGGGTAGGGATGACGACATATGTAGCTCTAAGTAGAGTTGAATGGCAACAGGATCCATGTAGCTGAGCCATTTAGTTGGTGTGGGGCTTAGTTGAGTTGCATCCTACGTTATTTTCAATTATTGATAGGTTTGCTCTCTTCTTTATTCTGTACCGCTTTCCATCAAATCTTCAGTCATCATCTTTTCTCTTTCTCAGTTTTCTGCTTCTCAAAATCTTTTTTTTTTTTTTTTTTTTTTGGGGTGGTTGATGCAAAATAAGTACAGTTTCTTCTGATTCATAAAGCTTCTGCTTGCATCTATATTTTATTCTCTCCAGTTCTTCAATCTGTGAAAGAACCCATAAGGTTGGTTGCTTCTAGACTTCATCCTCTGGTTTAGGCCTGCAATTTCCTACGCCTATTACACCCTCACTGGCTCTGGTCTAACGACCAACCAAATTAAATAATCTTTAAACTTTATTACTATGAAATAATCCAAATCAAATCAATAAATAAAATAACAAGACTATTAATCTTTACTAGTGGCAATCTATTGCATAACAACATGAAGTAAAAAAGGAAAATGTCACTACATTAAAATTCAAAAGCCTATTACAATCATTCTAATAAAATAAAAACTTGCAATAAAGCTAAGGGCCCGGCTCACGCATCCTCTATGCTTTTTGTTCCTCTTTGACCACTTCGTCATCTGAGATAGCATTGTAAGGGGGTGAGCTCACTAGTCAAGTAAGTTAAAACATAACAGAGGAACATTTCTATGGTGAACACAAAACAATTCGAATATCACTCGACTGCATATATAATCTGGACTATATAACATATTATTATAATACTGGTCATAGAATCTGGAAAAAATCTGATATGGTGATTGCCGTAAAATGCAATATAAGAACTGATATATAACTCTGGGCTGATAAGTCAGAACAGAAATCTGCTTATAACACTGATCCGGAATCTGATCTAAAATCTGCTATGTAAAGCTGGTCTGTAATCTGGTATATGGATGTACTAAAATTGGCATGCATATATGTTGATATAATGTTCTAAAATTGATTCCAGAATTGATACTGGTATATCTACATAAAAAAACTATATTAATATCCGTATAAAATCTACACAAGTCTGTATATATAACTCTGTATACAAATCAGCATATAACTCCATATAAAAAAATCTGTATGCAATTTTTTATGTGAATTTTTATACAAATCAGCATATAATTTGGACAGAGATAAATAAACTGATATATGTATGAACAGAGATACGAATCTGAAACTGATATCTAAAACTGATACAGAAGACTGATCTGTACTCTGACATATATCTATAAAACTGATATAAATGTGAACTGATAAAATCTGGTATTACTGATCTCTGATATGTCATTACTTATCTTAGAGCGGATATCATAATGCTTTAAAAATCATTCTCGTGTTCCCCCTTCAATCTAACATCAAATACTAATTAAGAATATAAAAATAAAAAATAAAAACTCACTTGATATGTTGCTGTCCTTCCTTTTCTTCTTCTTCTTCATGATTTCTCTCTCCTTCCCTTTTCTTTCTCTCTCCTTTTCTTATTCACGATTTCACCATTTATTTGAAATTCAAAATCAAAAGAAACTACCAAATATCATGGGCCCCACTACTGCCCACGAATTTGGTGATCTACCAACTTATTAAATAAAAATAATTTTAAGCTACTTCTCAACCACATAGCAGCCAAAGCTGCTAAACGGCACCTAGCTTTTGAAAATCACCCAGTAACACCAGATATCACCCAGAACAGAAATGATAAAAATAAATGAATAATTAATTAAATAACTCTCAAAAAAATCTGGGGCATTACAGCTTCTAGACTTCATCCTCTGGTTTAGGCCTGACATTTCCTATGCCTATTACTCAAATTATTTCTCTGTTAGCCTGTGCTTTCTTCGTTAAATTGCTGATTTTCTTATCTTCTAAATTCTCTAAATCTGCAATTCAAGTTACTGTCTTGAATGGAATATCTGGACCGTCGTCTGGAAATTTTAACTTATAAGCCATGGATAGATTGGTTAGGTACAGCAGGCAGCTTAGGCTCCCCTTTGAACTGACAATACCATAGGAAACTACTTAGTTAATGCTTTACTTCTCACTATTGATTATTTCCACTTGAGTTTTATGAACCCATTTCCCTGATACTTTTTAATTATTTTCTTCTGTCCTTGAATTTGATGGCTATGGAAAGAATGCATGGCATCCCATTTCTTCATGTTTTTTGAAAGTGGGATCTTGATGATCTGCTATTGGAATGATTTCTGCTGAGTTTTTTAGTTGTTTTATTTCTAAATATGCACATAGTCATGTTATTCTCTTGTTCTAATCTAATGCAATTGTGCTGAGCGTTATGCAGGTCCAATACAATTTGTGGGAAGGGTCTCCTCGGCACGGCAAGATCAAGCTTGTTTCTCTCTGCATATTGTTCATCTGTCTGGTATAGCATTTCATTTTCCTTTTCACGCGCACTGTACTGGTACTAGAAGGGATTTGCATTAGGTAGCTAATTCATCTTTGAAGTTTACATTGAATTTCTTTATTAATTGTGCTTGTAGAGGAACTTATATATTGATACTAAACCAAAATTTGTAATTCTTGCACAGCTTACTAAGAAAATAAAATTTTAAAGAAAATTTGACAAGAGGCAGCAGTTTTGCCACAGATTGATAAAGGGAGAGTACTAGAAAGAGGAAAATAATTGCTTGTGGTGAATACTTAGTTGCTTCAGTAGGATAGTAAGAAACAACTTATGTTACTCTAAAAATTCTAGTCATGAGTATTTACCCTCCCCCACCCCCCCCCCCCCAACCCCCACCAACCATCCGGCAAAAAAAAATTAGTATGTGTTGAAATATGATCTGACTGATGGACCATCCTCCACACAAGTGGTGCAGATCAGTGTCTAGGTTCAATGTACTCACCTACTCTCTTTTCTTGTAAATCCATGTATCTATAAATAAGAAGGCTGGGTGAGGTATCAACTCACTCATTTATCATCCATCTCGGATTCAACATGGTATTAGAGCCAAATCCCTTGGGATTCTAACCCTAGGTACCACCCCCACCTCCACCTCTCTCTCTCTCTCTCTCCCTCTCTCTCTCAGTTTCTATTACCGCCACCACCCTCTCTCTCTTGCCTCTCTCTATCTCGCTTCCGCTAGCTGCCGGTGGTTCTCAGTGGCCTAAGCAACCACCACAGAGAGCCTTTGGTTTGATTTTTTGTGAGGTTCTCCATGTCGTGAGAACTGGTTAGTGACTTTGTGCATATTTTCTACTATGGTCGTCGCGAAGGACAACTCCATAAGTTTCGACGGCTATAGGTTGCTGCAATTTCTTCTTGGCTTGTTCTAGCTTACATATACCTTTTATCTGATTAATTTCTTCGACAAAAACACACAAGTAGCCATTATTGATTCTTCTCGTTTAATATGAAGATCGAAACCTGCTGAAGCTGTGTCGTTCAGTCACAGAACATCAATTATATCTAGTATATTCCCTGCGTCATCTCTAGTTCTAGGTATTTTTTAAGATTGTGTGTAACAAGATCGATTTGTTCTGTTAGAATTATTTTTTTTCAAGAGCAATCGATATTAAGAAGTGGTTATTACCATGGCCAAGCCCTCAGAGGAAATTTCTCCTCCTACAGAAAACATAAAAATTGAGTTTACTGCTATTGCTCCCAATCCACTCAAGTTGGATGGGACAAATTATTTGATGTGGTCCAAAGCTGCTCACATGGCTAGCTCTGCCAGAGGTTTACTAGGATATATTACTGGCCGAAAAAAGGCACCTGATCCAGAAGACTGTCTCTATTAGAAATGGGCATCTGAAAATTCCATTGTGATGGCCTACTTGATTTGATCCATGGATCCTAAGTGCTAAGATTGGCCAGGGATATTTATTATTGCCTGATGCTGCGCAAATCTGGAATGCGGCAAAGGAAACTTAATCCTAGGTTGGAAACTATTCATTGATTTATGACCTTCATGTCAAGTTGAATGCAACCAAACAAAAGGATGTTACCGTGTCCAAATATTACTCTGAACTTTGAAGCCTATGGCAAGAATTGGATTATTATGACACATTTATTGTTGCCTGCTCTGCTGATACTGCTGCTATGAAAAAAGTGAAGGACAAACTCAAGGAATATAATTTTTTATCTGGTCTGAATATTGAGTTTGACCAAATCAGGGCTCAAATCCTCAGTTGTGAGTTCCTGTCATCATTTAAACAGGTTTGACCAAATCAGGGCTCAAATCCTCAGTTGTGAGTCCCTGTCATCATTTAAACAGGTCTATGCTTTGGTTCAATTAGAGGACTTGAGACGAACAGGTATGATGCCGGCATTACTAGCAAATCGGTCGGCTCTCCAGACCACTCAACAAGTCTCCAAACAGCCTGCTAAGAGCCTGTTCGATGTGAATATTGTGGTAAAGACAGGCATACTAAAGAAACTTACTGGAAGTTACTTGAGAAACCAGCAGATTTTGAGGCCAAGCGCTGTGAAAAAGGGATACAGAAGACCAAGAACTTTAGAGCACCCCAGGCCAATCAGATATAGACTTGCCCTCCTATTGGACCTCCTCAAATGCTCTCAGCAGAAGAACTTCAAGTTCTCCGAAATTTGCTAAGACCATCTATTGTAGCAACTACTAGTCTTTCATCAGCATCTGCCACTCCAGGTTCATATTTTGCTCAGTCAAGTATTCCTCATGCTGGTTACTGTGCTTCCACTGTCTCTAGCCCTTGGGTTATGGACACCGGAGCCACTGACCACATGACTGGTTCTTCTAGCTCCTTTTATCTGTACTCTCCCTCTTCTGGGACCTATACAGTTCGGGTAGCTGATAGGTCCCTCTCACCTATATCTGGAAAGAGATCCATCCGTTGCTCTTTTTCCCTTACTTTAGAATCTGTCATGTTCGTACTTTCTCCACAAATTTACATTTTGTTAGTAGTCTTACCAAGTCCCTTAATTGTAAAGTAACATTTTTTTCCTTCCTCTTGGATGATCGAGCATTTGGTGAGCGGGAGGACGATTGGGCAATGGTATATTGCATGGTGGTCTCTACTTGCTAGATGATGGTCTTATAGAACCTACATCAAACCATATACCCTCATCACCTCAGACCACCCAACACCACATTTATTTAGCCGTGAGCACCCTACAATAGTAGCACCGTCGTTTGGGTCACCCTTCTACTATTGTGTTATCTCAATTATTTCCCTTTTTAGTTAAAAATTATAATGAATACGTGTTATCATGTGAAGCCTATGTATTGGCTAAACAGGCTCGTACTTCTTATTTACCTTCTGCCAATAAGAGTCATGGTACATTTGATTTAGTACATTGTGTTTAGGGCTCAGCTAGGACTTCTGGACATCGATGGTTTGTTACATCTATAGAAAACTGAGGTTTTTCAATGTTTTTGACAATTCCATAATATGATCAAGACGTAGTTCCAAACCCAGTTGAAGGTACTTCGCAGTGATAATGGCAAGGAATATATTGAGGATACTTTTCAACAATACTTGGCCGATAATGGAATCATCCATCAGACCAGTTGTGTTGACACACCAGCTCAAAATGGAGTAGCAAAGAGGAAGAACCGTCACCTACTTGAGACTGCACGTGCACTAATGTTTGATGGTCATGTTCCGACACATTTCTGGAGTAATGCTGTCCTCACTGCCACTTCTCTCACTAATCGTCTTCCATCATGAATTCTAGACGGTAGAGCTCCTTTGGATATCTTGCTTGGTAATACTTCTTTTGTGCTCCCACCAAAGGTCTTTGGTTGTGTTTGCTATGCTCGCAACCATCGATCTCCTAGCAAACTTGACCCCCTAGGGTTGCGCTATATATTTCTTGGTTATTCAGTAATACAGAATGGGTACAAGTTACCACCCTCCCTCCTAATAAACTTTTATTACCATAGTTATCAAGGCATCGCCTAGGTGTCCGGGCATGATCCAAGGGCCTGGGCTGCAGAGCACCTTATTAGTGTTGAAAAGGCGGTCGCCTAGGCTCCTTGGGCGTCGCCTTGGGCGCCTTGGACACCCAGAATGCCTGGGCGGTCACCTTGGGCCTTATGTGTGTTTTTTTTTTTTTCTAAGATTTATTAGGCTAAGCAGGAACAACATTTATCAAGCAGTACTTATTTATGACTGATATCATTTAAGTAATGAAACATTTACTTAAGATATTATTTTATAAATAAGCAAATACCCCCCAATTTGAATCTAATAAAAATAGTCTAAAATTCAAATTCTAGAAGGATAAAAGGTCAACCTTCCAGTTCAATAACAAAAATCGCATTTTTGGGTGCGGGGGCAATTTTTAACTTAGAAATGCTAGGCTTTTTTCCAAATATAAAAATTCCATAAATAATCTCTTGCTATGATGCCAAAAAAAATAATTTGCATTCACACGACTTTAAACAGCATTCGTGTACTCCGAACAAGGTTTGACCAGAGTGTAACTCTTTCATTATAACTCAGATTTAAGCAATCTCGGATTTGTTGGAAAGCTAATTATGCTAGCTTCGCAACAAATTTAAAATTGCTTGAATCTGAATTATATTAAAGGAGTTATGCTCCGGTCAAATTTGTTAGAATTACGCAAATGTTAGTCATAAATATGTTTTTTTGTCTTATACTTTATTCATTATTTGTTGCCTTGTTGGTTTTCTCATATTAATTAAATTATGTCTTAAATATTGATTATTTATGTAGAATGCTGCATAAATATAAACATTTATATAGCATTAATATTTTAAAAATAAAAAAAAATACACTGGGAACACCTTGGTCGCCTAGACAACCCCTAGGCACCTAGGATGGCCCCGAACGCCTTGGATCGTCTTGTCGTCTTGACAACTATGTTTATTACTAAAGATGTTCTTTTTCATGAGTCATCTCATGTATTATCCGTCCCATCTTCAAGGGGAGAAGGATACAGTTGAAGATGTGCCTCTTTGTGTTCCAGAAGCAATAGAAAAAGTCCAAGAACGATCCATTCTAGATTTGGATCCAAATGTTCTAGACATAGATGTACCATCAGAATCTGGTGAAATATCATCTACTCCTATACCCATTCCCAGTCTTAAACCTCTACAAGTTTATAGCCATGCCAAAAGCAAGTAAGGAAGGACCATTACCATCAATGCAACTTCATTTGTCCCTTCGCCAGCCCTGGATCCAGAGACTGAGTCTCCTCCTAGTAAGGAACTTCCTCCCTCTGATTCTGAACTTTCTATTGCTCTTCGAAAAGGTACTAGGGCCTGTACACTTCACTCTATTTCCAATTCGGTTTCATATAACTCTCTTTCCCCTTCCTTCTATGCATTTGTATACTCGCTTTCCTCTGTGTCTGTTCCCCAAAAATGAAAAAATACAATTATGGATGAAAGGTGGAAAGCTACAATGGTGGAGGAGATGAGAGCCTTGAAGAATAATAACACATGGGACCTTGTTCCACTCCTACCAGGTACGAGGCTAGTACGACGCAAGTTGGGTTTTCACATTCAAACAAAAATTAGATCGCACTGTAGATCGGTACAAGGCAAGGCTGGTTGCTCATGGATTTATCCAAACAAATGGGATTGACTACCAAAAAACATTTGCTCCGGTGGCCAAGATGACTACAGTCAGAGTTCTTTTGTCATGTGCCATACATCATAACTGGGACTTGCAACAACTAGATGTGAAGAATGCTTTCTTCCATGGGGAACTTACTGAAGAAGTTTACATAGATTGCCCACTTGGTTTCACAAATGCTAGCACCAAAGGGAAGGTATGCAAGTTGAAACGCTCTTTGTATGGACTGAAACAGTCCCCTAGAGCATGGTTTGGAAGGTTCCATAAAGCTATGGTAGCATTTGGTTATGTTCAAAGTAACGCTGACCATACTTTATTTATCAAGCACTCATTTGGCACTTTTACAGCTCTACTTGTATACGTTGAAATCAGGAAACTGGAGGCGTTTCTGGGAAAGGAGTTTGAAATCAAAGATCTTGGAAAACTGAGGTACTTTCTTAGGATTGAAGTTGTCAGATCTACAAAGGGTATCTATCTCTCTCAAAGGAAGTATGTCCTTGATCTCCTTTCAGAAACAGGATTGCTTGGGTGCTGACCATGTGATACTCTACTAGATCCTAGTACCAAGCTCAAAGAGAAAGAAGGAACACCAACAGATAAAGGCAGGTACCAAAGTTTAGTTGGAAGGCTCATCTACTTCTCACACACACGGCCAGACATTGCATTTGCCGTAAGTTTGGTAAGCCAGTTTATGCATGATCCTCATTATACTCATATGGAGACAGTCTACAGGATATTATATTACCTAAAGGCAGCCCCAGGAAAAGGGATTTTCCTGTCGCTTAATAGTCATCTAAATGTTGAGGCTTATACCGATGCAGATTGGGCAGGCAGTCCAAATCGTAAGTTTATCTCTGGTTATTATACCTTTGTGGGTGGAAATCTGGTTACTTGGCACAGCAAGAAGCAGAATGTTGTAGCCTGATCTAGTGCAGAGACAGAATTTAGGACGATGGCCTAGGGAATATGTGAACTTTTATGGTTGCAAGGCTTACTCAGAGACTTGAAGGTTCAATGTCTGCAATCCATGACTTTGTTTTGTGACAATAAGGCGGCTATCAGCATTGGTCATGAACCTATTCAGTATGATTGGACAAAACATGTTGAGATAGGCCGCCACTTCATCAAAGAGAAATTAGAAAGTGGACAGATTCAGATCCCTTTTGTTAGATCAGAGGATCAGCTGGCAGATATCTTCACCAAAGGACTACCTGGAAAACCTTTTCATATGATATTGTCCAAGTTATGTATGCATGATATATATGCACCAACTTGAGGGGGAGTGTTGAAATATGTTCCAGCTGATGGTATGGTCTGGCTAATGGACCATCCTCCACACAAGTGGTGCGGATGATGGACCATCATCTGCACCACCCATCTATCGCACGATCAGTGTCTGGGTTCAATGTACTCACCTACTTTCTTACCTACTTTCATTTCTT
This sequence comes from Protea cynaroides, assembly GCA_028583415.1. Lineage (NCBI taxonomy): Eukaryota > Viridiplantae > Streptophyta > Magnoliopsida > Proteales > Proteaceae > Protea > Protea cynaroides. The sequence goes on along the minus strand of CM053276.1, from coordinate 10,882,734 downwards.
GTAAATCCATTTATCTATAAATAAGAAGGCTGGGTGAGGTATCAACTCACTCATTTATCGTCCATCTCTCATTCAACAGTATGCATTAGTAGATAAATTGTTCTTAAAACTCTTGTACTATGCTTAAGAAAGCAACTCTACTAGATGTACTGTGGGCCGTGACTTGTCATAATTCTAAACCAAGAAAGTAAAAGACATAAAACTTCTCAAAACTCAACTAAATTCATGAAATTGAAAAATCAGCTCAGCAAACTTGGCCAACTCGTCAAAGTCTTGAATGTACAATCTAGTTTAACTGTTTTCTTTAGATGCAAATTCGGTTGGCTAAATGGTGTGCTACTTTTCATCAAATGGACCCTTTTTTAGACGAAAAATATCCTTGATATTTGATATGGTAAAAGATATTGCCAAATTACAAATGGCTTCATACATATAGTTTAAGTACGGAATGTTTTAAAGTTTTCTCCCTTGCACACAAAATGAGACAACTGTTCAGGTCCCCCCCTCCTCCCCCCTTTCAACTGCACATCAATTCAGTCAGCAACAAGTGTACAAGTAATGAGAGGTTGGACCCCCTGCCCATCCCACCGGAAATGGCATAATCTAGTTCAATTTGAATACGGGATTCGACTTCCTCATGGAAACCCTCTCCTTCAATTCCTAACAATGAAAATAAAAAACCTCTCCGATTCTCATCTCCCCCAAAATTTGGCTCTCACCTTTGTATGTGTTCACCATAGAAGATTCCAACTCTCTCTCTCTCTCTCTCTCTCTCTCTCTCTCTTTGTTTTGTGTGTGTGTCATGTGGATCCTCAAATTTCTATTCAAAGAATAAAGAAATGATGATGGTTCCCACACTATTTTCTCTGTGTTGCCCTCTCTGCCTACCTTTCGCAACTGTCTTCAACATTGCCGACACTACTGGGACCACCTTTCAGAACAAGAATAGCAAGAAACACTTGGTAAGAATTTTTGGCCTGCCGGTGACTATAAGAAGAAAATTGAAGGCAACAACCGGGTAGTCATCCCGTCACCACCACTGCCACCCATACCAGAAGACGAGGAGTCCTCATTTTGAGCTTGCCACCACACTAAACCGCCCATGGCCTCTGGGGTACCATGATAACTCGTCTCGCTTTGGATGCTTTAACCACAAACATCAAAAGCCCATAACCAGAGATTTTCAACATCTTAAAATCCATGCTTACACATCTTTCTAGTTTATACCATGACCACTCTTCTGCAGGATGATGATGGACATCTTCCTACTGTGACCATCCTTCTACGAGAATGATGATGGGCCTAGATGTTCAGCTTAGGTAGACGATCAATAGCCAACTAAAGATCCATCTTAGCTGGATTAATCTGTTTCCATGAATGATTCAAAGAGAAGGCAACACCCAAATGCCAAGTTGCTGTCCTTTTCTTCTCCTATCCTCTCTAAAAAAAGAGCACAGCTGTTTAATTCTGGGTTGTCACTTTCTTGACATGACATGCTTCATCTGTGATGCTAACCCATCTGCCTTTTCTCCTGTCATCAGATGTATTTTCTATCACTGTTCTATTACCACTCCTTAGAAGACAAGCAATTGGAAAAGGCAGCAATAGTGGAAGAGGAAGAAAGGGTAAAGTACATTCTCTCTTCCCCTTTTTTGTCATTAGAAGTCGAAATCCCACGCTTCAATTTAGAGTGGGCCCAAAACAATGGTTTCAACCACAATAGGCAAACCTACTTTGAGATGGCTCAAGATCATTTTGTAAACACAAAAAACTTATTGCGTCCTGCAACTCCTCACTGTTAAGAAGAAATCTGATTGGTCCATCAAGAAGCTTAAGCACCATGATGCAGTCGCACTTTCTTGGATGGGAACAAATCTGTTAAAGCCCAGACCAAGATGAACTGGGTTCAAGTGTGGTTTTAGTCCAGTAGGATATTAAGTCATTAATTTTGGATTGTTTGTGTAATTTGAGTTTTGTTTAATTTTATAGGAGAGGGTTTCCCATGCCACCGGTGTGGGAGGAATCTCCTACACTACATCAATAACGGTCTAGGAAATAGTATAATCCACATGAGGCTCACATGGTCAGGAGAGGAGAGAGAAAATAATAATAAAAAAATCCAATGTGAGATTGTGTATGGTACCATGGTAGCGTGGGAAATTTTTTTCCTCATTTTATACAGAGTTAAATACTTTTGTTTCAGTTCTAGATAGTTTTCAATTTTCTAGTTTCCTAGTGAGTCCGTTTCTGTTTTGGGTTGATATTTTCTCTTATTTATATGCATGCAACCCCGTCGTTGTGCCTGCATGGTTGTCTCCAGAGCTGGTCGAGGGCGTCTTGGTTCCTCTTCATCTTAATGTGGTTCACTAGGCCAAAAATCTAGAAAACCTAATATGGGCCAGAATCGTAGTGAGAGTAACCTCTAACAGTAGAACAGATTCAATGAAATCCCAGAAACACAGACAGTAGGAACCTGAAATCATAACTGATCTATGGCAGTAATAGAAGTTCAGAAATAGTAACTAGTAGTTTTAGAAACTCAGAAAAAATAAAGATTCGGAAACCAGATTTAGAAAATTTCGAAACAGAGAATAGATTCAGTAGTAGAAACTGAACTGAAATTAGAAACAGAAGAAAGAAATAGAAAGTAGTTTAAGAATTAGGGGGAGACCTAAGATGACCTTAGGGGAGGTGTTGAAGAAAGACATGCATAGCTTAGGCCTTGTTTCAAGTATGACATCGAACAGAGCTGATTGGAGGACCAAAATCCATGTAGCCGACCCCATTTAGTTAGGATAAGGCTTTGTTGTTGTTGTTGAAACTCTGTTTAGATGCCAGGTTCAGAAAATAGAAGCTTTCAGAAATAGAAAGTAAAAGCGGAAACAGATATTAGAAGCCAATGAATGGAAACTGTAAACAGAAACCAGAATAATGAAAAGCTAGCATTCGCAGGAAGAGAAGTTCAAAAAACTGAAGTGTAAAAGAATTGAACAGAAAATTGATTCCTGCATCAATGTCAGAATTCTGATTCTGGAACAGAACAGCAAACTTGAAATCAGATAGCAACTGGACAGAATATTACTTAGTCAACATAATAACAATTGAACCAAATAGGAAAAGGAAGAAAAGGCATATACAGGGGAGAAAGAATGCATATAACAGACCAGATGCACTGGAGAAGAAAAGGGTAAGATCTAACCTATATTTGATTAGAAAAGAAGGGGCTATGTGTTTGGGAATCACCACCTGAAACACAACCTTTGGAATCTTCTCCTATGGTTTCCTGAAATCTGCGTCAGGAGTCCATTGAATCACCACAGAACCAAAGAACCAAAAAGCAACTCATTGCTCAAAATTGTACTAGGCTGTTGAGGCCCTTAAAAAAGGGCATACCCAGTGCACAAGGATCCCACCACTGCAGGGTCTGGGGAGGGAATTATTTACACAGCCTTAGTCCCGCTTCATGGAGATGCTGTTTCCAGATTCGAACCCATGACCTCCAAGCCACAGTGGAGCAACCTTACTGTTGCACCGAGGCCTACCCTTACATGCTTGTATAATGTTTCTGAAAACTAAAGCAAACAGAAAATAGAAATTTATAGAAATTATGTATAAAATAAAACTAACACCTAATCCCGTAGCCATCATTAGAGGAGTGTGTTGTGGAAACTTTGGACGCTCAGCCCTGTACCAATGTCCAACTTCATCGACAACGTAGAACTTAAATCCTCCATATTTGGGCTTATAGAATTTGCCCATCACAATAGAAAATCCTAAATTATTAAGCCCATGACCCATATAACCTGTAGAGGCTTGAAATTAAGTCTACTTTGAACACAAGTTCCGTTTGACCCAGAAACCAAACCAACCTCAAAACAACAAACTCTTCTTCTTGTCTTTTTGCTAGAATTATGTGTCACGTCTTGTCTGATCTCCTTTCCTCAGCTCAGAACTCTCCTTGCTTTTCCCTTTCCTTATTTCTTTTATTCTTCCTCTTCTCTTTGCCTTCCCCTGTTCTGTTCTAACAGTACTACAGTCCCTCATAGGCTGGGATTGATTTCCCTCACCCCTTCTCCTTTCTTATTCATACTTTAGATGTGAATTCCTCTATCCTACGCAACCTTAATCTTAGGGTTTCACCTTCTACAAAATCCTCTGTTAAGAGAAACAAATCTGAAACCTCAGCAGGACATGTCTTACCACCTACTTGATTTCAGAGAATTTTCTTGGTTTTATCTATAGTTGGGTACACTCAAGAGGGTTATTAGTTAGGATTTTAATCCTAAAGTTTCAGCCGGGCTGGACTGGCATTGAGCAAGTTATCTTAATCCATACAATTTCTGGTTTATCGAGTTATCGTAAACCAGTGCAATGAAAAAGACATCTTCTTTTGATTTATTTTTTAAGACATATCTTTTGTCATTTCCATAAAGCCCTTTATATCTCTGGTGTCCTTAAACATGATCCCCCATTTCACTTTAATATCCAGGAGGCCCTTTTCTCAAGATTCTTTTTATAGTTTCGTCCTTTTACCCTTTTACATGGATTGACAAACACTATATTCAATGTAATGCTAGGGTGTTCTCTATAAATGACACGCTACACCTAGACTTGGGTGTAGCGAAAAGTGGGCAAGGGCCGCCATGTCGGTGCCTGATGTGATGACAAATAAGAATAAAGAGGAGCATTTAGTTACTTTTAAAAGTGGGCATCATGGTAGTCAAATAGATTTATTTCTAACTAAAAGGTCTGATAAGTTGTTATGTAAGGATTGTGAGGTGATATCTTGGGAGAGCCTAATCACCCAACATAGATTACTTTTGTTTGACTGGAAAAATTGGGGAGAGAAAGAGAGGGGGGGGGGTGAGGACTGAAGAGAGAAAGAGATAGAGAATAAGTTGGGAAGGTTCCATTATAAAACCTTCTCCTTCCCTACCCTTTCCTTCTCTTCTCCCTCTTGATAATCTCTATACAAAAGAAACGCATCCACAGAATTGTAGTTCCAGATGAACGGATTCCTTGATACGGTGAAACACATCTCAACAACCATCTTGCTAATAAAATGGAAAGTTGAAAAGAGGCAACGATCAGCAACCAACCCATCACTTTTGACACCTCTAGAACAAGAAAAATCTCTTTTTTTAACTGCAGTCTCTACTGCACAATATTGAACACTCAGCTGAACTTTGATGCTATTATTCGGAGTTGTTCCTATTTATTTTCTTCAATTTCTCCATAGTTCTCATGTTTTTGAAATCCATCAACTATTTTGATCTAACTTACATTTCTTTTCTGTCTTCTATCTGAACCGATTCCTTGGATAACCAAGGGTAGAGAATTCCTGTGTGTCAACTAATACCATAGCCAATCTGATTGTCTACGCTGTTTGTCAGTGGCCCCATGATGCCACCTAGAGGCATTACAGTTAGAACATAGAATTTGCCTCTTCCCCATTGTGTTTCTGCTGGAGTAAAAATGGTGGGGTATTTTTAATTTTGCACTCCTATATTCATTTAGGCAGGTTTAAGCAATTTATCTTGTCTAGTCAACCATGATTGCAATCTGCCTAATTTATTGAGAATGTGTGATCTTCGTCACTTATAGTTGCTGATTTGTGCTTTAGGTTTTGGACATGCTTTCTGTTCAGGATTTTCAAGTGGTGTAACATTCCAATGGTGGCTATGGGAACGGTATATATATAGACTTCAATAGAATTCTCATTGCCTGAAATGATGGGTCAAATCTGTTATTTTTAATGCTGTGATTCTGTTTGTAAGCAGTTTCCTACTGGCCTGGCCTTGGCGATTGAGAAGAAGAGCAGACGGATGGAAATATCACTCTACTGCTTTGCACGAGCTATCGAAAGCTTCTTCATGTGCATGGTGAAGGCTGGTTTGTTGCCATGGCCTAAGAGAGTCAAGAGAGCTGATGTGGTTATTTTCAGTCTCTCAACCGCTATCATCATGCACTGTTATGCTCAGGAGAGGGAGGTTTTTCGCTCCAAGTACCTCAATGTTCTTGATTGGGTATTTGGTGTTCCTCCTATGACCTGTGAAACTCCACGGTGTAAGAACAGTTAAAACTTGATGGGTATATGAGTTTGAAGATACAGAAAGTGTTCACTGTCATTCGGATGGAGGTTTTGAGACATGGTACCTGCTACTGTACAATGAATTCCAGGTGTTCCACCGGCGGCAATTATTAGAGTAAGTTATATACTGTTAAAATATTTAAACATACTACCAAGAAATAAATGTAATTGGTTCCTCAATCGCTCCATTGGGCCCTTGAAGGAGTCATCCAATTATTTTGTAGAGAACACATAGTCATGCATTCTATATTATGATTTGTCAGCCCAATTGTATTGGTGTCTGTTTAGTTAACCCAAACTCCATTCTTCATGAGCTTCATCTGTACGTCTACCTCCCGCACCCCACCCCTTTAAATGTGTTTTTAATTAGCTTCAATATAAAATTTAGTTTCAAGCAAGAAGAAACAAGGATACTTTGATACCCAAAGTGGTGAAGGGCAGCCCAACTGACACCTGGAGCCAGGATCTAGAATCTGTTCAGGCCACGCTTATGGCCATCTAGACCAGCAATACAATGCAATCCTGGTTGGTACCTAAATGGGTTGAGTCAAGGGCAGCCAAGTTCTTCATCAGTATCGTTAACTGGATCAGTACTCCAATTCGACTACTACCTGAAAACTCAGGTTGAAACTCTCTCTCTCTCCTGTTAGACTGTTTAAGTGGTATCCAAGCTTGAATAACTAACTTTTTGCTATTGTTCTTTTTTCTTTTTGGGTAAAGATAACATTAATTAGATATAAACAAAGTAATAGTTCAGGTTCTGTTAGGATAAGATCCAGCCTATCAGTATGTATCTTATAAAACATCATTTCTTGTCTTCACAAAACTCAAAAGAGTCAAAACATAGAAACTAAAGAGCAAATACCATAAATTAAGTGATAGATACCCAGTAATTGGTTCTCTCTTTGTCGAGAATTTGAAGAACAGACTGGACATCAGTCCATACTTCCATGTGCTTCTCTCCCATTGACACTGCTTTACGAAGTTACTGTTGGATAGCTTCTTTGCCACACCATATGATGCAGTTGGATGTAGTTCATGCGGTGTCGAGGTCGAGAAGGAAAGTGGTACCAAAAATTTTTTAATATTAATAAATTATACCCCTTCAGATTCATTGTTTGTTGTATTATAACTCCCATCTGTTTTAATTAGCAATTTACCAGTCTTGGGAAGATATTCTAGAGCTTCCTTGTATCAAGATTTGATGATTCAGTCATGAGGCAATTCTCCTTGGGGCTCTACCTACCAAAAAAGAGAAAAAGAAAAAAAGAAAAAAAGGTTGGTTGATTCGATCATGAGGTAACAAGGTGGAAAACTCATTTGCCCACTTATAGATTATAGATGATACCAATGGGATTTGGTTTACTCTTCTTTCTTTCTTTCTACTTTACTGCTGATTCTGGTCATCTCTAGCTTATTTTTCTTCAGTAATCAAGCTTTGTATGAGCAGAATGTGGATATATGAGCTTCTGAACTTTGATCTTGTATTATCACCAAAAGAAACAAATTCTGACTAGTTGATTGAAAATATCAACCCAGGTTGTAAATGAGAACATATGATAGCTTGCGAAGAGAGTTTTGACTCCTTTACATTGGTGTCATCCTTCCAAAGTTGTCATGGTATTCATGGTTTTAGTAATCAGTATCTCTGATTCGTATCGGTTTCGGCCATGGCCGTTCTCAATCTGATATCTGATTCTTTCTTATTTTTAATCAGTATTGGTCTTGTGTCAACATGCCATTGGAGCTGTACCCAATCCAGATCAGTTTTGGCAGCGGCTGATACCTGGAACAATATCCTTGATGGTATTGCTCAGACTCAAGTATTACTGAGGGCAAGATCTTGCACATGCCAGAAGCTCATGGCCTTGCTCCTGAAATTCCTAAGGATCTATACCATCTCATTAAGAAATCTGTCAAGATCCGCAAGCATCATAAAAGGATAGGTTTTTCCGAGAATGTGTGCTTATGCTCTTGATGATCAAGACATCTATTGAAGCAGGAGCTTTTTTACATTAAGGTAAAAAAATTTCCTTGGAAGGGAAAGGTGACGGAACATTTTTTATTGTTAGTTATTATCTTCAAGGGAGAGGAATCTCTCATGCCACACCAATGGAAGCGTAGCAAATGGTACTACCGATGGAGAGCCCATTTGATTTGAGAAAAAATATCAGAATATGAGAGGATGTAGGAAGGGATCCCCGCACTAACATCGAGGAGATCATTTTTTCTATTTTTCTTAAATCTATGTTATGATGCCATAATAGTCATATGGGGATTTCTACCCAAAAATAAATATGGAGATTGATCTTATCCTGAAGTTGGCATTGCTGATGTCATAACATAGATTTCTATTATCCTGAAGTTAGCATTGCTGATGTCAGAATAGATCCTCGAACCTCACCTTCTGGATTCGAATCGTTTCCTCCCAGTGTACTTCAGGGAGGAGGGAGACACTCCTGTCAGATGGTCAACACGTGGTTCTCAGGAAAATCCAAGCCCCACGTCCAAGCTGACACCCCCTGTCGGCTCGGCTTGTCGACTAGGTGTTGGCTCGGACGTAGGACTCGGATTTTTCCAAAAGTCACTTGTAGACCATCAGACGGGGGCGTCTCCCTCCTCCCTGAAGTACAGGGAGGAGACGATTTGAATCCTTACCTTCTCACAATCAACATCAAAAATCTAATCAAGATTTTCTTTGCCAAAGCAAAAGAATCAGTGACCATGTTATGTGTCTTGGATGGAGTCAAATCTAGTGTAGTAACGTTAGATTAAGCTAAACCTAATATAGGATAAGGTAAAGTAAATTGATTTAATAATATGTTTTGTCAGTTCTAGAACTTTTGTGTATCGATCAAATATCTAATATCTATGTTAAGCCATACACGCTATAATATCAAAAGCTTTTAAAAACTACAATGCCTTTGTTTTGGAGCTGGATCCTCTCCCGAGATGGGTACTCTCCCATGAATCCCATACATACTTCTCATTCTTTCCCTTGGGTGTCTCAATATTTTCATTCATATCTTTAATATACAATCGTAACCAAAATGTTGGTTCAGCCATAGGAAATGTACAATTTGTCAAGAATGATATGATCCCCTTGGTGTCATAATTTGATGAACCAGAATTGGGTTAATTTGGATTAGAATGAACTAGATCCGATTCCCAATTCAACCCAATTCTTTTTCTTTTTTTCGTTTTTTTTTTTTTTGGTTAACTATAGATATCCAAACCTTTGGCCTGACTAATCTTGCAAGCTCATACTGAACCTACAACCGTGGACCGGTTCATTTCAAGGTTGAATGAGAACCATTCCACTTGCACCTATAGTAGGAAAGAAAGAGCACTTAAAACCCCGAGTGAGTGGTCCCAAGACAGTAAAAAAAGTTGAACTTAGTACCTTCCACTTCCTAAGGCATAAACTCCTTTACCAACTCAACTACCCCCTTGGGGTAAATTCAACCCAATTCCTCATTCATAAGTAAAGCTTTAAATCCAAGTATCAGACATGGATCGATCCAAATTAAATCAGTGTATAGATCCAATAAAAAACTAATACGTGATCAATATCATATATAATAATATTAAAATAAGATCATATCGAACAAATCCAAGACCAATACGAATCAATCGATCCGACCAATCCGATTACTTCAACCATCAACCGATCAACTTCCAAAGGGCTCAATATTTATTCTTGCTACCATCAATAAACAAGGTATGCCCTAACTTCCTCTCTCTCTCTCTCTCTCTCTTTCTCTCTCAGTATAATTACAGGGATCCACATCCTCTCTTACCTGAGATTTGACAAGAGTGTTGGTGGTCCGGATGGATGACTGACACCTGATTCTCGAGTGAATCTGAATCCTCTATTTGAGTTGATAAGTGTTGACTCGGATGTTAGCTCGAATAAAGAGTTTGGATTCACTCCAGAATCGTCAACCATCCATCGACGCCAACACCGTCGAAGTAGAGGATTTCTATACATAATTAGAGATCTGGTGTTTCATTTACAACTGAAGACAGCAAGCACAATCATTACCAAACCAGCAACCAACAACAAACCGATCACGCCATAGTTATTTCGCACCTACGGGCCGACACTTCTACCATTTTTTATCTCCCTAATTCCACTGCAGTCTACGGCCTTGTTCCAATTCTCTCTCTCTCTCTCTCTCTCTCTGGGTTTCGTAATTACATTGCGGTTGGAGACTTTAAAGGGTTGTCTGGATTGTTCTTTGGAGCAGCAGAGCAGCAGAGCAGCAGCCATGGCGATTGATGCTGTTCTGCGATCTTCTTTGGTTTCTTTGGGTGCTATGGTCTTATTAATCGGCATCTGTACTTACTCATTTAAGAAGATGGTGGTCACTTACCTGTTTGGTCTCTTCGCCATTGCTGGTGTTCTTCTTCCTGATTGGGATTATTTCGATCGCGATTTCTCCCAATGGTCTACCCCTGTTCCTGGCAATAACAACACCCCAACTATATCTCCTCAGACCTCCTCGTTCACTAGGTAATCTCTCTCTCTCTCTCTCTCTCTCTCTCTCTCTCTCTCTCTCTCTCTCTCTCTCTCACACATTCTAATTTCACTTCTTGTGTTTCTAAACCCGTGTCAGTAAATCTGAGGTTAGGGATTGTTTAGGTTTTCGTAGTTGGTTTTCTTGCTTTAGTTTGAGAAGCTCTGGTTTTCAGCTCTAATTGTTGCTTTTTGATTGTGGGGTTGCTCTGATACTCTAATGAAAAACCTTTCTGAGCTGAATTCGGAAACTGCGTAGCACACCTTCCTACCTTCCTTTCTGTTTCGAGGGTTTAAACTTCCGAAACTATCTGGGATTATGCGTGGTCTCTATAGAGCACCATCTTGCCAGTAACTGCAAATTTTTTTCTGCAGCATCGAGACCCTAATGATTTTGTGACTATATGGATTGGCTATTTTTGCTGGAGTATGAGGAAATCGAGTAGAAATGACTGAAATTCATTAAAGAAAGTTTCCCATGAAATCCCTTTTGAGGGTAATTCCATTTCTGACTTCTCTACCTTTCCTATGTCGAGATTCATATCCACCAAAAAACCGAGAGATGGGCAACAATCACAGCAGGGATGCTCTAGTGCCGATGGTTTTAATTTCCCCTTTCCTGCTGTGTGATGATAGATCCAATATAAAGATAGACCTGTGAGTTAAAATCTGAGGAACAGTTTGCATGTTTTGACACCATGGCATTAGAGAGATTCTTAAGGAAACTTTGAATGATTTTTCTCAAGTCTTTTGCTTTACATATGCAGGTTCAGGATCTACCCCTTGAGATTGATTGTATATACCACTGTCTATGCTTATGGTCTGTATAAGTGGTGGATGTTCATATCCAGCTAGTGGGCTACTTTCTTGCCTACTTCCCAATGTAATACATGTTGGGATTAAGAGAACAAGACGAGAACTCATGTTGCAAATTATTAGATTTTTTTTTTTCTCTTGTCAATTGAATCCATGATGTTTGCTTGCAAGTACTAGAAATGATCAGCTTGGTTCTAATTTTTATCTTTCAAAATATGATCATATTGACAAAGAAGTAGAAAGAAAGAAAGAAAGAACAGAGTTGCAAGGATGAATTACATGTTCTGTGTTACATATTTTGGAATTTGTATAGAACAAGTTGAGCAGTGTGAGGGCTGAGAGCTCATGTGAAATTCCTTTCTGAAATGACTGGATTTGGACTAACTTAAGAGTAGAGTTCAGACTTGAATAGCAAATCCAACTGCTTCAAACACGGGGCTCACCCTGAAAGCACCCTTGTTGAATCAGATTATTTGTAACTGATGTGGAGAACCTTGGAGTTCCTGTGGTTTTGCTAATCTAGTGGTCAGAGAAGGAAGTGCAAAATAAGCTAAACTCCTTAAATGATGAGTTTAATAGTTAAAAAGTCACTAGGAATTGAATACAACTACCGATGACTTGCTATTTTACCATTCATAGATCTTCTTACAGCCAAAGTATTTTAAAAACATGAAATTTTGACCAATAATGAGGTGAATTATTATTGTTATGAGGGTCTATTATTTTTTCAAACTTCACAAGGCATTTATTTGAGCATTTAGAATGCTCATTCTGACCATTGGATTAGAAAATAGGGTCTAGATTAATCACATTTCAATTAAATAGCCTGGCATGCACCTTATGCATGTGTACTATTATTTTAGTCATTATTTTGTACTTTCCCAAATCTGACCATGAACTTAAAAAAAATAATAAAAAATGAATAACTCAAATTTTGTTTTGTGATTTTTAAAAAAATCACATTCAATTATTACATGAATAACTACCTAAATAAAAAAAAAATCCTCATGGAAAATAGTAGTAACATTAACATTATTACCATACAAATCCAACCATATGTAACAAAGAAACAACCATACATTTTAAATATATTAGGGAGTTGATCCTCTTATTTTCCTTGGCTAAACACAATGTTACTCAATATATCAAATGATTTAGACACATTCCTTCTGCAGGTGGATCCATCCGAACAGAATCACAAATTCACAAGTTCTCCAAATGCTTATGACAATAATAGATTCTCTACCATCAAAAGCTTCCAACACTTTAAAAGAGTCTTATAAAAAAAAGTATTAGGTTCGGATACACCAGTCTAAGACTCAAAAGCAAACCATCCTCAATGCCTTGAGTTCCTTGGCCTCGATTTGGAAGGGATAAGCCTTAAAACTGATCTTTTAACATAGCTGACACAGATTTTGCCTGTCTTTTCTTTTCCTTTCATATTTGGATACGTTTGCTTTGTTCTTTTGCTTTCCTTCTTGAAATGGAACCCCTTAAGCCACGTCGGATGGTGTAGTTAATGACTGATACGGCAGTCCACAGATTTGCCTGTCACATGTTTGTATTTAGACTTCAATCCTCAAAACTTCGGAAAAAAGAATCGTCTCCAATCGAGGATCCAGCGGTTGGAGTTAATCAGGCGTGCCTACCGATGTTGGAGTTAATCCGGCATGCCTACCAATACATCGATAGTCACGCTTAATTAACTTCAATCGTTGGATCCTCGATTGAAGACTCCAACGATTGGCGATGATAATAACCCTTCAAAGATCCTCACAACGTCACTGTAAGATCCTGACATGATACGAACACATATCTGGTGGAGAGAGAGAGCAAGTTTCTAGAGAGATAAAGTAGAGAAGTTGTGGATCTAAGGAGGGAAGCGCTTACACGGGAGAATGTCTATTCCGTATGGCCTTTCCTACCATTAATGCCGCTTCGCGTTCGACGGAATCCGAATCGGTACTTGTGCTAAGATCTCATTCGGATTTTCAAGACTGAAGGTTGGTGATACGAGGGAGAAGAACGAATCCAGGAATGAATCAATGGCGCCCTCTTCTGGTTTTTGTTTTTTGTATTGAGTCTGTTTACTCACCTTTGTTGCAACTTATCTTCTTCTTAGGTAGCTGGCCCTCACTCTTCTCTCTCTCTCTCTCTATCTGAAATTTCCGTGGCTTTCTTCGTGTTCCTCGTTTTCGAACCTCAACAATGTAAACTCGTTGGGATTCTCGTCCTCAATTCTTGAAGACGCTTTGCCATTAGGACGAGAGCTAGGTTTTTAGAATTGTTGCGAGAATTGAAGAAATAAGGAGAAACAAGGTGACAGATTAGAATTTCTGTATGATCGTCCAGAAAAATCCCTTGGAGACTAGAGCTCTGAGTCGAGATTCTGAGATTCGAGATTGTCATTTCGTGGCTAGATGAACTACATGAATCATCTTCAGATGAGAGATTCTCTGAACAAGCTAACTCGACATCACAGTCGAAGTCTTTTGCAATGGACTTTGAATTGGGAACAAATCAATTTGTCTCAACGTAATTTTGTGAATCGGGCCTCTATTTTTTCCCGTTGTTTCCGGTACAATTATTATCTTCAGCTTTCGTCCTGTGTAAGGTTAGTAACTTGTATGGTTTCTTCTTTTCTTTGCTTTCTTTCTCAATTTTCCATCAAAAGATCTTGGGATCAGCTTTTGTGTGGTTGGTCAGACTGAATAGTGAGTGGCTTCTGCAGTTTCTTGTGTAACCACGACTCTCCACGAGGTAACCGTTGCGTTGTTCTTACTTTGTTTTCTTTCCTTAATTGTATCCCTCCCTTTTATTAGAAAAAATATCCTAGATGAGTCTCAATGTTACTGTTAACCTCATATCAAAAATGAAAACATATCACGAATATCATGTCACTTGTTTAATCTAAGAAATTAAGAAATTAAGAAGAATGTCATACCTTTTATTGACGATTTGAAAATTTCTTTTGTTGAAGCACTCTACCTGTGATGAAGAACTTTTTCTTTTGTTGAAGAACCTATGATGATTAGACAAACAAAGCCACTTGATTTCCAAGGATCTCACAAGCAATCACGATACTCACCCCAACTGGACAGGTATACCATATCTTGGTATTTTGAACTTTTTCCTCCCCTTGCCTGTGTGACCTTGAGATGTTTTTATATCTCTAGGGTAGAGATGGCCAGCCATAAAGTCCAACCCTAAGTGAGATGCTAGCCTCCTAATGTCATATCCAGATTGCCTTTTGGCATACCTTAACAATTACCACAAGTGCCCCTAAATAATAAATAGGGACACAAAATACAAAACTGCCATTTTTAAAAGCCAAAAAGATTTTGCAAATAAAAATAAATAATATTTTATATTTATAAATAAAAAAAAATATTTGATGCAAAATCAATCATGATGACATTATTCAAATTGGTAGTTTGTAGGTACGCGTACACTCTTATAATTGTCAAGTCACTGGCAATGAACATTAGGTACTAAGGTCACCACTCAACGTACACGTGGTCTTATCATGAAGGACTTCACAGACCATATGTGCACTGACCGTCGAGAGACTAGTCCCCATGTCTCCCATAGTCTGAGCAATTTTGACTTGCACCCCTCAAACCTATCATGGTCCAATCAATGCCTATGTAAACACATAGCGCATCATGATAGGTGCGGTCAAGCCAAGGACTACAAAGTGGCTCATTTGAATAATCATCTGCAAAACCAGTCTATTAGTACAATAGACAAAAAACAATAGTACTATATAACAAATTTATAAGCCACAAAACATGTAAGCCACATGTCACATATATATACCTCAAAATAGAGATAGAGATGCCCAAAGAGAATACATAAAAATAACATAGTAAACCTGTGTTGGGCCACACAAAACCAACACAGGTTTACTATGTTCTTACTTTGTTTTCTTTCCTTAATTGTATCCCTCCCTTTCCCTTGGATCATCATTTTGGTTTATCATCATGACCTCTCTCTCTCTCTCTCTCTCTCTCTCTCTCTCTCTCTCTCTCTCTCTCTCTCTCTCTCTCTCTCTCTCTCTCTCTCTGTCGGTTTGGTGGAATGCTAAATTAGCCAAATGGGTATGCAAGATTATTAGCTGAATGAGCGGTTTTATGTTATAAATTCCTGAATTAATTCTTCTGATTTTGTTCTCCCTCATTCGTTTGTTCGTTGTACCGTTCCTCTCTCCCTCTCGCATAATTTCACTGTTTTTTTACACGGTTTCCTTGCTTTGGAATTTGGATTAAGAGAGAACGTAGATGGATGTTGAAGATGTTCATCTGTCTCATCCGTCCTGTTTTTTTTGTCTTGGAATGGGCTCATTCCAATCAGATGGATCTCTTCGGGCAGAGAACGCAACTTCTGGTGAAAGCTCCTAGTTCTCAAGAGACAAGATTTTCGGGGAGCAGAGAGAGATGAAAAGCAAGAAAAATCTAAAACAGAAAGAAGAGCACGAATGTATAATCGACCTCTATTTGCTGTTGCCTTTGGGGAATAACAGAGCTTTGTTGGAAGAGAAAACCCAGATTTTCTTGGAGAAGAACACGAACTCAGGAGAAGAAAACGCAAAGCTCTAGAGAAGAAAACGATGAACTCGGGAGAAGCAAACGCAGAGCTTTGGAGAAGAAAACGCCAACTCATGGAGAAGAAAACGGCAAACGTGGAGAAGAAAAATGAACATAGGTTTGTTTTTTAAGAACTTAATAAACCCATTTAGGTCATTTTACATATATTAAGGGTATTTTTATCTTAAAATTTTTTTGACATTTTCTCGTTAAGTTGTAAGTAACGGTATAGGTGAGAATGTATTAAAGCAGTATTAGAGAGGTAGTCTGTGTAGCTTTTGTAAATAAAATAATTCTATGTATTTTCACAACTGTAGATGAGATGTCTATGTAATTTTCCCTATTACTTTCTATCATAACATAACTTCCCCATGTGGTATAGGTAACATAACAGATGTCTTCTCACATCCTCTCATATTCTAACATTGTCTCTCTCCTCTTTAACATTCTCTCTCATCCTAGACCATCTCTTCCCATATCTTCTCATATTCTTACATTTTCCGTCTCCTCTTTGACATTCTCTTTCATCCCAGACCATGTAGACCCTACTGGAGATAACGTTTCTCTCTCTTCCATTGGTGATATAGGGAATTCACCCACAGTGGCATTGTGGGAAAGCTTCTCCCTTCAACACCCCCTCCTACCCCTATTTTGGATGATGACAAACTTCAATTTACTTAAGAGCATGGTTTGATTGTAATTTCTGGAGACCAATTCATTGTCACTCCTACGTTTGCCGCATCGATTGGACCACGAGCAACCTCTAAAGCTGAAGCAGACACCAAGCAAAAAGATCGATTCTGAAACCAGCTCTCTTTACTTCCTATCTTCTCATTACTAAGGCTCTCTTTGGTTTGTATTATATAATATATTATAAAATTTATGATTGTTTGATATGATTTATAATGTCTATTTATAATTAAAATAAATCAATATAATTCATTATTTACAAATAGGTGAGTAACTGTTTATCATTATTAGAATAATCTATTAGGTGATTGTTTATATTTCTCATTATATAATATATTATGTTTATTGATACCAAACAGTCATTATTTATTACTCATAATCTATTATTATAATTGATTTATCACAAATAACTCATAATACATTATATAATACAAACCAAAGAGAGCCTAAACAATAGTTTAATTAGCACCAAAAATAAGTACTCTACAAAATCAATTGGAATTGCAATTTATAGACAGTTGAGGATTTCCATCCACCCTACAGTGGTGGAGGAAAAATATGCCCAAATAATTCAAACCAGAAGATGAAAACATGAATTGTTTTTCTAGAAATTTTGTTGACTATACTTGGGTTAATATATATAGAAAAGGATCCAGACAACATTACTGTGGGGATTCTTTTCCACATTCTTTCATATTATGTCATTTTCTCTCTTCTCTTTGCGATTTCTCTCTCTTCCTAGAGCATGTGGGTCTCTATTGGAGATACCATTCTTTGCACCCCTAGTAGTATATTGTGAGAGATTCACCGCAATGGGTAAAATATGTTAAGTTGGCCTGTAAGGAATATGTTGAGAGATTAGCTAGGGAGTTTGTGATGGACATCAATACATTTATATTAAAGGGCGTACCCAAGGCACAAGGTTCTCATTACTGTGAGGTTTGGGGAGGGATTTAGTACACAGTCTTACCCCTATTTTGGGGAGAAACTGTTTCCAGATTCAAAACCATGACCAAGGTCATAATAGAGCAATCTTACTGTTGCACCAACGTCCACCCTTGGACATCAATTTATTTATACATGCCCTTTCAACTTTGTCAATTCGCAAGGCGACCACTCTAACACATGAGCAAGTGATATCTCCATTTTGACTGTTGGATAGAAAGAATATGATCTAGATTAATGATATGCCAAATTTTTAAGTCTAATTCAATTCAATGTTGTTGAAAGCTATTCAAAGAGATTTATTATGGTACACTATTTTGAATTGGCATGCATCCAATGCATGTCCATGGATAAATACCAATACTCTGAGCATTACATGCACTCTCAAATCTGAACAAGAATAAATGGTTTAAATTTAAAAAAAAACCGTAAAAATGAATAATTCAAATATGTCTTATGATTTTCGAAACTGTCACATACCGTTGTTACATTGAAAAACCTCTAAGATGAAAACTATTTACTTTGTTGTACTTTATTATGCCTTCATGTTCCTAAACGCAATAGAATATCTCAGACCATGGGTTCCCACATTACAACTTTAATCCCCCAGATGGATTGTTCACTGCCGCTTTAATTGAGTTAGGTTCCCATGGACCAATAGCAGACAGACTCGTACACAATATGGTTGTCCAAGAAACACACCAAAAACATGTACTTGAAACAAGAGAAAAGAAGGATGTATTTGAAACAAGAGAAAATGAAGTACACATTGGCTCTTCCCTCTCACATTCCTCCGCTCTCTCTCTCTCTCTCTCTCTCTCTCTAAGTGATTGGCTACTGATCCACCTTCCACTTCGATTTTCCCTGCTAGTGTATAAGATTCCAATATACCCAACTAGCTTATAGATCCCCTTAAAACAATTTTGGGGTTACATTTGACTCATTAAATGCAAGAAAAACTAGTGGTTCTAGTGAAGAACCTTCCTCCTAGAAAAAGATGCCTACAGTAGTACAGTGACAAAGCCTAAGGCTTGAACACTAGAGAACCTGAACAGAGTCATGAATTAACGAATTCTTACAACAAGAAGAGGCAACCTCCGCACATGATGAACATTTAAGCCAGATAAGCTAACCAAACAAATATCCCTACTAGTTCCAGAAAGAAAAAAAAATCCTTACTCTACTACCATGAACAAGGAAAACAGGAGGGATAAGAATGCAAATTATATTCATTCATGAAAGATTCATCATGTTGACTTTGCAGCTTCTGCTGCTTCTGCTGCCTTTTCCTCCTCTTGCAGCTTCTTCAATGATGGTGGAGGCCTGGGAATAATGCTTTTCTTCCATTGCCGATCAAGCTTCCTTGACAACCTCTTATTGATTCCCTCCTTGACCTCTCTTTCCCTCTTTACTGTAAGTATGCGCGCAACCTATTTTTGCAAGAAGAGAAGGGTTAAATTTTTTGGTAAAAAAAAAAATTCCAGAATATTGGAGCCATTACAAATTAAGAAAAAGATTCCAGCACACCCTCACCCAGAAGCAGACCAGTATGCCTTGCATTTGTCACATGGAAGGGTGATCTTCAAAATCTGACAGTGGGATTTTTATGAAATTATGTGGATTTGCCATATATCAAATTTCAGACCGAGATTCAATGTATCCTCTCATATGAGCATACCATCTCGTGTATGTCCAGGCACCCTACGGTAGTCTCTTGATAGTCCCAGGTTTTTTCAATACCTTGTTTAGCCACTCAGCAAACTCGGATTGGACTAAAATTTGACAGGCGAGCAGAAGACCTTGGGTCATGCTATTTTACTTCTAGGTGGGGCATGATGAGATCCCACTCCCTAAAAAAATTACCCCAAAGAAGTCTTAAATTGTAATGAAACATCTTTTTTTAAAGATGAAGACATAAACAACTAAAGTCGTGGGGAGAGAGAGGATCAACAATAGCAGTTAAATTAGATAGGGGAGATCATCCACAAGGAAAGAAAGGGGAATGGAACTTATAATGCTTATAATGTAGCATTAACTCATTATGGAATTAAAAAAAAAATAGAATCCAAAATAAAATATAATATTTTCTTAGCTAAAGCAAACAAATCAATTTATACTTAGCCAAAGTGCATCTAAAATGAAGGAGAAGGAATAAAGAGAGAAGGGGTGGGGAAGAGAGAGAGAGACTAGTTGAGCTTAAGGAGAGAATGAGAGCATCTCCTAGAACCAAAGTCCACCTACAAATGCTCTATGCAGTATTACGTAGACATAAATATTGTTGAAGGCACACCTAAAGGATGTATTCTACCTTCCTAATATTAGAAATGTGAATATGTAATTATCTCGAGTTCCAATACTCTTCTCTCCCATTTTCCTTGAAGCACTTGCGGCAGCATCTTCGTGATCACAAGTATCCAACCATTTAGAAACAAAGATACTGTTTTTATGTCAAGCTCATTTTCTACTTCTCCTTTTCCCTCTGTTTTAAAGAGGGGATGGTTTATGCCTCAAAGTCTGATTAATGGTGCCACAAGTACAAGGTGGAGGCAAAATTCTATCTCAGGTCTGGTGTAGGACAAGCCTCAGCCTAGCTGACTTTTGATTGCAAATTTGAAAGGCCTATCCAGCCTTTTCCCATTTTCTAATATCTAACACTTCACTAATACAAAATCCAGAATCTGGGAAGTATGGACTGACTAAGCTCAAGAAGTACCAAAAAAAATATTCACACATTAATCCCAATGGAGCTGAATGTTATTCAGCAAAGTTATACGCAGCTGATGCTGGGCAACAGAGAAACAACGCATAAACAAAAAGGACACCTGAAACTACTGAAGAACCACATAAGCCTCAATACCAAAAACTACTTCTGCTACATAATCTAGTTTGTATATCTGTACCGAGTATGCACATATATCTAGTTTTACTGATTCATTATTCAACTGTTAGAATCTCTTTTTCCTTTTCTTTTTCTATAATAGAGAGCCCTTAAATCTCATAACCCCATGAACAAAAACTACTTCTTTTACATTTTCAGAGAGAGAGAGAGAGAGAGAGAGAGAGTTGAAACATAGTTCTTCATTTCTTTTTTTCCTAAATGTATATCCTGCCACAATTTTCACATGACACATCAACCTCAAAATAACAATGGCTTTATTGGTGCACAACAGGATCAATGAAGCCCATGAAGATCATTCCCATGAAAATAACATCAAAAGGAGCAATCTCAATCAATATGTGGGCAATTTCCCTTTGACTGATGGTTTGAGGTGCTTCGACCGGCGTATCTCGGATTCGACCCAGTCTGAGACGAGATGGAGGGTCGAAATGAAAAAAATATGTGGTTTCGGTCGAACCCTGGTTGTGTTCAACCAGGTTTCAACCGAAACCATGGTTTCGGTTAAAAAAATGAACCAACTCAAGTTAAAAAGGTTTTGTCTCGTCGAGTTCACAAGGTTTCTCGACCGAGACTCAAGATTGCAATTTTGGGATCAAGTTTTCTCATAGACAGGAACAACATTTATCAAACAGTACTTATTTATGACTAATATCATTAAGTAAATGTTTCTTTTATTTTATATTTCATTTACTTAAGATATTATTCATATATAAGCAAACAAACCCCATTGGAATCCAATAAAAATAGTCTAAAATTCAAATTCCATAAGGATAAAAAGTCAACCCTTCAGTTCAAGAATAAAAACTGTATTTTTGGGTGCGGGGGCGATTTTCAACTTCTAAATGCTAGGCTTTTTTTCAAATATAAAATTTCATAAATCTTATTATAGTAAAGCATCACTAAAAACCAAAAGTGAGCTAAAATAATCTCTTGCTTTGATGCCGAAAAATTATTTACATTCAAACGACTTTAAACAGCATTCGCGTACTCCGAACAAGGTTTGACCAGAGTGTAACTCCTTCATTATAACTCGGATTCAAGCAATCTCGAATTTGTTGGAAAGCTGATTATGCTAGTTTTGCAACGAATTCGAAATTGCTTGAATCCGAGCTATATTAAAGGAGTTACGCTCCAGTCAAATCTTATTAGAAGTACACGAATGTTAGTCATATATAAGTGTTGCCTACTTAACTTTAGAAAAAAAAAAAAAAAAAAAAAAAAAAAAAAAAAAATAAGTGTTGCCTACTTAACTTTAGAAACAAGCTCAGGTCTCAGCGTACACTAGCACACTTGGGTCCACATCCCATATCATCATTTTGGATTTTTTATTTAAACTAATGTGGGAATAGTGTAAATTGGTTAAAATAGGCTACAGAAAAAAAAGAAAAAAAAAACCCTCAGATCAAGAAAAACACTTCTGGGTCTCGAAACCAAGCTTCGAGATGTCCCGGGAAAAATACCGGTCGGTTGGAACCCGAGATATGTCGGTTTCGAGGCTGATCAAAACCGGCCTCGAAACAGGCAACTTGAACCTTGCTTATATGCATTAGGGGAGGAGAAAAAAACAGATCAACATAGGAAGTCAGTCAGAATCAATATGGATTGAGCATAACCCATAAACACGTTTTATCACTGTTTCATCAACCTGATAAACCCTGCTAGTCGCTAGCATTCATCTTTCCTCTCGTGACTTGGATATCATGGAGGATTTTACTTGATGAATTTCCCCCATTTCTCATTCACAAGTTCACATGGGGTAAGCTATCTTTTAACCATTGAATCTTCTTCTGCAACTACTGCATAAGATTTTCCATCCACAAGTATTCTACATTTTTTTCTTCTTCTTTTAGGTTTTTCTTTTCCTCCTTTTCTGATCTCACTACTACTAGGATACAAATATTTTTGTTGTCATTCATCATACAAAAGTACTGGCCCAAACATTCCATCAGTCAAGATTTAGAGTGGGATCAAAACTAGAAATTCTCCAACTAAACACAAAACACACACACACACACCCCTACACCTACACCGTCAACATTATTAGGAATTAATAATGCAACAGAAAAAACAGTAGTGATATGGTAAACGAAAGGGAAACACAACACAACGATTTTATGTGGTTCACCCACACATTGTATATGGGTTAAATCTACGATAGAACAATCAATCTCCGATTCAACTATTTCAATGAAGAAGTTACAATACTCAATGCTCTCCTTATGAGATTACAACCCTATGTAAGGGTACTCTAAACCCTGAAAGTACAAGATTGCCCTTAGTAAAACAGCCTCAAAGATTTGGGTCGGGGGCACAACCAAAACCCCCACCTTCGGGCAGGCCCTAAACGGTGAACGTGACCGCCGGTACTGTGACAAAGTGAACAGTACTTGGCTTAAGATAATTTCAAGCAATCAAGCTTGACACATAACATACATAAGCATTTGACAATACCCTCTTCTTTCAGTGAGACGTGAGACATGAATTAGCATAACTTTATTCCTCTCCAGCCAGTTGGTAATTGAAATATACTCTCTCCAATTCAAATCGAATATCGACTCAAGCCAAAAAGAGTCAAGGAAACTAAGGAGCCATAATACTTCAACTACGCCAAAATCTTATCCACATCTCCAACTGGATTTGAATGACCCAACACCACTTGAAAACCTTCAAATCCTCTTGATAGAGTAGTATGGAAGAAAAAGGCTACGAACTATGCCATGCGCTCCCATATGCACTTTGGTTTATACTAATGTTTTTTTTTTTTTTTTTTTTTTTTGGGGGGGGGGAGCAACTCAGCAGTGACCGGGTTGACTCCTTTTACTTGCAGGCTGCTTATTATCAGCTGTAGTTTCATGAATTAAGAAAAAATTTTAAAAAATGCTTGAATGTACAGTCAGTCCCGGTGTTCATTATAAAATGACAAAACTTCAGTGAGATGTAAAACATCAGATTTTCCCTGCATTATATCATTTTAGATAATATATCCACTGACAACAGCGCTACAAATAAGAGATATCCGGATAATCAAAAAGTTAAAAAGAAAAATGTCAAGAGTATTTCCCTAAAAAAAACAATAAGATGCTACAGTTTTCCATATAATCACGTACATTCAAACAAAATCTATCTTAAACAACAATTAGTAAGCAAGTTTCTACACTTAAATCTTAAACTCGAAGGTCGCAATATGGTCCAAAATCACGGAGTAATAAGAAACGTGTTAGAAGTATTTTACCCTTTTGCGCATTCGATGAAACTCGCTGGACTTGAACTCGTTACGAGCTGATTTCTGTAATCGAAGCATGAAGAGCTCCCCCTTGAGATCAACTACCTCTTCGTTGAGTTCTTCAGTGGTCTTGGCTCTGATTTCTTTCAATTCTTCCTCTCTCTTTGCCATCATCACCACGGATGGAGCATAATTTCGCAGAGACGAAGAAGAGAACACACGAAGCGGCAATACACGCTGAATAGAGATGCCATGAAATGAGGATTTCGTGTTTGCAGAAGCGAATTTCGTAGAAGATAAGAAAACGCTCGAAGGCGAAGCAACCGACAGACTCATGGTTTCGGAATTTGGACCCCTCTCTTCCTCTTTCTGTGTTTGCTTCTCTGTTGTGTGTTTTGTTCATATGAGAGGATAAGTAATGACACTCAGAGTTTGGGCCGTACTTTTCCTGCACGGTCTAGGAGGTCGGCTGCGTTTGACATTTAGTTGGGATAAGGTTTTGTTGTTGTTTGTTATGTACTCTTTTGGAATAATAATGGAATAAAAACTCGATTGATAATATAGGTGTGGATGTCGGAAACCACGAAGTCAGTTTCGACAGAGTGTGGACCTGTAAGACAAAAGATGAACAGGCAATTAGAGGTCGGGTTTTGGACCCAAGGGGACACTTCGATGCTAAAGTCAGTATTCCAACAACTAGCAACAATGAAACTTGGCTAGGTATAAAGACCGAGTTTCGTAAGAGTGTGTTTGATAACTCTCTGAAAGAAGAGTTCTTATGTTCTTCCGTTCTGGTAGTTTATAACAGCAAAAAACAGTTTGGTTTGTTCTTCTATTCTTCGAGAACGAACCAAATTAAAAGAACATTGAAGAACATAAATTTCTAGAACAACTTTTAAAAGAACAAAAATGAAAGTGGTTCCCGATATAATTGAGCCGAGCTTTTCTTTGTTCACTTTTTTTGAACAAGGAAAAACCTTTCTTCGTTCATCAGGCCACAACGCTCGAATTCCTCTATGGAGAGAAGAGAAGACAATAGGTATGATTCCCTCTTCTCTCTCCTTTCATCCTTCATTTTCTATTTTCTATCCTCTTTGCCATCTCCATTTATCTTCTTTGAACACTATATTTTTACAGATTCCTTGGTCATCTTTGCATTCGGTGGATTCCTTTGCCATCTCCATCTCTACAATCGGTTAATTCCTCAGCCATTTCAATCATTGTTTCTTCCAAGTATGTTCACCTCTCTCTCTCTCTCTCTCTCTCTCTCTCTCTCTCCCCCCCCCTCCTTGTCTCACTATCTCTGTCGAGTATTAGGATTTTTTTTTTTTTTTAATTTTGTACAATATGGGTGTAATACGACCAAAACCCTCTTCTAATTTGTTCTTCTTCAGTGAGTCCCTTATTGTAGCACTATTTGGTTTGTACCCTAAATCACCTCCCTAGCACTATTTGGTTTGTACCCTAAATCACCTCCCTGAGTCCCTTATGTTCAAAACAGTGTTTTTAGATTAGTTCTGGAACATGTTTTCCAAACAGACTTAAGACCAAAAGAACAGCCAAAAAACATTGTTACAACACATAAACAAAAAAGACCATATTTTGAAAAGAACACCGATACAGAATAGAAGCGTTACCAAATGCAGCCTAAGAGTAATGGGAACAGAAAGCAATCCCTCTCAAAGAGTGTAAAAATGACTTGGTCCAAACCTATGGGGGTTGCCTCATATTTATAGGATGAGGGTGGATTTGAATATGCAAATGTGGATTCGTCCGAATATAGATCGTTCTCCCTATGGAAGGGTTCGACCATCCATAGATGGTAAGATATGTTGAGCTCCATAAGTTAAGGTCTTCCGAGCTTAATATGGCAAAAATGTTCGAGTTATATATCAGATTCTTGCATTATATGGAACGTGTCCTTCTGGCAAAGCCGTCCTTTTGGATCGAGTTGGTCGACAATTGGAGGCCGATCTCCAATTTCTTATTCCTTATACGACATTGCCAAGTGGCGGCTTATGAGTGGTTCTTTGGAACACCTTCAGGATGCTAACACATGGCGGTCCTTGATCAATGGGTAGTTTACATACCCATCAATAGGTGTTTTTCTATATATATATATATATATATATATATATATTTTGTAATGAACCAACAATTTAAAACACAAATATGAAAAAGAAAAAGGTTGAGGTTTTCTGTATGACTGCACATCATCTGCTAACGTAGGGTCTAACAAGATGGCATATACAAATATCCAAGTGTGGGGTAGGGGGCATTTCATAGCCCATGTGAGAGGGCAAAGGGGAACACAGTCTGTCACAACCTATTTCTGGATACGGGCATGATACTCAGGTTGCCCGATGGTGATTCAAACTACCCAAGCTCAAATCTATGTTGTAAACTACTAACCACCACACAACAGCCTATATATGCAATATCCAGTCATAAATTAAGTAACAACAATAATAATACAGCAACGGAAGCAATACGAATCAAATACATAACTGATGTCGTTTAAATTATATAACAATAAGATAAATCATATTGTTTGTTATCCATTTACACAAAGTTTCTCAAAACACATCCAATATAATATCTATACATGTATAGAGCCGAAAGAAAATATCTGATGCAAATACCTATAATAAATAGACAGCACAGTCTATTTACAGATCTACAATCAAGAAGGAAAGGGGCACCGCATCAGGTCCCATAGATGCAATCGCTACAGACGCAACCCTCACCATGCTTCTCCTTCAGATCCTTGTTGGTAAAACCATCATCCACCAGGTGAGCATCTATGAAGTCAGCAACAGACAAGGTACTTGCATCAGAGTCTGATAACAAGTATCACTATGGGGGTGAACTCACATCCTAACTCAGTAAGGAATCAAGTATCACATGCACATACAGATGAATATGGAAATGCAGTTCATTAATTAGGCCTGGTGTAATGGTCTTGACAATGTCTTCTCGTGATTCCACCATAGTCCTTGACTAATGGTTTCAAACACTCATTCACAAGGTTAAGTAGATCTAGTGTTCATGGCCCCAGTTTGTAATCCCTTGCACCCCAAGAGTGAACCACCCCTAAGGCTAGTGGCAGGCTACCCCCCAAAATAGGCTATATATATATATATATATATATATATATATATATACACACACACAACGCATGAACAAGTATCGCAGATATCATATGACATGGTATTCCAATCACAAGTAGGCAAACCAAATGCCCTATTAATTCTACGGACCCAATCCCTCACCTGAAGGCACAAGTGCTCAAAAACTAGAAGTCGATTGAAGACTTCGCCCCGAGTCCCACGCAAAATTTCCTAAATAGTTGCTTAGATTTTTATATATTTATTAGATGTTTTTTAAACCAATGTGGACATGTCCACAACACCGATGTACGGGTCCCAAGACAAGCTGGGAACCCTACAGTCAATTTCTGAAGGAAATAGGTAGGCAGTTGGTTATCTACAGACTAATTGACGGATGGGAGCCTGATGGTAGCATTCGTCAGCTAGTTTACACATAGCCCGGAGGCAAGGCAATTGCTTATCTGGGGGCTGGGACCTCGGCGGTGGTGTCTGCCGACTCGCATCCTCCGGTTAGGCATGAGCCCTTAAGGGGCTTCTGGAACTAAGCCGGCTAGTCAATTCGCCAGCACTATGTAGCCTCAGGCAACTTGCCGAAAGCATAGGCCAGCAAAATGGTAAGTCTAGCTTGGCAAAAGGTGCCATCGACTTGTGCCAACTACTAAGCTCAGCTTAGAATAATATAAGTGTTGGGGGTTGTCGATGGATAGTAGCCCGACGAACTAATCCACCGACTACATGTATGATAAAAGTAAACAAATGAGAAGTGAATTTTTTTTTTGGGGGGATGGGGGGGGGGGAAGGGATGGGGGTTGAGTTTGGGCATAGAAGGAGGTGACGAACAAGTTATTGGTTATTGTTGGATGTGGGTGAAGAATGGACCTAAGCCTAGTTCCATACCACAACTTTATTAACTTAACCAAGTTATCTAGCTTGAATTTCCCTGATTCATACTTTTAGTTGCATTGATTAGAACTCCAATGATCTTAATTGGTTATTTTATTCTTGCAGGATGTCGTATGTTTCCAAGATTATTGTAAAGCTGGTTTTATTAGAAAAAACCTTAGCCTAAAACTACAATTTTTTTACTAAAAATCGTCTGTTTCGTTGCATAAGCAGAAGGCAGAAGGCAGACATGAATTCACGGATAAGGAGATGATCGAGGCTACTTTGTTAATTTCTCATATCTTACCATTGACTTCAATTGTACATCTTTCTATTTGGAAGTTCAGATTTCGTGAAAGAAAAGAGGAAGACTTTCTTTATTCTTCCGATACAAATGAGGCATGATGATGCATCGTCAGCTACCACTGCATCCTGCATCGGTAGAGTTTCAGACTTTGCATTAATATGGAAGATATTTTTTTTAGAATCATTTTTGCTACTAGTTGTTCTTCTTTTTTTTTTTCTTTTTTTTTGCATCAGCGATATCCAAAAAGATTGAAGAAGATTTAGAGGAGTTTTATTTGGGTTTCTCCTTCCCTCTTCTCTTCCCATGCTCAATCAAGACGGAGCCGGGTGCAAGGACTTGCCCTTGCCACCCCGGCTCACATCCGCCGGTTGAGTTCGAGAACCAGACTCAACCAGAGAAGAAGGCATGGGAGGTGGG
Source organism: Protea cynaroides (assembly GCA_028583415.1). Classification (NCBI taxonomy): domain Eukaryota; kingdom Viridiplantae; phylum Streptophyta; class Magnoliopsida; order Proteales; family Proteaceae; genus Protea; species Protea cynaroides. The sequence goes on along the minus strand of CM053276.1, from coordinate 10,854,249 downwards.
AAATTGTTTCACCCACATCACAATAGTTCATTTTAGGTGGTGAGGATCAATTCCCCACCCATTATGGTGGTTTTAAGCTAAGCAACACCTCCATTAAAGGTGTGCACATCCTAAGTCCACTTTTCGGGTTTCTCTAAGCTACCATTAATGGTGGTCAATCACCATCAATAATGGTGTCTTTAATTGAAATAAAGAGAGAGAGGGGAGAGTTCTACTTACTTGGATGCTTGGAAATTGAATGCTAGTATGAAGAGTTCCAATCTTCCCAAGATTTTTTCAAGACTCCCACTCTCAGTTGGAGCTCCCTCTCTTGATGGCCAAAATCCCAAATGAGGGTTTTGGCCCTCCTTTTATAGCAATGAGGAGAGAGAAATCCTGACAGTTGGGGGTAAGCCGGCTGCAAGCAATCGGCTACTCCAACCATCGGCACCTTCTCGCAATTGGGTTGGAAAGGCAGTCTTGTGTGCTGCATTCGGAGCCCGACACATTGATGTATATCTTGGGCCCATCTAAGGCTTTTTACAAACATTACAGGTACGGTTCGAGTCCTTACCTAGGATCCGGATGTGATTATCGAGTTCTTGTTGGGTCCACCAGCTGACGACGTGGAAAGACTTGGCACAAGAAAAATCCCAGTTAGTAGGGGATTTCAGGTACAGGTCTTATGCAGTCAAACAAGAAAATTCTTCCCTATGAAAAAGGGCTAAGGATTTCTATCAGCTATGTATATCCTGCCCCAACATAGGGTCTAATGGGAGAGCAGACACGAATATCTAGAAGGGGTAGGTGTTGCAAGGGACACAACCGCAAACGGAGCTTTTTCCCTATCAAAAGGGGATAAGGTTTTCTCTCGACTGTGTGGATCATACGTCAGCATAGGGTCCAATGAGAGGGTATACACAAGTATCCAAGAAGGAGGTAGGGAATCATTTCATATCCCATCATGTGAAAGGACGCAAAGGAACACATCATGACATGAAATTTTTTTTCCCTATAAAAATGTCGGCGGTTTTTTGTTTAGCTATCTGAATTATGTACCAATGCATCAGTTTATATTTGAATGGAAGGGAGACCAAGGTAGAGTGTTGGTACAATGTTGCTAATTTTTTAAATCACTATTTTTATCCTCAATTTATTATTTAATTTGAGTTAAAAAATGATAAAAATATCATACGATATAAATTTTTATACTACCCTCAATTTGCATATAACCACTATAATTTTTAGACAAATGCTTAAAGTATATACAATGTCTACAAAAGAATATTTTTGGATAAAGACGATGAAAATCAAATTAATCATATACAACATTGTATCCATAGAGTATCAATAGATTTAAAAATAAATTATCATTTCGAAAAAATCATTTACACCTCATTCTAAATTGCAAATGACAAGAAATTAGCACAAGGATGATCGGACTAGGGGTCCGAAGGGGTACACTCCAATGCTTAAATCAGATCCGGACAGTTAACCGGAAAATGGAATAAACAATAGAAGGAGAGTAAGTGGAATCTGATGTAAGAGTTATGTAACCTTTGGTATGTGAGCTTATTTATAGGGGGTGACATGGGGTCCACCCTCGCTTTGATACTGCTTGTAAGAATTATTTTTGTCGGTTATACATCTAGTAATGCTGTGAATCAGGTGTGTCATTGGTTGTGTGGTAAAATGCAAAATTACCCCTTAATAAGGAGATCCACGTGCCACGTGAAGACTATTGATTGGCTATATGGATTTATCACTCTCTCCTCTCTCCTCTCTCCTCTCTTCTCTTTAACAATGTGACTATGCTTTCTAACAAAGGCATACATTGGATATATTGGAAGCACCTTTGCCGCTCTAAGGAGCATGGAGAGCTTGGGTTTTGTGATTCAGCATTACATAATAAAGCCCTTGTAGCCAAAGTGGCTTGGCGAGTTTCGAACAATCCCACTTCCAATTGGGTGCGATGTTTCAAAGCCATTTACTTTCCTAATGATGATTTACTTAATGCCAAGCTGGGCAACCAACCATCGTAGGCTTGGCAAAGCATTTTAGTTGGTAAAGAAGTCCTTCTTAAAGGTCTATTATGGCAAGTGGAGAATGGGAAGCAAATTGATATTTGGAAGAACAATTGGATCCCAGATCTTAAGGATTTCAAGCCTTATTTCAAGCCTTACTCAGCTCCTCCGGAGGGATGTTCAATTAACCGGGTTGCTAAGTTAATTGATCCCATTAATAGAATCTGGAAACATGATATTCTTATTCAATTATTCTAGTAGGATGAAGTTGAAGCAATCGAAAAAATTTACTTGAAGGCCTTTCCCTTTGCTGACAGACTAAGATGGAGTAGAACCTGAAATGGAGAGTTTACAGTCAAATCTGTCTACCACCTCTAATTAATCAAGCTGATGGGTCGATCTCTGCTCAACCTTCTACTTTAAAATCCCACAAAGGGCAAAGTGCGCCTAAATCCATTTGGAATATGATTTGGCATTGCAAAACTCTTCCAAAAATTAAATCCTTCATGTGGCGTGCTTGTGCAAAGGCCTTGCTACTAATGAAGGATTATCTCAAAGACACATTCCTTTCAATCCTTATTGTTGCCGTTGTGGTGAGGAAGAGAAGTCTATTGATCATTCTTTATTCCACTATTAATTCGCAAGGACTGTTTGGTTCGGTTGTAATCTCTCATTTCAGGTGCCTAATTCCTTGGACTTTGATATTTTTCAATGGCTGAATCACTGGAACTCCTTGTCCAGTCTCTCAGAGCATGAAGCTCGCAACAATCTCAGAGCATGGAGCTAGAAACGATGTTCTTTTCAAACACCTTTTTGTCCCCGTGTGAGGTCATTTCTGAGCTGAAAATGTCTTCAATGAATTCATTAGCACCTTCTCATCTACTTTAAGTTGTGGATCATATTCTGCTCACCTAACTAAAGCTGTGTGGAGTCCTCTTTTTGTGGGATATATTAAGATAAACTCTGACTCTAGCTTCCTTCAAGTTGGAAATTTAGAAGGTGCTGGGTTTGTTTTTAGAGATCATAAAGGAACGGCCATTCTTGTCGTTTCTCTTCCTCTCAAGGTGGCGTTTGTAATTGCTAATGAAGCTTTGGCTATCAAACTGGCTCTTACCTCAGCCTAGGAAGATGGCTTCACACATATTATCATTGAATCCGATTGCCTGGATGTCGTCAAAGGCCTAAACTCTTCCTCCCCTGCTGATATTTGGCTATTCAACGTATCCTAGATGCAAGGATTCAAATTTCGGTTTCGTGCCTGGTTTCAGTCAAGCCCAAAACCGAAATTTCGTCGAAACCTGGTAAAAAAAATCTGAATGTTTCGAATTAGGTTTTAGTGGCCATAAAAAATGATTTTTTAACTCAATTTTTTAATTCAATTTTAATATTTTTAACATATCTATTGAGTCATTTGCACAAAAACAACATCAAAAATGGTATTTCTATGCCTACATAACATGCTAACGTATGCAATGAGTGAGAATAACATTTAAATGTATTTTAGAATTTATGAAATACAACTTTAACATATGTAAATATGAAATCAATTCATTACATATTACCCCTATTTATTTAAAAAATTAGTTGCAAAAAAAATTTATTTTTTGAAAAAAATAAAAAATAAAAAAAAAGATTTTGAAATCCAACTCCATCAAGCCATAAATCTTGACAATGTATGCAACATATAAAAATATGAAGACCATTCATACACTTTACATACAATTTTTGGAAAAAAAAAAGATGATTTAAGGAAGAAACCCTTACTTTCAAGCTTTAAATCTTCAAAGAGTTGCTGAAATGAGGTTAAATCCTCCTTAGAGTTGATGGAAAATGGAAATAGAGGAAAACAAGAAGTGGGGAGAAGAATAAAGGATTCAAGCAACGGAACTCACTTATTTCGCACTAGAGCAAGCTCTCGGTCGAAAAGGAGATGAAATAGGTCGAAATAGACTGGTTTCGTTGAAATAAGGCGTTTTTATATGACTTAGGTTGAAGTGGCTCGACCATGGTTCGAACCAGTTTCGATCATATTTTGGTCGAAACTGATATTTTGAAACCAATATTTCGGACCGAAATATGGTATTTTTTGTACCGGCAGTATGTTTCATTTTGAACTGCTAAAAAATCAAAATATTTCAGTTGAAATCGAAAATTTCGACCGAAATCTGGAACTATGCCTGGATGATATCCGTGCCTTGGCTTCTTTTTGTGAGGACTGTAGTTTCATTTTCATTCATAGGGAAGCTATGAGGTAGCTAATTCTCTTGCTAGGAAGGCTATGAATTTACTCGGTTTATTTTCATGGCCAATTTCCACACCTTGGCTCCAAGAAGTTTGCTGTAAGGATGCCTCGGCTTGTTCCGGAACTGATTATCAATAAATCTCTCTTTTCCCAGAAAATTGATTTATCATTGACACATCCCTCTCCTCTCTAATAATGTGATTTTTATTAACGATGCAATTGAGGTGGCATGGGAGATCCTCCCCACACTCTTCGGTGGAAAGCCTTCTCACAAAAATAAAAAGAATGTCCGTAATAAACTAGGGACTTGGATTTGCTGCAACTGCAGCCACATCTGGATCGTTAGAGTGCATCGATGTTTAGGTCTTTGAGAGTGTATCTGTGCATACGTCAATGCATTCCAACGGCCCGGATGCGGTTGTAGGAGATCCAATGAATTTGCCATAAAAAGGAAGAACAAAAAAAAAAAAAAAAAAAAAAAAAAAGGAATTTTCCCATCCATTGGAATTTCTAATAAAATCTATGTATCTACAAAGATGGGGGGAATATGTTGCAGATGAGTCGAAATCCATTGATTATTTTATTGAGCCAACTGCAAACATTTCCTCAATATTTAATAATTAAAAAATAGATACAAAAAAGAAAAGGAAAAGCACGACGAACGGACGGCGGTCAGAGAACGACTGCAAAGTAACACGTGTGTTTTTGGTCAACAAAAGATGTGAAGATTGAAGGAAAGGAAGATCGAATTCGTAGTTTCTTACCCTATGCTCATCCCTCTCTTTCTCTCTACCCCGGAGCTTAATCTGAGCCTCTCTCTGTGTTGAAATTTCTATCTCTAATTCAATTCTTCTTTCAGACATCTTTCTGTGATTCTCCGCAGAGAACCCTAAGAACATAAAGAGAAAGGGAGGGGGACAAGAAGCTCTGAATCTTCTTGTTTATGATAGAGAATCGAACAGTTGAATAAAACGGAGCGACTTCGGTTTATAGTTGATGGTCTCATGGGTGCTGCGGGTTCCAAACTCGAGAAAGCTCTTGGTGACCAGTTCCCTGAAGGCGAGAGGTATTTCGGGCTTGAGAATTTTGGCAACACTTGCTACTGTAACAGCGTTCTGCAGGTTTGTGTATTGATCTTATATTCGTTTGATCAAGGATATCTGATTCGTTTCAAGAATTTCATTTCATTTAGGGTTGATTTTGGTGTTAGTAGTGGATGGTGTTTTTGTTGCGTTTCTGAATCCATTGTTTTGCTTCCCCTGATTTCGTAATTCGATTAAATGTTTAATACTAGATGGGTTTTCTTTTTATTGCCTTTCTTGTTTCTTGTTCTGCACTGATGAGATTTATTTTCTAAGATTTGATAAATTCGGATGTTTTCCATGTTTAAATTAGGACCTGTAAGACGGTGGGTTATGGGGTGGTCCACCGGGTAAATTCTTGTTGTTGTTGTTGTTGTTGTTGAAGTTGGATGAACATGGGACGCCGTCATGCGCTACTTGTTTTGGTGCCGAACGCATTTGAGTATTGTCAGTTAAAGGCTGATAATCAATTCCTGCGAGTCTTGTAGTTTTTGGATTCACTTATGTATGAGTGTATGTGACCGAACTATCTGATTAGTCTTACCCTCTTCTTGTCTTCTCACTTGGTGGTATCGCTCCTTAGCTCTTAGAACTGTCTTATTAAACTTGTCCGTTGTCCCGTTGTAATGTGCCAATCATACAAGTTGTAATCCAGATTTATGAGCATTTGGCATGATCTTATTGATCAACTGTGAGCTGTCCAGTTTTTAACTTGAAGGAGCTGTGGCTAAGAGGCAAAACCTTTGTCACTGTACTAAACTGTTCACGGTGAGTTCAGATTTTCGTATAGGATCAAAATCTACTTGGGATTGAGGGGGATACACTAAGAGTAAAATTTTCAATCGTGAGAATGTGGACTTGGAGCTGGGAATGACCAAATCCCAATGCTGTTGAGCCTTGAGAAACAAGGGGCTATAGATGGTGGCTCCTTTACATACTTTGGTAGGAATATTTCATGTCTGATTTCCAGAAATCGGTTAAAGGGAATTTATTGAAAGATAGCCAAGGATGTCAGTTAAAGGTCTGATAATGACGCTTGAGCAGAAGGTTCTGTTTTAACTTAGCATCTTTTCTTGGAAAGTTTGTCATTTCACTTATTTGGGATAAGGCTGATGCAAGAAGTCAAAACCTTTGAATCATGGCTGAATATTTTTCCTTGCTATTAACTCAGGTCAATAGTTCTCTTCGAAATTATTAGATTTAAAAGCTTTGACCATTAGTATTTTGCAGCTTAACCAACCCAAATTCAGAAAACATAATTTTAACTAGTATCCATGGCCAATGAATAGCATCTTTATTCACTATTGAATTTATAATAGTATTTTTATGTTTAAAAATTATGTTTTACATGTTCCCTAATCATTCCTGTGCGTATCTTGCCCTGTATCCTAGCGTATCCACGATACGATATGATACATCTCAAAATGCCCGACCGATACACTACCGATACGCGATACTTTAATCCTTGCTATTAATGTAAACCACATTTGACATATCAATATAACCCTCTAAGCTCTGAAAAAAAATGAAACCTACTCAATGAAATTCATGATCTCTGGTTACACTTTCCAGAGCTTAAGCTTCAAATTTCTAAATAGTAGCTGAAGGTAACAAATTAACAGCACTTATGTAATAACTAGTAGAATATTAATTCATATCCATGCAGCTAAAAACACATGGCCCCTTATTGTCTCCAGCTGCATGATATAAGGCCAAGCTCGCAAAAGTCAATGCTTGAATTTCAATTGAAATGTGCAAAAATTTGCTAAATATTTGGTTTCCTAAGGGTTGAAATGAATTATATGTGGAAATGGAAAGAGCACAAAATATCAACCGAACTGGCTGAAATGAAATGTGTAAAATGCAAAATATTGTTTGAATTTCAAAATGATACATTCTAGTAAGTAAATACAACCTTTAAAGCCATTTTGAATTGAAATAGCTTCGAGATGTGTAAAATTGCTTTGCTTGGAAACCTTATTTTGACGCAATTTAAAAAATCTAGTTTGAATAGGGTCTTTCTGATGTAGGACCATTTTGAGTTGAAATTTCACTAAGGAATATATAACTGGGACTGACTGAGGCTGGCAGTACATACATGAAATGTACTTGTGAGATGAAAAGTAACAGCACATAAGCAATGAACAATATAAATCCTAGGTTACCTACTTTTAACCTATCAATATTCAATTAGGTAAAATGGTAGTTCAACATCAGATAGTATGCATGTAACTAGTACTACTGTGCAGGAGCTTTCAGAATTCCTAAATTGGCAAGGCTAAACCCTAGTAGAAAAGTAAACCAGCATACATAATAAATCAGAAACAATACAATGCAAAAGATAAACAAATACTAACCTGGTTAGGTTTGAAACAGATGGCCTCCACAAAGGTTTGCCGTCCACCAAAAAAGGGAAAAAAAAAAAAAAACCAGGAACAAGGAAAAACAGTATTGGGGGGGGGTTGAAGAATAGAACACATATATCTATATAGAAAGAAATAAACACTGAACAGGGGGAAACAGTATCGTGGGTTGTATGGGAAATGGAGCTGACACAGATCAAGAGTTGGGCCTGGCCCAATTAAGAACCAGCCCAACTAGAGCAGCCGAGATCTCTTTTAGAGATCTCTCCTTACCGCCAGCTATAGAGAAGAATTACTGCCAACTCTATTTTAGATTGGAGTTTATTTTGTTTCCTAATTGATTAGTGATGCTATTTGGTTTCCTAAAGTATAGGTTAGTTAGTTTAGGAAGTCTCAATTACTTGGAGACTAAGATTTTCCTTAAATTTAGTTTCCTAGAAGTTTTGGAAACTTTCCTATTTTCTAGTTTTAGGAATTTTCCTATTATTTTGTTAGAAACTTCCTACTTTATAAAGGGAGTTTTAGTTTCCTATTTTTCAGTTAATTGTCTTTCCAAATTGATGTAATTTTTCAGACTATAAATAAAAGGAAGAAGGGCTGGCGGCAGTAGAGAGAGAGTTGGCCAGAGTTTATTACTAAATTCTGGTTGAGTCTCACAACCGAAACTCCTATTTTGTTCATTTCCGTTTTCAGATAATAGTGGTTTTTTGAAAATACGTAACTTCTTCATCCATGGTTGGATCACCTTTAAATTTGGGTATGTTATCAAGCACATCTTAGAGTACTTCCCCTCCAAGTTTGAAGACCTTACAACAGTTGAATCTCAAGATAAGTGAGTTTTTCTATAATTTTATAATTCTGGTTTGCTAAAATACCTGTTTGAGACTTACGGGCAAGATTGGTTTCGATCCCACCCGTTGGATAAAGCTCATCTTCTGGATATTGTTCCTCATATCCTAAAGATCAAAGATCCCAATTTTTGAAGCATTCTTACAGACGGATTTGAAGTTGTGGAATTTTTTGTCAAATTCAATCATTCTTACTTGTTGTTAAAGTGTTAAATTTGGGTTGAGCTGATTGAAAGATCCTACAGCAAAGAGTGGTAATTAATTTGAATGTGTTGAAACCCTCTTTGCCATCAGGGGAACTGATTTACATAAGAAAAGGAAAGAAGCTAGAGGTAGATAATAGGGAGAAGGGGGTGGGGAGCAGAGTTCGAAACAGGCTAGGGAAGGAGAAGAAGAGGAAAATTGAGAGAGAGGAGAGAGAGACTCACACTTTAGGAGAGCCGTCCATGCCTGCATTTTCATTCATTCATTTCCTTTTTCTTTCCACCAAAATAAAGCATATAAAAGGCTACAAAGGGAAACCGTGAGGGCTGGGGTAGTGGGAGGGGGTTACAAGAGATAGTTATAACTACCTCAGCAACAAAAGAAAAAAAAAATAAGAACATGATGTAAACTGAGTTGGTGGGGGGTGGTGGGGAACCATGCTGTTCAAACTCTCCTCAAGGACTACTAACTGGAATAAAAAAAATAGAAATAGAAACAACAAAAACGGAAACATATAATAAATATAAATAGAAATTAAAACAGAAATAACTATCTAGAAACTAAAACTGTTGTTGCTGCTCATAGTTGTCAAGGCGACAAAGTGACCCTAGGTGTTGGTGATGCAAGGTCAAGGTTTTAATTCAATTTCAACCTAATCCTTGCAAGGGAGGATCTTTTACAACCAACCCAATTCGAAATCTCAAGAAACAGTAAAACCAGAATTGATATAATGTGGAAAAATAAACTTATCTGAAGATCTGGCCGTTGGGATGAGTTCAGACTTTGGGGGAATGAACTTTAGGATATGTTTGAACATATACTAAAATATGAAGTTGATCCAGCTATTGATGAAGAAGTTATGAATTTTCAAAAAACTCTTATCATCTAAAAATGGGATTGGTTATATCCACAGTAGAGAAACTGATTGAAAACTCTCAATTCCGCAGTGCTATATTGATTAGATTAGTCCCAATAGTGTTGAAATTATACGAGAGGGGTAGGGAAGAGATTGGATGACCAAAAGAGCAAAAGGAATCAAGGAAACAAGCTTTCGGTTGAGTCTCACAACCTTGGAGACTCAACTAGAAAATTTCAACAGAAATTCTGATTCATTTAAGTCTACCTTTTTCCTCTTATTCATTCATATATATAGAGAATAGTGTTTACATAATTATGGAAGGGAGATCTGTCAAATCCTTCCATGATTGGCTAGAAACATGGAAGGAAAGTTTAATCTTTCCTTGCTATAAACTTTCTAAAACTGAAACGAACTAATAGGAAACTTTCCTGAACATAGAATGGAAAGTTTCTAAAAAAATAAAACTCCTAACTTAGGCAAGTCTCTAAATATAATTACTAGTATTAGAGACATGCTTATATGGTAATTTTTTATTAAGAAAATAATAACAAAAAGAAGGAAACAACTCTTTGAAATTTGTTGAACAGTATTGACTGTTTGAAAATACTGCATCAGTTGGAGGCCATCCTAGGTGCCTAGGTGCCCGCCTAGGCGTTGCCTTGGCAACCAAGGCGTTCCTGGTGTATTTTTTTTGCCTAAAATATCAATGCTATATTTATGTTTATATATTATATGCAATAATGCAATATGCTACATCAAGAATTAACATTTAAGGCATAACCTAATATGATAAATAACAAAGAATGATTAAAGTATAGAATGTAAGAACTAAAAAGCATATTTATAATAAAAAAAAGCACAAAACAATATACTAAGAGCATAGCATATAAAATAAGAAACAAGAGTGTAAGTCTATAATGCACGTAAAGAACTAAAGATGTAAATTACTCCTTAAATATTATATTGTTGTTAACTCCGTGATGCTAAAATAAGTGTATAGACTCTGTGAGACAATGAGACAAAATTTATTGTGGCAATGATATACAACCAATAATAAAACTTATACAGCCAATAGGTAACTCTAGTATCTGATTTACTTATAGTCATATATAACAGAAAAAGAAAGTTCCCTAATCAAACTCTAAATGATGGAAGAGTTTCAGACAAACTCCAGTGAACAATCCAACTTACCGACAGCTAACAAGAATAAGATAAGTCAACAAATACCAATTGAATCATGCCTTGATTGAAATCTTAAAATGTAAAAGAAACTTACGAACAAATGGGATATACAGGAAACCATGCAAATAGAGTTGCATCAGTAACCTTGGACTCAGATCAGCAACAAAAATATTGAAATGCCCTGATTATCAAGAAGAAACAAGTAAGGACCAGTTCAACAAGGCAGAAGTGGTGAAAGGGATAGTGTATAAGCAATGAAATTAGTAGGTGGAAGAAGAAGAAGAAGACCAGGACGGAGAAGAAGAAGGAGGAGGAAGAAGAAGAAGTGAAGACAGAAGAAGAAGTAGATGAATAAAAAAAAATTAGTAGCACAAAGAATGAGAATCGGGGGGAAAAAAAAAACTAGCATAGCTGGAGAGTGGAAGAAGAAGAAGAAGAAGAGGAAGACCACGAAGAAGAAGAAGAAGAAGATGAATAAAAAAAATTAATAATGTAGAGAATGAGAATTGAAAAAAAAAAATTAGCAAAGATGCAGAGTGGTAGAAGAAGAAGAAGACCAGGAAAAAGAAGACCAGGAAGAAGAAGTGGTGAAGATAGAAGAAGAAGAAGAAGAAGATGAATAAAAAAAATTAATAGTGTTGAGAATGAAGAATTTGAAAAAAAAAAAAACCTAGCAAAGCTGCAGAGTGGAAGAAGAAGAAGAAGTCCAGGAAGAAGAGGAAGAGGAAGAGGAAGAGGAGGAAGAAGAAGAAGAAGAAGAAGAAGAAGAATCGACAGAAGAAGAAGTGAAGCAGAGGAGGAAGAAGAAGAAGATGGAAGACCAGAAAATGACGTAAAGTGGAGGAAGAAGAAGGAGGAAGAGGAGCAAAGAGGAGGAAGAAGAAGAATAGAAGATGAATCGAAAAAAAAAATCGTATTTTAGCAAAGGAAGAAGAAGACTACCAGAAAGGGGGAAAAAAACAGAGAGGCTGAAGAAGAAGAAGTTAAGAAAGAACTTACCAAAAATAAAATAAAAAATTAACATACTTGAGCTAACCGCGGGAAGAGGGAGATGAGCAGGCTTGCTACTCCTTGCTTGCACTTGCAGCCCTAATCGAAACGAAGGAGGGATTCTAATTTTTTAATTTCTTTCAACTCTTTTTCTTTATATACATGTTGATTCCATGTATCATGTACAATGTGTTATTATATACAAAACCAATTGAAAAATTAGTTTTAGAATCAAATAATTAAAAAATACAAATATTAAATCTATTATTTATATATGCATTCAACTAAGCGACCGTCCAGGCCTACAGGGTGTCCAAGGTGCCCTAGGCGATGCCCAGAAGGCCAAGGTGGTCGCCTATGTAACATTCCACTAGGCACCTCATCGCCTAGCCCTTGTTTTCACTCCTGAACGCCTAGGCAACGCCTTGACAACTATGTTGCTGCTCCTGTACTTTTGCAACATGATATCCATGGAATTCATCATCAATCCACAGGGAAGGAATGGTGGGCTGAAATCTATGTCGCCTCCTTTGGTGCACTCTATATCCTCGATCACCTCGATCAGCTATGATGTCCTCATCACTTTCTGATTGCATTATACTTTCATACACTGAATCATGGAGAGAAATAAAAGCCTCGAATTTTCTACTAAAAATTCCTTTTCAATTTATTGATTAAAAAATGAAGGAAAAATTTCACCTAGACCCCAAGAAGTATTGCTAACATCATCTACCACCCACAGGTTTAGAAAATCATCAACCGTACCCACTTAACTGACGAAAATCACTTAAAATGTTGATAAACATTTTTACCCTTAATATTATAAATTGAAAAATTTTAAAATTAGGTAAAAGTACTAGTTTGACCTTTTATTGAAAATTACATTTGTCCTTTCCCTTTTGTTGTCACTCTCAGCCAAGCCCTACCTTTGGAGTCCCCTCTGCGTCTGTGCGATTGTAGAACTCGATACAGTGTGTGATAGATTCACATTGAAGATTGGGAGTGGGAAAGGAAGAAGAAGCAGATGCAGAAGCATTGGGCAAGTATGTGAGCTTCTTGTGGGTGGTGAGGAAGGACATAAACGCTGGAGGAGACATACTTGGAGGTGATAGCGGTGGATCCAAGGAACACTTACGACGCCGCCTCTTACGCTAATTTCTTATGGAATACCGGTGGTGAGGATACTTGTTACCCTCTCGATTCCTCCTCCAACGACTTCAACCTTGATGCTTGACAATGTGATTTTCTAGGTTGGAGACACTCAACAACCCACCATCACATCCACAACTTTCTATTAAAATGAATAACCCCACCACCACCACCGCCTTCAACGAATGACACCACGCTGTCAACCTCCTTTTTCCAATTTCTCTTTTTCTTTCTTTCGGCACAATAACTTCCTCTCATAGTACTAGAACTTAGGACTTAGGAGAAAAAAAAATTAGAAATTGAAAGAGCCTTTGGGTGGAAATCTTGGAAAATGATGTAAAATGTGGAATGCATCCTTTTGTCAAAAGAGTTTTTCCTTGTGAATCGTTTTTTTCCTTCTTCCCAATCCCCAATCTTTTTTTTCCCTTCTTTCTCACAGATGCGGTAATAGTAAATTTCTTTAACCTAATCCAAGTAGGTAAGATGAATGAAAGGAGGAGAACAATGAAAAAAGGGAACTGATTTTGAAATCAGGGTTTATAGATGTGAGTAAATCTGAAATGGGAACTGATTTCAAATGAACAATGGGAAAGGGCATGCAAAGTGCATAAGATTAAATAAAACGGGAAGGGGAGAGAAACCTGTATAAAATCGAGTGAAAGCTCAAAATATCGTTTTCCTATTCTGCTGCTTTTCGCCATTCATGGTCGCCGGCGCTACAAGACACAAGTAATAGAGATGAAAGGACGGATGTTAAATCAAAACCAGGAAAAGAAGAAGAGCAGAAGAGGAAAGAAGAAGAAAGATCGAAACCAAGAAAAGAAGAGGAGCAGAAGAGGAAAGAAGAAGAAAGAAACAGAAAGGAAAAGTAGAAGTAGAAGCAGAAGCATAGTTGTCAGGATGACAAGGCGATTGAGGCCATCCTGGGCGCCTAGGCGTTGCCTAGGTAACCAAGGCTTTCCCAGTGTATGCTTTTTTTATTTCTAAAATATTAATACTATATTAATGTTTATATATATGCAGTATTCTACATAAATAATCAACATTTAAAACATAACTTCATTAATATGGGAAAACCAACAAGGCAAATATATATGTTATATACTTATATATATGAGTACAACTATTTAAGGTCATGCCAATCCCACAAGCTTGAATCTCACGCGATGCCAATGAGGTAACGAAATATGTTTTATTAGGGAACTTAGTATTATGTGGCCGATAAAAGTGGATGGTTAAAAACTAAAAGTGGATGGTTAAAAACTTGAAATTGAATTGCAAGTAAACGAAAATATTAAGGGGATAACCTTATCCTCATAACCATTTTATTAATGTTTTAAAATTTATCCTTATAAACATAAACATTTACTAAAAAAATAAAAAAAATAAATACAAAAAGACATAAGAAAATAGGTGGTCGCCTAGGCACTCTGGGCGTCCAAGGCGCCCTGGGCGACGCCTGGGCGAGCGCCTAGAGGACCTGGGCGAGCGCCTTTCTCACTTTAGCAAGGCGCCCAAGCGCCCAAGCCCTCAAAAGGCGCTTGGACGCCTAGGCGACGCCTTGACAAGCTTGAGTAAAAGGGTAAAATGGTCTTTTACCTTTACTCTAAGGGCAGTATTGTCCATGAAAAGTTCCATTTCAGCTGACATCAGCTTCTAATTGGATTTTGTTAATGGGGTGGGCCTCTTTGATTAACGGTGCAAAGATTATGGGTGGTAGTTGATGATTTTCCAAACCTGTGAGTGGTAGATGATGTTAGCAATACTTCTTGGGGTCTATGTGAAATTTTTCCAAAAATGAACTAAAATACAAACTTGGGAAAACTTTTTCCTTCTTAAACATGCGCGCAATTAACTGTGAAAAACATAAAATAGCATTATGGGGCATATTGGTGGTGTTCGCTCTCTCTCTCTCTCCCTATTTTCATTTAGTAAAACCTTATTTTCTCATATTATTGTTGAAAAAAGATACTAGAGATATGTACATTATTAAATGTAGTACATTATGTTATGACATGTTTCTATTGTTTTAAGTACATTAAATTTCTCAAAAGACTCAAACCAATGCAGCCAGCGAACCTCGATTCCTGATTAGGAATCTAAGATCAGATCAGCTGCTCCACAGGCCCAGATCTAAAAAATTTTCTTGATAAAACAGGGTTGAAATGGCTTGCTGGTTTTTTGATTTCAGCAGCCTGCGATGGGGAAAGAAAGAGAGAAGAAAGAGAAGAGATACAGGCTGTTATGGGATTAAGAACAGTTCTTGTGAGCAGTACTTTCTGAACATTACTATGAACAATGCCTGTGAATAGTACTGTGAAAAGGAAGAGAGAGAAGAAAGAGAGGAAGCCTTCGCTTGGCTACTGATGCAGGAGCAATTGATTGGCACTAGTTCGACTGAACCTGGAAACCCAAGCTATGAAGGACCGGGATCAAACCAGATGGAGGTTTTGGTAAACTAGGGTTAGTTAGAGGTTTCTTTAATTATTTAGGGTTATTTATGTAATTTGGGTTTATATTTATTTAAAATTATTTTGCAAATAACTACTAGGAGATAGAAACGTAGGAGTAGTTGAGTTTGAATTTCAATTGAGTTAGGTTCTGTTTTTAGGCTTTGGTTTTAATTTCTTTATATAGCTTATTGTAATCAAAGATTAATTGGCTGGATTAATGGAATTGATTGGAATGAATAATGTGTGCCGCTGCTGTACAAGTTAGCCGACTGCTTTCTCTCCTTTCCTCCTCCTTCATCGACTGAGTCCATATTTCTCCTGTTAGGTGTGATCTGCTATACCCCTCATACAGTTTTTTTCCTGTTATCTGTTCTTCTTCTCCATATATTCGTTCCTTTTCTTTCCATTAGTTATTCCTGGTGTTTCTTGTTGTTTATTCTTTCCCCAATATTTCCGAAACCATTGGTGCAGCATATTAATTCGATCTCCAGGAACACAAGTTTGTTGGGTCTGAAATTTGAACAAAGGTTACTCAGCCCTAGGCGATCTGACCTCTAGAGTTTTATCCTCATATAACCTTCCATATCTGAGATATTGACCAGAAACCACCACTAGATCCGATTTCAGAGGTCTCTGGTTGTCTCAATCCTAACTGTTCTGTGTTGTTAATGGTTGGATTGAAGACTAATCTGGGTTAAGATTTATACCTTAAAATTTCTGTTCCATTGGGTTTGTATTGAGTGAGATATATAACCTGAATCGAACTGATTCCCGCTGGCTGTGTGTTAACGTGAGGTTGAAGAAACACTGTTCACATTGTAATAGAAAAGCCCCTGCTCTTTTAAGTTGTTTATATTTTACTCCCCCCTCATTGTTCTGATCCTGAATTACCCTCCCTACTTAAAAATTGCGGCCTTATCATTTCTTTGAAGTTATTACTCCTTTGTCCTAAGGGAGTGTTTCCCTTACTCAAAGAGGCATTAGATAGTTCTAAAATAAATAAGAAATTGCCGCTGCTGATTCAATTTGAGTTTATATCATCTAGGGTGGACCCATAGATATATCAAATTAGGGTTTTGCAACCCGGGACCTCATTAGCTAGAAACTCAAATCCAAACCATGTATTCTATTATATTTACCATCATCATGGGGTGGAGGTGGTTACTTATTTATAAGAAAAAAAAAAAGTTTCTCTAAAATTCTTAGGTAGTTAGCCTTACTTAACTAACAAAGATTTTAAAATACTTAACTAAAATTGTTGAAGCCTAAGCCTTCTACATAACTTGGGCCCCACACAACTAATCAAAATAGCATCTTTAATGACTAAACTAAAGTCAACAATATTACTTAATGGGCCCCACTACTAATTCAATATATATTTTTCGCACACCCTTTTCGACCCCCAGTTTTGGGCCTTATTAATCAGCTCATTACAAATAAAACTCATAGAATTATAAGCCCATACCCCATAGATATTAAAATAGGACCAATTTTTGGACTGCATTACAAATCCATGCAATATACTATGTACTTATATTTAAATAGAAATCCCCTAAAGTTTCATTATAAAATTCAAAGTTCTTCATTTCCACGTTTTATAAATTTCGATATATTTCTATCATTCAAGGAAATATTTTGGTTTTCGACAGGGATAGAAACAACTATCCTGTTGAAATCTCAAAAACTGCACACAAGTCGTTTTAAATATATGCTATAAGCGCTAATGTGTCTTTCTTCAGCTGCCGTGAGGGGTGGAAAAATGTTTTCGATGACCTTGATTATTAAGCAGGAATGATGTATAGCAGGAATTTTTTTTTAGATCCGTAAGGTTCTGTTTGTTTAGAAATGACGTAAAATTAGAAGAAAAAAGAAAATGGACAATTTTTAATCAATATCGAGACAATTCTATAAAAAAATAAAATATATACTAAGTAGTGAAACTAAAAAAATTTTACCTTACTTTTCAATGAAATTACTATTGAAATTATTTTCACCTCCTGACATCTATATGTCGTGGGCCCCAGTTTTTTTCATATCACTTGACATGAACTCTACTTTCAACTAGGCTCCCCAATTGAAACTTGAAAGTCTTTTTTATGATTATTTTTCTCATTTCATTTTAATTCACTTTGCCACTGATTTTTTTTTAAACTTGTAAACATGCACGTTCAAATGCACATGTTGACAATTGTTTGATGGTAGAGAGAGAAAATTTTTGTGAAATTATATATAAAATATTGAATTAACACAAAAACTGATTAAGGAGAATTTAAGTATATACTATATTAACTTCATTTAAATCAGAAAGCTATTTTTATCTATGCAATATTACGAGTCTAAAGTTGGGATAAGACACATAGTAGCACATAATGTGATGGGTTTCCTCTCCTGTTTATTTCATTAATTTAATTTGGTTTCATCATTTCCACTTGTGCATTTTTTGGCTATTTGTTTTCTTTTACATATTATTCATCATTGTAATATGATAATTATGATTTTTTGTTTTTGTTTTATATGATAGTTATGATTGCTAATAATGGTTGATAATACTCCCTTTTGAGTGCTTGGTATACTTTTTTCTTCATAAAATACCCTTCGGTAGAGCATTTATCTTCTCCAGGCCCTCATGGAATGTTTCGTCTCTAGCAACCTCTCCATGTTTGAATAAGTTTCTTAACTCTAACATCACAAATCATTCAAGATATTTTGTTTGATCTAACTCAGAATTAATAAAACCCCATATATGAGAATCCATGGACAGGGAACTGTTAAGGCTTAAAGATCTTAGATGGACACATCACACCTTGCAAGTGAAAGACAAAGCAAGTTTTCTGGTTATAGGTAAAAGCCTGGAGCAACTCGTGGAGGAGAAGACTGAGGGAGTGAGAAAAGTGTAATAAAATAGAAAAATCTGAGAAGATGGAGAGAATCGACATGTCCTACTCCTCTCCTTGTAGTTTGCATTTATAGAAAATAGAAAACAACTATTAGATAGGATCTAGAACTCTACAAGTCGGAGTCCTAGTCACAAACTAAAGACAAAGTAAACTCAAAATAAGAAAAGGAAACTAACGAGCCTAATTGGTAAAGGAAACTAATAAAGCAAACTAATAAATTAATTAGGAATCCATATACTAATAGGAGTCCAAGTCCTAGAAACTAGCACCAACTGCTTTGACTCAAAGCAGCGTATGGTTACAATTTTATTACGCTAACAAAAAGAAAGAATTAAGTACTCATGAAAGGTTTTGCTCCTTGGCAGCGACTTTCGTGGGAGTGAATTTCTGTGTCATCTGTGGCTTCTCATGCTCATTTTTAAGCTAATTGTAATTTCCTTTCTCCTTAATTAGCTGGGTGTGGTGGTGCCTGCAGTATAGACTCCCCTCATGAGCAATGTAATTGGTTGAATTTATAACAAGTCCACCAGGGGTGCATTTGAAACAGGCCTTATGGTATGCACTTCCATCCACTGCAACCTGTAAATAGAAGACAAAGACCAACAACAAAGACATTTCTCATTTTTACGATTGTGTATGATGGAATTGTGACACAATGAGCATCAAGGTAGGTAGGAGGATAGGGTTGGTACTGGGGCAGTCTTTACCTTCTCAATTAAATACATTGTCTTCTGACAAGTCACACACTTATATCTTGTGCCCCCAAACATACTCAAGAATTTGTTGCTTGTAGCTTTCTGTTACAAGCCAACCCATGATTCCTTGTCCTTGGAGATCTGTGGCTCTTAGGATCTCCTACTAGAGCCCTCACTGAGAAGCCTGAATGCACATTCTTGTCAACCTGAGCAGCCTTTTACCCTTTTCTGTACTGCCTGCCGCACGGGGTGGGAGGGGGGGGGGTCATTTCAAGTTTTGGATGAATGATCATGGCTGCATTTTTTCTTGCACAGCATGCCATGAAGGAGACCATTGACTATTTACCATAGAAAACAAGTAGCCTTGAGGATATATAAGGGTAATCAAGAAGCCTGAAAGATATAGCAATTTTCGCTTCAAAATGAAAGAAGTTAATCACCATAGGCAAAGTGGGATTGCAGCAAAATGATAGGACCTAAACTGAAATTTTAATATAGAGAGCTTCTATATATTGATCACTCACATGCAAAACTGGATTTCTGACATACTCATGATTTTGCATGCTTGGCAAAAGCAATGGATGTTATGATTTACAAGAGAATTTATAACATAAGACCAGTCGTATGCAAAGCTGCGACAAGAAATTGAATGACAAGAAAAAGGAGAAAAAAAAGGATTAATGCTGCTGTTTACTTCAAATCTATAGGTTCTACAACTGAAACTCAAAATGGGTTGGTTGTTTGTACTAATAACTTATGAAGGAAATTAAACTTATAAATTGGAAAAGAAATTAATTCTAATCAAGAGATACCCATTTGGGATTTCTATCGTAAAGTCCTTTGAAATATACAAAAAAAACGTATGATTCCATAAGACTTTGAAATCCCCCCCCAAAAAAAATGTGTGAATTCATGGAGTTTGATTCCATTCTCCAACCATACTACCATACTGGGCAGGTTCATGAGTCCGGTTCCTCTGCACTTACGTGCATCCTACACGTGATCCCATCTCCATCCATGGGGTGTGGGACCTGCTTCCGGATTATGGGTCCCAATTCATGTAGATAATTAAGATTGCCGTTATGTTTCTAATTTATTTGATGTTGGAGTAATAGTTATTACTATAATTATGATGGGAAATAATGATAGAGTGGGAGTTGCACACAATCAAATGGGGAAGAAAGAGAGAGGTGGGTGTGGGGGTGAGGAAGAGGCAAGAGGGTGTTAATGAGGTGGATTGCCACCAAAAGAGAATACATTCGATCAAATGGGGAAAAGAGAGAGGCGGGTGTGGGTGAGAGGAAGAGGCAAGAGGGTGTTAATGAGGTTTTTTTTTTTTTTTTGGGGGGGGGGGTACCAGACAATTATAAGTCTGAGTGTAGGAGATAGAACGGATTGGAGGGTATTCTAAGATAATATTATAATTATTGGAGGGTAACCCTGACCAAAGATTTGTCTCCAAAAGAGATTCATGCTTTTATAGAGTTGTATGATTTTTACTTCACTTCACTTCTAACAAAATGGGGCCTAGAGGTTATTCCGTAGTCTTGAGGTATCTGTACTATTCGAGTCAGTATTGATTGCCCAAAACTTGTACGTACAGAGTCCAAACAAGAAAACGCATATGCATAATGTTGACGTCACATTCTGATCGTACTCTCTTAAGTAGGATAATGCTTAAATGGGATAACAATGGTTCCCTATGTACAATTGTGGCTAATCATAGGACTTGTTCTCAAGGCACTAATTAGGTATCTTTGGCATTTGGTTGATCCTTGGATAGGATTTCAAATTATGGTTTCTAGGAAAACTAACCTAAGGGGGCTTGAATTTCCAGGAAACTGAAATTAGAGGTTAAGATGCATAGACATAGTGACCACTCTAGTATTGGTGCATTGGACAAATGTTGAATTTTTCCAGTTCTAACTTTATTTGTAAGGATTTTCGATTGGAATTAGTTCAGGGTTTATTGCAATGGAATGCTCTGTGGCTACGGGGAATTGGTCATGAACAATGTAGTATTGATTTCCCATAGCAGGTCCCAAAGTATAGAAGGAAAACATACAGAGAGGAAAAGCCATAATAGTCCACCTAGAATTGATATAGTCCACCAATAAAAAAGGAAAATGGAAAAAAGAGGACAATCTTATTAACCCCTGGTAAGGCTACTGAGGAAGAAACTTAACTATCATAGCCATTTTCAATCCTGTACTTATGTTCATCATTATTATATATAAAGTTTGAAAGGTGGCAGAAACTTTTGTCTTAAAGAGAGAGAAGAAGACAGAGAGAAAGAGAAGGGTAAGAAATCAGAAAATGGAAGTAAGGGGTGTGCTGTTGTAGATGCTATTTCTTAGTGAAGGTTGTTTCTGGTTTTGTGCTCATTTTTCTCATGCATGTAGGTGAAAAAAATCTGTTTCCAAGGTAACCTTTTATCTAGATGAATGGAACTTCATGTTTTGTTTTTCCGCATATTGGGTTTGACCCAAACCAAAGATTGGGTGGTGCCTTTTCTTACTTTTCTTGTAATGGCTAGTGGTTCCATTTTATTTGTTAAATTTCTTCTGGTGTCTAGAATTTAGACATTATTACCCTGGGATTACTTAAAGATACTCTTCTCTTTGAAAACTGCCGCTTCAGACAGCCTTGTTGGAGCACAGATTTTGGCAAAGATATTGGGTTAACTCGCTCACTCTTTGTTTATTGAAGTTTGGTGAATATGATAGATTTTTATTTAGTTTCCTAGATTCTCTCTTCAATCTTTTTGTCATATACCAAGGACGTTTCTGTCCACCTTGAAACTTTTGTACATTATATTTTGATATATCAGTATTTGTCTAAGACTGTTTTCTAATGTTGTGATACAGGTTTTCAGACTTATCATCATCATTTCTCTCTTTTTTTTTCCAGGTTTTTCACGTGACACTATGTTCTATGTCCTAACACTAACAGCCACTTTTTTTTTTTCCCTTGGGGGGAGCTGTGAAGAATGTTTCTTCAAAATGATTAATAAACCTATAGACTGCAGCAAATAAATACGAAAACAGCCTCTCTGCGTTGCGGGGGTAAGGCTGCGTACATTCTACCCTCTCCCCAGACCCTGTAGTAGCGGGAGCCTCATGCATTGGGGTGCCCTAGACTTTAGCAAATAAATGGTTGGTTTGAGTTCTATGTGTTTGTATGATACACAGTGAGAATGCTACTGAAGCAGTGGATTGCATTCTAGTTTTGACACTACTACCGATACTGAGAATAGTTTGAATGGTGCTGTACTCTGATTTTCTGTCATCTTCCCCTTGCCTTCAATTTGTGATTTGAAAATTTTAGGATTGCATCAAGGGATAGGAAAAAGTTGAGGAGCTAGGAAAGGTCAAAGGGCAGCCTATTAATAATTTGAGACTTTCTTTATTGTTTTTGTGGTTAGCAATTGGCAACTGAGGCATGAAGGGGTGCCTGATTAGATATTTTTCTGTTAGATGAAGGTGCTTACATGGTTTTATGATCATGAACACCGTGCTTGTTATGTTGAAAGCTGTATTTTATATTCTTTCCTTTTTACCTAATAGTTTTTCTCCAGTGTTACTTATTATTTATTTATTTATTTTTGTGGATCCAGGCGCTATATTTCTGTGTTCCCTTTCGTGAACAATTACTGGAGTACTATGCAAATAACAAAAGCCAGGGAGATGCAGAAGAGAATCTCTTGACATGCTTGGCAGATTTATTCACTCAGGTGACAATACTCTTTGGCTCATGTTAGGTTTCATGGTTTTAATGTGGACTCTGGTCAAATTAAAGTTTGGTCGAGCAAATAAAGTGTACCCTATAATTTCTCAAAGTTTTTTGGCTATAGAACTTTCTGCTTTCTTTTTTCCTGTTATGTGCTTGTTGCTGATTACTTGTTTAGCTGTGTGGTGGTGTTATTTGTATGTCCAGTGTTATATTTCAAAGTCAAAATAGTTTCAATCCCATCTTGGAACACTGTACGTATATTTCAACTTTCAAAGCTTAATGTATGAGATTATCAAAATATTAGTTTAAATTCATAGTAGATGCTTTGAAATACTACGTCCTTGGCTTAGTTGGTACCCAAGCATCACTTAAATCTATCTTTTGAGTGTTTCTGGTTTTGGAACCTTATCTTGATAGAGATGCAAGCATAAGTTCAAATTTTAAAATACCACTTTGGTCCATGTGGAGTCTCCAATCCAGCTGAGACCGTTGGCGTCATTGAAAATACCACTTTTGAGTAATGCTTTGACAAAATGTGTAGCGGTGTAGATGAGTTGGGCCATGTCCCCTACATATCAATGACATGACGTTAAGGGAACTGCTGGATGACAGTGGTGCTGGAGAATCGTGTATACTGAGGTAAAACCTTTCTTCATCAAGGTGGTGGCAGAAAGCAGATTATTTTCATACCAGTTTGTGTGACCATGCTGAACTCAGAAACAGCTTAAACGTAGCACGTAGCACTTTGCAGAGTATTTAGAAGTTTGAGATGGTTGACATCTGTACTCATTTTTTGGAGGCACCCTGATTCTCTGGTCTATTGTGGGAATTGTCCTTAGAAGTTATTTGACAATAAAGGGATGAAGTACCAGAGTCATAATGCACATGAAAGTGTTGCGTGTGTTGGTAAAACCAAAAGACATAACATTCCAGTTTCCACTCATAAAGTCCATCCTTGGTCTTGAAGGTAGTTTTGCACTCATTGTCTGGGTGGATGCAAATATGATGGTATCCACTTTTAATGTCTATTTAAGAGAAGACCTTAGCACCGGACAACATATCGTCTAGCCATGGGATGGGGACTCTATTTCACTGTGATCTTGTTGATAGCTCAGTTCTCAATGCTCATGCGCCAAAAACAATCTTTCTTTGGTGTGAGCAGTGCTGGTACTGCACAAGGGCTAATGCTCTCTTGCATCAACCCTTTCTCAACAAGTCGTCAACCTGACGCTTCAGCTCTGCATGCTCTGTCGGGCTTAATTTGTTAAGTGGGCGGTTGTGGATCCAAGCATTAATTTGATGGTGGGCTACAGATCATGCATAGGAGGCAACACATCGGTAACTCATTTAGTACTAACTCTGGGAAGCATAGTTGTCAAGGTGCCAAGGCGAACCAATGCGTTGGAGGCCTGACTGGGCGCCTGCCTAGGCGACCAAGGCGCCCTGTTTTCCAAGTCGTCACAAGGCCTAGGCAGCGCCTAGGCGACGCCTTGACAATGCTGGGAAGTCCTAGAAATATGTCTCATATTGGCTTAGGAAGCTTGAGCTCAGGTTTGAGGGGCTACTTCCCTTGTGACAAGAGCCAATATGAGTCATGTATCCTTGCTGAACTCTATAAATTCCTTGTTGTAGAGCTAGAAGCTTTTTTCTATCCTGCTTCTCATAGTCTAGACTGCTTTCTGCTAGTCTTTAATGCATGTCGCCTGGCCTTCTGGACTGGAAAGTTCGTAGGCTTGAAGACAACATGTTTTCCATAAAATGTGGGTATGACCTGATTCTTTATTCCACCAACCAACACATAATTGTCATACATCCATAGTCGGCCTAATAAGACATCCATCAGCTTCATTGGGATAACGTCACACCATTACTTTCTTCTTATTTCCATAGTTGTCAAGGCGCCAAGGCAAACCAAGGCGTTGGAGGCTTAGCGGATGCCCAAGGCGACTAAGGGGACGCCTAGGTGACAAGGCGCCTGCCTAAGTGACAAGGCGCCTGCAGGACGCCTGGAGTTTGAGTGGAACAGAGCATCTTTGGTTAACCTCTAGAGTGTTTCCATTCAGGAGGGACACCTTATAGGGTGTTTGATGCTTTTCCATTTTTGGCTTATCCTTGTCAATAAAGGTTTGTGAAACTACATTGACACAACTACCACTATCAACAATTCCCTCCTGTGTCATCTTAGGACCACTGATCATATGGGTGTAGACTGTAGAATATACAATGTTCGTGCCAATCCTTACTTAAGTTTCCGACAACAGAATGCAGCTAATCCCGAATGTATCCTCATCCTTATCATCAGCATCATCATCAAGGTCGTCATCTTCCTCATCAGGGGGATAAGGCTCACAAACTCTGTGTCATCATTTGCCTCAACTACTGCAATTATAGCATTACCTTTCTGCCTCATAGGCAGAACTTAATAAAATTCCCATATTTGTTGCAATTATAGCACTTAGTGTCACTGCCGTTGGTCATAGGTGTTTTACCTTTATCTGTAGGGGTACGACCTGTAGATCTGTTATCTGTATTTGGTCTCCGGTTCTGTCCAGCTTGAGAATTAAATCTCCTAGCTGGAGTCTCAAATTTTCCTCAGTTCTCTAAGCCTTCTGAAAATAATCTTGAACATCTTAAACATCATGTACATTCAACTCCTTTTGAATATCAAGATTCAGCACTGTTTTAAACCGAGAGACTAGCTGAATGTTATCTTCCTCAATCCCTGTACGTGCAACTAGAGTGTCAAACTGTTCCATATACTCTTCGATTGATAAACTGCCTTGGCATAGAGTATGAAGATTGTTGTGAGGGTGAGCTCTAAATGTAGAAGGAATATACTTTTTCTTCTGCTCTTCTTTCATTTATGCCATGCATCTGTAACCTGTGTTCATAGTTCTTCCACCATTCTCTGGTTGATCCTATCAATTTAGCTCGTCCAATCTTATTTTCCTGTCCTCTGTCAGAGTAAACCAGTCAAACTAGTCATCCAAACAAGCATACTAATCGTAGAATACTTAGAGATCGAGTTTCCCGTTGTACTCTTTCAACTCGATTTTCCTTCTGGGTATAATCAGTCGTATTAAAAACCATTCTCTACCAAGGTGCTCAACATGTCCTCAAAAGAGGGCTGATGTGTAGGAATCCACTGTGGTCCTCTCCCAACTCTCATGGTATTATTAGCCGTAGAATGAATTAGCAATCCCTCGTCAGTTCTGGGATTTTCAGATTATTAGGTGCACTGCTGGTCTAGAGCAGCCATTCTATCAGATAGTTGTCTAACCATCTCAGTCAACTGATTGAGGGACTCTTGTATGCTGACTGAGTCAGATTTCTTTGCTCACTGCTGGTCATGGCTCTGATACCAATTGATGGGTTTCTAGAAGCCTAAAAATAGGTTCTGAAATCGAATGATTAACCAGAATCGCTGTAGAACAAAATAATCAGATTTTGAAAGATTTATAATAACAGGCAATCCAAGGTTCTGATTTAATTCAAAAACTGGTCGAAGGTCACACGTATAGAAGAGAATTAACTCCTCAAAATCTGATTCTGATCTGAGGGTCAGATCTGGAGTTATAGATATTCTTACTGAGAATAGGTTTCTAGATTAGGGCTCCATAACAGTAGCACAATATCAGGATAAAAGGGGTTAAATCCAGCAATTGGAAAATTATCAAGCAGTAACCAGGCTTAACGGTAATAACAGGAAACCAAACTGAAATCGAAATCCATAATTTGAGTCCAACAGGGATGAACTGAGAAATCAGATCTGTGCTAGGATTCTGTTAAACTGATGGCAAGGTTCAATTTTGAAACTGTAGTAAAGTTTAAGAATAGAAACTGATGGCCTTTTGTGTCAAAAAGGGATAATCTGAGAAATCAGATTTGTGGTAATATTCTGTTAAACTGATGGCAAGGTTCAATTTCGAAACTGTAGTAAGTTTAAGAATAGAACCCGATGGCCTTCTGTGAAAAACAGATATGAAATCCAATGGCTGGATTTGAAGTTTTAGAAAATTCCTTGTTGAAATAGGAATTCAACAAAACCAGGGGAGAAAAAAAGATTGGATTTTAGAACTTAAACAGAGCATGAATTCAGGCAGTACTTAAGAGATGATTGCCTAACAGAATGCTCAGTGAAAACCAAGAGTTTGGATACTAACCTGGTTCGATGGTGGATGAGAAAGAAGAAGAATGGAAGAAGATAGATGGATATGGACCAAGCTTCTCACCTAGAATTAGATTGAAATTCCACCAACCTGTCTTGGCATCCCACCAAGAGTCTCACTGAATTTCACAATTAGGTATTTTGAATCTCTCAGAATAATGGAAGAAAAAGCCAATTCTATTTATCGGTAAAATCATGGATAGGCTCTAAGGCCTTGCATCTTTATACAGAAACTGATTGAGTTGAGTTATATTGACCTTAGGAAATCCAGCAGCCAATTGTAAACAACCACAAAACAGGAAAAAAAAAATCCAAACAGAATAAGGAAACTACTTTCCCATTCCCAAGCCCTAGTAGTCATTACCTAACTAGGACTAAAAGGCATCTAACATGTGTGGAATTAATATGGAATATTCCAGCCTTTACAAGGAATTAAATAAAGTAATAATAAACTGGAAACTAGTTCTAATTAGGACTCAGAAACACAGAAGCCCCAAGGCTTGGCCTGAACCAGAAAACTGGTCCAATTGAACCAAGCAGGTTCAAAGTGGAAAAACAGGCTTGATAGACTTAGACTGGTTCCTCATTCTGCAGTGGTACTTCTGAGAATACCTTTGATCTGCAACAAGCATGTTCATTAATGTTGAATTTTTTTTTTCTTGGTTAATCTGCAAAGCATTATTGATCAAGCTATTATCCTTGGTTTTGATGTCCTTAATTTCTTTGCAAAATTTATGTTAAATTCTGATCTTGAATTCCAAGAAACTGACATTCTTTTTTTTATACATAATACGTTTTTCACAACTTTTTTTTCCCTTGTTTTTCATTTTTCTTGACGTTGAACATACCATTATTATCCCAGGCATTATTTTGACTTTGCCACAGCCATGTTAGAGGTGTATAGCTTTCGTCTTATGTCAGGATACCATGTGGAATGAAGTCAGAGAACCTGCTCTTGTTATACTGTTATATTTGATGAATTACAAAAAATCGTAGATGTCTAGTAAGTAGTAACAGAAACAAACTCACATAATTATAAATAGAGTAGAGATGAAGGCGACCCACTAATGAATCTGCAGTAAACTATGGCTACGACAAATCTATTGACATTAGGTATCCAAGAAAAATGATTGTCACTGTAATTAGCTAGGTTTCCTAGATCCTGTTGACCACTGGAATGGTTCATGGCTATGGTTTTCATCTGGTTAAACTAAAGAGGAGATCAGTTCTTTTATTGATATTTTTATTAGTATAAATATATTATAAAGGTGGACGCTCATGGAAAAAAAATATATAAAAATATAAAAATGTACAACAACAACAAAGCCTTATCCCAACTAAATGGGATCGGCTACATGGATTCTTGTCTACCAATCAGCTCTATTCGATGTCATATTTGAAGCAAGGCCTAAGTTATACATGTCTTTCTTCACCACCTCTCCTAGAGTCATCTTAGGTCTGCCCCTAGCTCTTTTAGATCCTTCAATCTACATCAAATCACTCTTCTGTACGGGAGCATCTAATAGCCTCCGTTGAACATGACCATACTATCTCAAATGACTTTCTCGTAGTTTATCATGTATCAACGCTACTCCCAAATCAACTCTAATATGATCATTCTTTACCTTATCCTTCCTAGTTTTACCACACATCCATCTTAACATCATCTCTTAGCTACACTAAGTTTATCTATATGCTGCTTCTTAACTACCCAACATTTTGCACCATACATCATAGCCGGTCGAATGACTGTCCTATAAAATTTTCCTTTAAGTTTTAAAAGAATACGCCGATCACACAACACTCCAGACGCACTTCTCCTCTTCATCCATCATATTTTAATCCTCTGTGAAACATCATCGTCTATATCACCTTCTTTGTTTATGATTTAACCTAGATACCTAAAATGATCACTTTGTTGTATCTCCCTTTCATGAATGTTTGCCATCTCATTATCCGCCCTTGTGTGGCTAAAGTTACACCACCATATACTTTGTCTTCGTTCTACTTTTCTTAAAACCTTTTGATTGCATTGTTGGTCTCCATAGCCCCAATTTGGCATTAATCTCTGCTTTTGTCTCATCCACCAAAACAATATCATCAGCGAAAAGCATACACCAAGGAACTTCATCTTGAATGTCTCTGGTTAGATCATCCATAATGAGGGCAAACAAATAAGAGCTTAAAGCTGATCTTTGATGTAACCCCATTGTAATTGGGAATTCACGACTTTGACCCCCCACGGGTTTCACACTAGTCGCCACATTATAATACATATTCTTAATTATGTCCACATATTTGCTTGAAACGCTTCTCTTCCCTAGTACTTGCCTGATTAACTCCCTAGGAACTCTATCATAAGTTTTTTCTAGATCGATAAAAACCATATGGAGGTCCTCTTTGCCTTCTCTGCATCTTTCCATGAGTCTCCTAAGCAGGTAAATAGCATTTTTCGTGGATCTACCTGGCATAAAACCAAACTGGTTCTCTGTAATGGGTAGTTTCTTTTCTCAAGTGGGTTTCAATAACTCTCTCCCACAGTTTCATAGTATGACTCATTAGTTTTATGCCTCTGTAGTTGTTGCAACTCTGAATATCACTTTTGTTTTTGTAGATCAGAACCACAATACTTCTCCTCTATTCATTTGGCATTTTCTTTGAGCTCATAATTTTATTGAACAACTTAGTTAGCCAAGATACCCCATACATTCCTAGGCTCTTCTGAACTTTTATTGGGACCTCATTTGGGCCTGGTGTTTTGCCTACATTCATCCTTCTTAAAGCTTCTTTTGTTTCTGTCACCCTAATTTTGCGTATATACCCATGATCTGTGGTGTCATGGTGGGTAATGTAGCAATCTGGGACACTATTTCCTGAAACGTTTCATTTAGTAGGCTGTAGAAATAATCATTTCATCTCTCTTTAATGTCTTCATCCCTTACTAGGACTCTACCATCTGTACTTTTAATACATCTAATATGATCTATATCTTTACCCTTCTTTTCCCTCATCTTAGCCGTTTTATGGATAGCTTTTGTCTCCTTGCTTTATACTCAGATTGTTATAAAGATCTTCATATTTTTTCGTCCTTATTTTTCCCACAATCTTTTTGGCTTCATTTCTAGCAAGTCTATATCTTTTTAGATCCTCTATATCCTTAGTTTTTTGCCATGTCTTTAAATTATCTTTCTTAGCTTTAATGACTACTTGAACCTCATCATCCCACTACCAAGATTCTCTAAGAGAATAACATTTTTCTTTCGATTCACGTAGAACCTCTGTGGCAACTTTCTTAATACAAACAGTCATCTCGTTCCATATTGTATTAGTGTCTCCCTCAAAGTATCACATTCCTTGTTTGACCACATTATCAGTAAAAACTTTCAAAGTATTTCCTTTTAAGCACCACCACCTTATCCTAGGTAAAAAAATATGATCTTTCTTACTATTCGGTGTAGTGAGACATATATCTATGACCAATAATCTATATTAAGTGGTTAGGCTCTCCCCGGGTATAACTTTACAATTCTTACATAACAACCTATCGGTCCCTTTAGTTATAAAGAAATCTATTTGGCTTTTATGATGCCCACTTTTGAAGGTGACTAGATGCTCCTTTCTTTTTCAAAGTATGTGTTTACGATGGATAAATCATAAGCCGTTGCAAAATCTAAAATTGAAGTCCCCTTCTCATTTCTCACTCAAAAACCATATCCCCCATGCACATCTTCATAACCTCTACGATCTCCCCTAAACCTTGCACTAATCCATCCATGTGTTCCCAAAATTGTAGCTTACTATTCGCGTCCAATCCTACAAGGGGTGTGTATCCGCTAATTATATTAATTATCTGTTTCCCCATCACTAACTTGATGGCTATAATCTTATCATCGAATCTTTTTACATCCACCACATCATTCTTTAAATCTTTATCCACTATTATTCCCACTTTGTTGCTATTATTTTTATTCCCCATACTAAAGTTTAAATTCATCCAACTCCTTAGCTTTTTTACTCTTCCATCTAGTCTTTTGAATGCAAACTATGTTAATCCTTCTTTTCCTTATAACATTCATCAATTCTAGACTCTTACCCGTTAAGGATCCTATGTTTCAAGATATTATTCTAATCCTACGCTTATAGACTAGCTTCTTTACCCGCACTCGTCCACGGTGGGAGAACCCTTGTCTATTTATCACCGCCTTCGGGCGCTGATGCAACGACCTTTGCCAATTTTTCACCCCATTCTGGACGATGCGGTGGCCCTTGCTCATTTTTCCCATTTTTCGCTACACCAGGGACCAGGTGTAACGCATCATTTATAGAGAACGCTATAGTATTACGCTGATTATCATTTATTTGTGAATCCATGTTAAGGGTTTGGCTAGGTTTTTGGGGGTACGGGCTGCCGACCTGACGTATCAACCCTCCTTTATCCAGGCTTGGGACCGGCAGCATAACACTAGCGGAGTTATAAAGATTAAAAAATATAAAGAAGTATAAAAAAAAATTAAAAGGCAAAATGAGCATTCTAGCCCTTATAAGGTGATCATTGCTTCCTGGGATGTGGGCAAAGCTTTTGCCTGGCAGCAAATGCGTGGTCTCAGTTTCCATGGTTTGTCCAAATCTCCATTTTGCAAAAATTTCTTGCTCTTGACAATGGGGACCAGCCCCTAAACACTTACAAAGGTGTTTAATTTGCGATTGAGGAGAATTAGGTTTTTGTGGGAATGACAGGTGCTCTTTTTGTCCGGTTCTACCAAGAATCTGAGATTGTTCGGGTGGATTGATTCTTCAGTTACATAACTTACATTCTTTATGAGGCAAATCCTAAGACAGTTGACATGCCAAAGAAAATATTAATATCAAATTTGCAGTGTTTGATGGCATATTCTCATCTTTTGTTTGGCTTCTTGCTGCATTTTCCATCCTCCATAGCTTGGATATCTTGTTCTTAAACAACATTCTCAATCTTGATGGTATTAAAAATTGTTTTTTTTTTCCTAGGAATTAAGTGTGTCCGCAGTTTTCCCCTCATCCAATATTTTGATGTTCATTTATGCAGATTAGTTCTCAGAAGAAGAAAACAGGTGTCATTGCTCCAAAACGCTTTGTACAGAGAGTGAAGAAACAGAATGAACTTTTCCGCAGCTACATGCACCAGGTATATTTTTAATGTGGAAACGGGTGTGTATTTGTTTCAAAACTACTGAAGCTGAAGTCATGATTTGGCAGTGGAATGGCAAGTCCAGCACATGGTGTATCAGCTAGAATCCATCTTGTACTATTTTGGTGGTTATACCTGTACATTTGATGTGAATGATTTACTAGAAGCCTTTTTAGCTGGCAGCCTAGCATTTGGTTTACCTATTCCAGCAAGCCTGAACTTTGTGTTGTCTAGCTCAGCTTTGCCCAAAATAGAGAGATTCTGCAAAGTAAAGTTAAAATGTGTTCACATAATCATAAATTTAAATCCCCACTGGGCACCTTTTTGAATGGTTTATAGTTCTTACTCAAAATAACATATAAAGGAAAGAGATGGGTTCCAAATTTTCTTCTTTTAGCATAAAATCTGTTTTTGTGTGAAGGCAGCTCCCTTTGAATAGAGTGTACTGTAACAAATTCATAAAGAAATAATGTTCCTGATTTTCTTTTATTTGTAGGATGCCCATGAGTTTTTGAACTTCTTGCTAAATGAGCTCGTTGACATACTGGAGAAAGATTCTCCAGCTACAAAAAGTTCTCCCGAGACTTCATCACCGCCGGAAAAGCTTGCAAATGGACCAAAGAATGTTCAAGAAAATGGTGCTAAAAAAGAGCCATTGGTCACCTGGGTTCATAAAAATTTTCAGGTGAATAATCTTTCAACTACAACTTTCCATTTGTACGGAAAACTTCTATTTCCATTTCTTACACTTGGTGAGAGACTTACTTGGTTCGCAAATTTATTCCTAGAATTTTGATTACATCTACATGTCGCCTACCTGTGCATCAAACCCAATAGTCAATGACTGCAATTTAGGCAGCTCTTGCCAAGCTGCAAAAGCCCAAAGACTGATGACCAAGAATGAGTAGTCTTGGTGGATGCATGGGTAGGCTTAATGCACTGTTTAGTGTATATCATCAAGCACGTGTGTGTGTGTGTGTGTGTGTGTGTGTGTGTACCCCTCTACCCTTGATTGAATCTGTGGTGTTAATGGTGTATGTAAATGCAGGGTATTCTGACCAATGAGACAAGGTGCTTAAGATGTGAGACAGTCACCGCAAGGGATGAAACATTTTTAGACTTGAGCCTTGATATTGAACAGAACAGTTCAATCACAAGCTGTCTAAAAAATTTCAGTTCTACAGAAACATTGAATGCGGAAGATAAGTTCTTCTGTGACAAGTGCTGCAGGTACCTTTCACTTAGTTACTTCAGTAAACTTTTACTCTTGTCTTTTTAGATATAGAATGATAGTGTCCTGTTTCCTTTCCATTGGATCAAGTTTCATATGATCAGGACCAGAGATCTATCTGGTCAATTACAATTCTAACCTGGATTAATGAATTAAAGGGCCATTAAGGTCTACCAAGTAGAATAAGCTGGCACAGAGTAAAGGATAAAAGAAATTTAAGTTCATATTTTATTTAGTTGTTAAAACCTTATGGATTAGCTGTTTTTACCATTTTTGATATTGAGAATCCTAACTTGTTTTGTTGTTGGTTCACATGAAAGGTCTAGTCCTGGGTTAGCTAGTCCAACTTGACAGTGCATTGCAGGTTTTGAAGACATGAATTTAAGTTTGGCATCTTTTGTTTGCTTAGGAATGGAAACACCCATCCTGTGCTATACACTTCAAGCACATGCAAGGATCCTGTGATTCAAATTGATTGCTATTGCCGTCACCTTCAAGTTATCCTGCTCTGAAATATTGACTGGGTTTCATTGTCCTTCCGTTATCCAATCTATGGAATCCTGCTAATATGGTTTTCACCATGCATTTTTTTCTTCTCTCTTGATTTGATCAATTTTGCCTGGGAAATCTATGTAGGACCCACTGAATCATGGGTTTCAGCTTTTGTTGAGGGTCTTCTACGTGGAGTTATTATACAATGCTTGTAGAAGTAGCAATCTTTTCTGCTCTTTTTCTGAGACTGGTTTTCCGAAGAGAATAAAGTTTGGCTGAGTAGTCTTCCATTTTCAAACCATTAAAAATTGTTGTTTTTTCGGTTACAGTTTGCAGGAAGCCCAGAAGAGGATGAAAATCAAAAAGCCACCTCACATCCTGGTTATCCATCTGAAGCGCTTTAAGTACATTGAGCAGCTTGGCCGGTACAAAAAACTATCTTACCGCGTTGTGTTCCCGTTGGAACTGAAGCTCAGCAACACAGTAGAAGATGCAGACCTTGAGTATTCCCTCTTTGCGGTGGTTGTCCATGTTGGTAGTGGGCCCAACCATGGACATTATGTTAGCCTTGTGAAGAGTCACAACCACTGGTTGTTCTTTGATGATGAGAATGTGGAGATGATAGATGAATCTGCTGTACAGACATTCTTTGGGTCTGCACAGGAATATTCTAGCAACACGGACCACGGATACATCCTGTTCTATGAGAGCCTTGCTAACAATAATAGCTAGAGTTAGAAGGGGCTCCCAATTAATGGTGAGATTTTTTCAGTTAAGGAGATGGTGGGTATTTGCTTCCTTTTGTTAGATCCTTTTCTTGTTTTCTCTGTTCTCTTTCCCCTTTTCATATAACTTGTGGGAAAGCTCTCGAATATCATTGAGATGAGATATCAAGATATATTGAAATGGTTGCCGTGTACAGTGGATGGTGTAAGCACACTGTCCTTTGGTGTGTTCATCAATAATACAAACGGAATGTAAATGGTGATGAGAGTTTCAGAGACACTTGTATTTTTTACTGTTGAGGTTATTTGTTTTATACTATAAATGCAATACAATTCCACCCAGTCATTTTTCCCATCTATTGTTACAAGGGTCTGAATATGCTCTCGTAGCTATTGCATATTTATAAAGCACTGGCCTAAACTGGTCAAATAAGAGGAAATTACTCAGGTGTATTTGTTACAGACACTGGATTCTCTTCTTTTTATTTATTTATTTATTTATTTTTATTTGGATTAGGAGATATCACTGAGCTAGGGCGCTTGATATCTGTGTTAAAAACTGAAAATGATAACAGTCTTATGATAAGGATGATCAAATGTTGTGGATTGAATTTGCTTTTTGTGGAAAACAAAACTAGGTTCCTTTTAACTCCAAAGAAAGTAAATGATGATTGCACAATAATCCAAACACAGTTGGAAATCACCAAGGGTGTTAGAAATGAAACCGTACCGTGTATCAAAACCGAAGCAATCTGTTTAAGCCGAAATTGAATCAAATCGTTTAAACCGAAAACCTGAAACCAAATATTAAATGGTTTAATTCTGGTTTAAAAATAACAACGTTTAATTAAATGGTTTGATTTTGATTTCAAAAATGAAATTGTTTAA
This sequence comes from Protea cynaroides, assembly GCA_028583415.1. NCBI lineage: Eukaryota > Viridiplantae > Streptophyta > Magnoliopsida > Proteales > Proteaceae > Protea > Protea cynaroides. The sequence continues at coordinate 10,818,879 of CM053276.1, read as the reverse complement.
ACTGATCAAACCATTACTTTCTTGAGTCCTTTAAGATTAATTGTCTATGTGTGTAGAACTAAATTTTATTTTATTGTTTAGCAAAAAAAAAAAAAAAAATTTTTATTGCTTTTCACATGACATATTTTACATGGTAAGTCCACTTTCATATAAGATTAAAATTATTTTAATGCTTTCCTTGGCTTTCCTTCTCCTTTAATCTTAACTCTCTTCCTCTCCCTCTCGATAACAAAACCATTTAAAAATCAAAAAACCAAAGCCAATAAGTATAGAAACCATTCAATAAATGATGCGGTTTTGGATTATTAATTACACATCGAATCGAAATTAGACCGCACTGTTAAATCAAAACTGTACCTTTTAACACCAAGTAAAAACATATCTTAATTATAAAAAAAAAAAGAAGAAGTGAAACCATATCTAAAAGGATTAATAAGTAATGGCTTATGAGCAATTAGCTATAAGCCTCTCAGTCCTGAGACCGAAAGGGCTTGCTTGTCAAAATCTTTTTGAAAAGGAGCAATCAAAAAATAAGAAAAAAAAATCCCCATGTAGTAAGTGTATGGATGTTTTTTTACGATCTCTCGTATCCTTGACATTTTCTCTCTTCACTGAACATGTGACAAAAAGAATCTTCGCACCTTAATTAATGTGGTGTAGGAGATTCCCCCACTACTCTCTCCCATAAATAATATAATAGATAATTTATATATATTAGATACAAGATTCGGATAGAAGATGGATATTCCTCAGCTGATCAAACACAAATGGCTTTAAATCCATTCAAGAAGCTTATTAGTGAGTTAGTATTCTTACAATGCATCTCATAAGTTGGTAACACTTTTGGTGGTCTATAGTCTACAACCCTGATGTTCTACTCTAGAGCAGAGTATTGTATTTTAATTAAATTTGTCTTCTATGTTCGTTAGCTTGTGGTGATTAATCCATCATTTTCTCTACCTTTCTCAATCGATACCCTGTGGTCATGCTGTCATTACCATGGATTTGAGTCACCAAATAAGACCTACTGGTTGATGCCCGAAACAATGATTTTGTAGCATGCACATATGGCTTGTACCACTTGGATAAAAAATGGTTGAATCGGCCTAATTGATTTGAAATCAATACGGGTCAATCCCTATTAGCCGATTCTATGAATATTGAGTCCAATGGAGTATGGCTTATTAAGACCGATTCCGGCTAATTCGGGGACAATTAGACTCGATCAGAATCAATTGTTGACCAATCTCGTACCGGGTTTCAAGTTTTAAAACCTTGGTTGGTCATAATGGCTAAGAAAAGCTAGTGAGTAAAACATGTATTACAAAAATCATTGAGAATATTTGGACTCTATATTTCATCTTTCTAATTGAATTGATCAAGGGATTTAAATGCCAGTCTTATTTTTCATGTTTTATTGGAAAATTTGTAAATTTAATTTGGTAATCGACTGCATAAAAAAAATTCAAAGTATATGGGAATATTCATTTGTAATTTCAGAAGAAACTATAAATTTCTCAATCAACCATCAAAGATATTGAGTCAAACATGTTTCACAGCAATTACTATGCAAGCTTGAAAAAATACAGATATGATGAAATTAGCAAATATTTTCATGTCCCTACATCAAATTTAATACTTTTCATGATCATCGATTCATATCTGTTTTGGATCTGATCGATCTCGACCTAGATACGTGTCAGTTTTTCGTTAGAGCTGTACATTGATATGGACAGATCAATATATATTGGATATGATTGATATACTGTGTCTGATACTTGGATTTAAAACCATTCGTGTGGTAGACGTAACTAGACTACTATATTTTCATTTAATCTATTTTTAATAAACAACTAATTCCAGTTTATATTCATTTTTTAATTCTTTAATTAATCCCTTAATGATCCATATAGTAAGTGTTGCCTTCATCATGCATTTGAAAGAAAGATTGCCTTACTCAAAACTAATCTTTAACATTCTGATCTTATTCAAGGATGACCCAATATTAGTTTAAAAAAAAAAATGAATAAGAACAAATCCAACATTTATTTACTGTTTTACATATTTTAATTTCATTATTTTTGGAATGATTATGGTCTATAGACAAGACTGAAACATTTGGGCCCGAGAGTTGGTATAATGTCTCCATTGTTTTTATCTTTTCTGCACAGAGTTTTGTCGTGAGAACAGCACGCTCAATTGTGTTCATTTTATTTTAATGACAAGTAGGGTCTTTGGTATATTTGGTATAATGCTGAGGTATTTTGGTTGCTGGGATACGATCTAATGGGAGGACAGACATAAGTATCCAAGAAGAGGGATAGGGGAATTATTTCATAGGTCATGTACAAAGGGCGCATGGGGACATATAACTGGAATAAAAACTTCTCCCCATAAATATAGTGGAAAAAGATCCCTACAACGTCATTGTTTGGATTGTGCATTGTGGGAAATCCGCCTCAATATATACATGCTTAAAGAAAAAATTACACGTACTACCCTTGGACTATAGACTAATTACTCCCACTATCCATTAATTTCTGACAATTACACATACCATCCCTAATTTCTAAAACGTCTAACAAAAAAAGTCCATTCCGTTAATGGTGTTAAGTCTAAATTTTAAAAGACAACTTTGCCATCATTCTATTTCCCATTCTTCTTCTTCACAATAGGTAAAAAAAAAAAAACAAAAGATCAAAGGGAAAACAGTCTTTGTATGATTTTTTTTTTTTACCTATTGTGAAGAAGAAGAATAGGGAACATGATGAGGGCAAAGTTGTCTTTTAAAATTTAGATTTTACCGTTAATCGAATGGATCTTTTTGTTACACGTTTCAAAATTAGAGGTGGTACGTGTAATTGTCAGAAACTAGTGGATGATAAATATAATTAGTCCATAGTCCAGGAATATTATGTGTAATTTACCCATGCTTAAAACTTACAAGAATGTTCACAAATGTTTTACTTTGTAAAAAGACAAAGAAGTACTCTTTATACATTCCAAAATTCTCAAATAAAAATGGGTATTTTTGTCTTTTGTTGGAGACAAATAATGTTTATAAAAAAAAAAGAGAAAATAAAGGATTTTTAGTTCAATAATTTGAGCCCAATAGTTATATTTGCATATTATCCCTCGGTGCTAAGGTAAAAGCTCAAGCTAAGCTTTCGTTAGAATAGAAGCAACACTAGATCAAATTAAAAAAAAATTGCCTCCCATATAATGTTTGAGCTATATTTTATTTTTTAATTAAATCCTTTTGACAGATTAAAAAACTTAGGATATTATGATCATTTCATCATCATCTATTGACATGTACTAAATGTAATTTACCTAATATATTTTGGTGATGATTTTGTAACACTTTAAATGATTAGATTCTTATTACATCATATATAGTTATTTAAGTAATATAGTAATAACATATGATTATTAAAAATATATAAGACATTCCTAATTAACAATTCTTTAAATAATAATTAAGATGGTGTTTATTAGATATTTCCTAATTGACAATTCTTACAAGTTAACATTCTTGAATTTAATCAATCATTGGTTAATTAAAAAAAAAAAAAAACCAGAAATTCTACCTTTTTAAGCATTATTCATCCATTCAAAGTGCTTATAATTTATTGACCTTATGATCTGTTACTGTCATGTGGCTAAATTAAATTCTTATAGCAATATAGAGAAGTAATTCAAATCCTCCTGTCACATTGCGCCAAAGGCGCTTCTTCCTCTCCTTTACTAGAAGATAACGTAACTTAGTAGCTCTAGTGTAGTATAGATGTAGCAGCATGTGGGCATGTAACTAGGATAATATAGAGAAAAAAAATTATATAAATGATTTTTTTTTGGTAACAACTAGTGATTGAAGAAATATAATATCAATTATATAAAGTATCTAATCAGCTAGATATATTTATATATAAAAAATGAATCCTTAAAATATTACTTAGATATATTTATAAATTAAAAAAGGCTTACAAAGTGCCTGATAAGTTTAGAGCTTATATGTAGAAGGTTGCACTACAGAGCTGGTTATTCAGGAGATTTTATCCGTCCCTGTCATTCCTCCCAAGTGCCTATTAAGAGGGAGTCTTACCAGTCACCTTCTTTTCATCGGATACGCAACTAACAAAATAAGTTTATCAAAAAATTAAATAAAAAGTTATATTTTTAGAGGAAAATGATGTAATGAGGATGTTTAGATGTAGATTTTGGTAGTCCTCATAGGGTGGTCTTCTGCTGCTGGCTATGGTGAAGGTGGAAAACTATTCATATGAAAGCCTCATGTATTATTTATTCTTTCTTTCTTCTTAATGAAATGAATCTTTAAGGGAAAAAAAAGAGAGTATGTTTAGATGTATGAGGTAGAAAAATTAGAATTAAGATGTGATTTGTTGGGAATTTAATTAGTCTCACATTGGTTATTAAATAGTTTACAGAGTCCTTATATTCAATGGTTTGAACTTTTGAAATGGAAAATTATAAGGTATTAGAACGGGTTTTCACTGTTTCTATGTGTCCACAATATGTAATGCTTTACGTGCAGGGGAATGTTGGGAGTTCAGTCTCATACCGATTACCAAATAATCTATACCCAACTTATATAATTAGGAGTCTCTTTACCTACCATTTTGAATTATAGGATGAAAACTTTACATAATTGGGTAATTATTACAGGGTTTAATTAGTTTTCACATTGATAAGGTTATAATAAGGTTTTTGTCTACTCCGTCGACATCTTTGAACTTCTGGCCTGGGTATTCTTCGTCCGACCAGGGAGATCACTTCATGAATGTATGTACTTCATTTCAGCTAGACAAGCCCCTCGAAACAAATTAGAGACAACTTTTTGAGCTTGAATGTGGACACTGTTGCTACTTTGAATCTTTCACGAACTTTCGAGATGGGGATCTATCTGCAGACTATATGGAGAAAATACAAGAGTGGTCGGATTTGAAGTCCGAGGTCAGTAATAATTATGGTAGCAAAAGAAAGTGGGAGGTGGTAAAAGATCCATTAACCTTGAAATTCAGGTCCTTTTTATAGTAATCCAACATGGGCCGTGCATGCCTTTGCAATACAAGTTCAAAATCGTGGTGATCGATTGTGCCCTTGATCTTCACAAATATGACGGATTTGCTTCCGAATGCCGTTATAGCTAAAGACGGTTGTGCCCCTACTGGCAAAGGGTATGAGAGTTGTCATATATCGCGCTTTCATTCGCTGATAATATTTATACCCATCAAACACAAACGTTAATTTGTTGGTGACGGATGCATGAAAATACCTAAAATGATATTACAATTCCAAATCCATTTGGTTAACCACTAATATTAAAGTGAAACCTTTCTTAGGAGATTGGCAATCACAGGACCACAATCAGCATCAGGGTCTGACGGATTTATGAATGCCCACAAACATATTTGTTTGGTAATTAGGCTTTGTTTAATTATGTTTCATTGTAAAAGAAAAAAAAACAAGAAAGATTTTCCTATTTTTTCAATATTTTATATTAAAACAACAGTGAAAAACCTTATTTTATAATAAAATTTGATTTTCCTTCAATTTAAATGGAAAACAAAGGGATTCTAATTTAGGTACTTAGGTGTACCCAATGCACAGGAGACTCCCATCATCATAGGGTTTGGGAAGGGGCTACATAGTTTTACCTCCACTCCTTAGAAATATTGTTTCCAGATTCGAACCTATGACCGTCAGATTACCATGGAGCAAGCTTAATTACCACTGCATCAAGACCCGGAATATGATAAATATTAAGCGTCATGCCTAAGTACCTAAATTAGATGATGGGCCTTGGTGCATCATTAAGGTCATTATTCCATTGTGACCTGGTGCATGGATTCAAATATGAAAATAGTCTCTCTACATATAAAGCAGGGTTAAGATTGAGTACATACGTAACCCCTTCTTAGATCTTGTAATGATGGAACCTCGTACACTAGATACATTCTTTTATGTATTTGTAATTGATGGTAGCAAACCATTTTTTTTTTTTTTTTTTGGTGGGGTGAACTTGAGGACCCAATTCGATAGCTTTTTGGGTCCTTTAAATTTATTTATATTTTAAGATTGACGCAACATAATGCTAGTGATGATGTTTAGTGTAGTTAGTCTTCTGAATATTTCTCTCAAAATATGTTATCGTAATGAAATAATAGCAACGTGGTCCCAAAAAATACAATAGTTTTTAATATAAGAAAAGAGAATATGGACCTTACCAAAAAAAGAAAAGAAAAGAAAATATGGACCACTTATAATAAAAATAATAGTAAATGGATATATTTAAGAATCTAGATAATAGATGTCTCTTTAGTTGAATAATTAAAATAATATTTTCCTTTAAAATTAAATTAATTCAATACTAGTGATGGGTCGCATATGGTTTTATAATTAAAAAAATATGACCCCAAAAAATAGGATATGGGTAAGGAGGGAAGTCCAAGTATTTTTATGAGGACTTATCCAATTAATGGTATTCTTGTATTTATAACATGATTTAGAAGTTTCTATCAATCAAGAATCTTGTCATCCAAACAAGTGATAGGATGGTAAAGTGTAACTTTGTAAGTCAACCAAACAAACACTAAGATGGAAAGACCAGATTTTTCTCCACATTACTATTCTATCATTCACCCCTCTAAATATATGGGATTTACTTCTCAAAAAAAAAAAAAAAATTATATTTAATAAAAATTTATTGAGAGACAAAAGAAAAATAATAAAACAAATTAGTTATCTTACGCAAAAGGAGAGATAACCTCAAAAACACAAAAGACTAGATACAATATCGAATCCCTTCAATCTCATCAAATCATCTAGTTATGAGAAGTTCGGAGACGACTTGAGGGCCATTGAAAAGGGGTGCTGCTTCTCAAAAAAATTGACGAAGGAAAATGGTAGAATGTCCGTTGACCCATTTCGTTTGGGTATGTTGATTCCGTTTTATACTAAACTTCGGCCTATTTTGAGACGTAAACCTATAACCATATTTCTTGAAGAGTTTTTTTTTGGTATTCTTCCCCTCCAAAGTCTCTGTGGTTGTTCTTCCATCCCCACTAATATTGTTGTCATTTGTTGCATTATGTCTGATTATTGATGCACCCTGAATAGGACTACACCCTGCATTCCCATTTTTTTTTTCTTTTCTTTTCTCGAAGAGGAAAGAGGGAATATTAATAGGGACACCATAAGACCCACTTTTAGTCCTTGGCTCTAGGGTACAAATCATCTCACATTGAATTCGATTTCTTCTTCCTCTAACCAAATGGCTACCTAAAAACCTTTGACGATTCACCTGCATGTATTTGTATGTACTCTCTCCATGAGATTTGTCACGATCTATATCCAATGGATCCCATACCTCATGAATGGTGATACCAAGTTTCAAAGATTTTTCTTGCCATCACCTCCAAACTAAGCAGTGGAGGTAGATTTTTTCATCCTCCCTTATGATGCATATTTTGGGAAACCACACACACACACACACACACACACACACACACACACAAAAAAAAAAAAAAAAAATAAAAAAATAAAAAAAAAAATATATATATATATATATATATATATATATATATATATATATATATATATATATATATATATATATATATATATCATCCTGTTTAATTATCATGTGTTGCTTCCATAGCTTAAGCAAGGGTCGGTCATTCCAACTTCAATTACGTTAGGAATCAATCAGAATTGAGTGTACATCGCCTGCATATCTTTGTACTTTTCATGAACACATTTTAAAGGTGAATCGTGCAAGTATCCCATGGATGGTGATAGAATTTAGAAGAGAAAATATTACATGTACGTGAAGAGGAACGGTCTCTTTAGAATTGCCTAGACCCGGTCAAGAAAATCCCCTGAGAAGGTCGAGCTGAATCGATATCAGAAGATTTGAAAGTCAATCGAAATCAAGCACATGCATGAATTACTGAATTCCATCCTCGCTAGGTAATGATAGCATAGATCTTCCATTAATTTTTATTGACAACAAAAATAAAAATTTTCAAGAATGACATCTTAAAATCATTGAAAAAGTTTACTAATCTACCCCTAAACTAAGAAGAGTCGTGGTCTAGCACATCTCACCCAAAAAGAGGTGCGAAGCACCCACTCCCCCTAATGAATAGGTTAGCTCAAAAATAGAAATGCTTGTCCATTGCTTAACTAGGTTTCCTAGTTCCTCGGCAGCACCTTCAAGCTCTGAAGGAGTCATCTTACATATAATTGTCGAGATATTCCTCACTCCATGGCATGGTACCTTTCGCTCATTTATTCCACCTACCCGTACAGACGTGGCACCCTTCCTCATTATCATCTACCTTTCCTCACCACTATTCACAAATGAAGATCGTATTCACAAATGAAGATCGTCGTATGTATGTTTGACTTCGGTTGCCGATACTATAAGTAAATTCCCATATACTCTTCCTCCTTATCTTACCACTTACAAATCTTTTCTCCTTATCTCGGTTACAATCAGTTAAATTGGTATACTGTACGCAAGTCAGAAACTATAGAAAAAAAAAATAGAAAGATGACATACATGAAGCCTTAAAAGTCTACAGTTTAGATGCATTGGGTGGAAACCCAGTTAAGCAAGGAAATCAGTTGTTTAGCTGACATTATAACAATGAATAAATTTAATACTCTAGTCTGTTATTTTCATCTCAGTGATATCAGATAGCCTTTTGCTTTATGTTATTTACTTCTCTTTAATTGTAGGAGATGGACCACCCGACAAGGAACCTTGGTTGAGCAAGTAACCTCCCTCTCACTGTAGTAAAAAAAATGTTTCTTGGAGAAAAGTGAAGAGTTGGGTTTGGGAAAACCTAAAGATTTTCTCTGGTTGTAACTGACGCACATTGTCACCTGGGTTGTATGCCGTTAGATCTGACATCCTAGTCCTCTTAAAATCAAAACTATCCCTCAAATTGAATGGCATGGTTGAGATGCTGATGTAACAATAAGCACCTCGGTTACAACCAGACATATCCAATTCTAAAAATATGAGAAAACTGAAGGCTTTGTCCGGTTGTAATTGACCCCATTACAATCAGACATTATTACTGGTTTTTTTCTTCTAAAAGTTAGCAAAGAATATATTAAAGAATAAAAATATAATTTACAGAATAGCAACCGCACATCTCTAGATGGAACAAATCAAAATGAGGACAGAGACTCTATCTTCGGTATTGCCATCAACAGAGAAACTGAACCTCCAAATTAACCAAAAACAGTTACTTGATTGTATGTCGTTAGATCTAACATCTTAGTTCCCTTAAATACCAAAATTATCCCCCGAGTTGGATGCATGGTCGGAATGCTGTGGTGACAATTAGCACATCGGTTACAACCGGGCCTACCAAAATCTAAAAATTTTTTGGTTTGTGTTTTGAGCAAAACTTTTTAAAGAGAAAATGAGAGAGAGAGAGAGAGAGAGAGAGAGAGGAAGAAGGTGAGGAAGAAATTGTTTCTCACCTCTTTTCTTTGTGACTTTGACCCTATGAAAGGTTCATGATGTGACACTTCCATTCAAAGTTTTAGGTTAGAAACTTGAGCTCAATGGATAGGTGGTGAGCTTAAACTTGAGGTAAAAGATATAACGCCTTTAGTAGTTGAATGAGTAACAAGATTTTCCCTCTTCGTTATCTAATAATGAAAGGAAAATCTGTAACTAGACAACAAGGAGAAGACAAGGCAGCAAACAATAATACAATTAACGTATTCTGTTGGTGAAGGAAAGAATGAATGTCTATTTGTGCTTCAAAGGTGGTGGAGATTTAGGGCATCAGCCGCACCAACTTCCGCCCTAACCCTAGCTCCCAATGGTCAAATGGGTCACATCCTTTCAGGTCTCTTTCCAATCGGTTTGAATTTCTAAAGCTTTTCTTTCCTTTTTTGCAGATTATTTTATCCATTTATATTTGATACTTGTCTGACTCACTTCTGTAAGCGTATTAGGGTATGCGCATCGTGTGATTTTAGGTTTCAAATCCTCCTTTTGATGGAGGGACTCCAGCCATGATCAAGTGGTTTGAGTTTACCAAACTCATGTGAATACATCGGTATTCAAGCCGATGAACTCTAGTCATTGAATCATGGTTGGAAGAACTGGACAACAAGAAACGAATTTTTTTTCGTGATTTTGCTTGTCGACTCCCTTCCCTTTTAGCTTTTCTTTCTTACAGTACAACCCACCAGCTCGGACCGCCAAATAATCTTTTCATGTAAAGTTCTGTTTGTTTCCATGTAAATTAAAAGGAGGAAAATGAAAATTTTCCTCTACAATAAGATGGTTCTTGGGATGACCAAATGCGTCTTTGGTATTGTTTTGCTCATTCTCTGTGAGTCAAATTCTCATGTCTCTATTGGTGGCAATGCTGAAGGTGGATTTAATCATGATTTAGGGTTTTTTTGGGAAGATTAGGTTCTTAGTTTAGTTAATTCACTTCTTTGCTAAATTTTACGGCAAAAAAAAAAAAAAAGAAAGAAAGAAAGAAAGAAAAAGGAAGATAAAAAAAGCATAAAAGGCAAATTATTAGTGTGTTAAGGAGCTATTATTTTTTCAAATATCACAAAACATCTATTTCATGTGGGTGGATGAAGTGCTCCTTTCTTATCGTTGGATAGAGGGAACATGGTTTAGATTAGACACACGTTGAATTTCAGGCTCTATTTCAATTAAATATATAACCTCATTTGTATTGGCGTACATCCCATGTATGCCCATTCATGTAAATGGTTTAGATTGAAATGACCTTAAAAATGAAGGGGTAATCTTTAAGACACCGATCCAAGTGTCATAGAGATTTGTCACTGTAGGCAAAAACTCCCCCTATTTAAGAAGTTTTCATCCTATCCCCTATTTACGAAGTTTTTCATAATACCCCTATTTACAAATTTCCCATCCTACACCCCATATTTTGCATGAGGTGTCAAGGCCTCCTTGACACAATGAAGCTGGTGCTATAGAGACTAACCCAAAAATGAATGGCCCATGTTTGTTTTGTGATTTTTGAAAACATCACGTTCCATTATTACATGGATAACTACCCAGAAAGTTTACATGCAGAGAATACCCTAGGTGAAGTGGCGGCTGCTACTGCGGCAACTACCAATGATCTCCCCTAATGTCATCTTACTCAGAAAAAGATCCTCTCTTGTTGGCCAGCTTACTAGTCATCCATCGGATAGGCTGGTGTGGCTAGGTGACAGGAGAGGATCCAAGTCCTACTCGTAAGAAGTCGTCATGACTACGGCTGCATGCAGCTTATCTCAAATTGTGCAGTTGATTAAGTTGGTGATCCAACAATTGGAGTTCACTCCGCACATATGCTTCTGGATATAGCATATTACAGCTTACATTGGTGTATCAATATTATTTCAATTCAACATCATAAATTCTTAGGGATAGAAATCCTCTCCTGCGCACTTGCGGGCTGCAAGGGCTGGATTTCAGCCGTCCCACATACCCATGTATTGGTATACAGATCGACTAAAATTCAGTCCTTGAATCAACCACAGGACCCTCTGCTGCTGTAGGAGAGGATTTGATTCCCATTCTTAGCTTGTTCTCCAAGAGTTTCTAAATTACGTTCACACTATCAAGGCTGGCTGATCATAATGGCAACCAAAACTGCTGGTGACGTGGCAACCGTATCTCCTTTCTTGCGCCATCTTGGGAGCCGCAATCCTCTCAGATCTTCTCTAGATCCCCCTCAGATCTTCTCTAGATCGATCTTGGGGTGGTTGCGCTGGACATCCTTTCTTCCTCCAAGTCCAGAACATGTAAAAAAGCTGGTCTGCAAGATTAATTTAATTGTTTTACCAAAAAAAATTAATTTAATTGTAGAAGGGGAGAGAAGATCTTGAATGAAGGGGTCAGAGATGCAAGATTTGAAGGTTAAAAAAGAAGAAGAAGAGGGTTTGGAGCTAGGGTTCAGAGATCTGACATTACAGTAGGTATTATTCAAACATCTATGACATTCTTTTTCAGAGATCTAACATTACATGCAGTAGGTATTTCTGTAATTAATGTTCTCAGATTCTACTTACCAAAAAAAAAAAATTCTCAGATTCTAAGTATGCAATACGTACGTCCTGTAATGTAAATCTAGAGAGAGAGAGAGAGAGAGAGAGGAACAAGAACACTTTAATGAATGGCATTCATCTACCCTATTAGTTTTATGGGTATAAAATATTTGCAGGGATGGAGTGTTCACCTGTTCATGAAGAATATTAATGAAAACTTTTCCTTAGTCAATGAGGACAGTAGTTGGTTTGAGATGGGCAACCCAATTTCCACACGTGGAAAGAGACATTGTTTTTAAATTAAACTCATCAACAGAGATTCTTATTTACTATTTTTAGATCTTCTTTATTGGAAAATACATAGATTAATTGTGGTCATACATGCTGATGGGTAATGTGAAAGACAGAGTAGATACAAATATATTCTACCATGCACGGTATGATCTATCCTATTCACCCTATTGGTGAATTTCCAATATCTCTACCTAACCTCGAAGCTCCTTTACGTTTCTCCAATAATATTGTCAGTCATTGGTGTTAAGGAAAGGGAACCAGCTTCTCTTCTAAATCATTGTGTCATGATTAATGATTAATTGATCATTGGAGAGGGAACCGTTGCACAACAACGTCCTTTCAAATTAATCATTATGTCATGACTAAAATAGATCATTTCAGAGAGAGAGAGAGAGAGAGAGAGATTTCTTAAAAATCACTGTAACCCAAATACAATAGTATTACTTGTGTGAAAATCACCATCTTTGTAAGGCTAGAAAGGGGGGTCAAAGTAAAAAAAAAAACACCAAAGAAGGAAGGGCCCCCCCTCCCCCCCCTAAGTCCTTTAGAATTGGAATTTTCAATGTAACAAACATTTCAGCAGAACATATATGTTTTGGTAAATTTTAATATGTAGTCTCTTGAATATTCATTGCTCATCTCATTTTAGCCACAGAAAAATAAATCAATTGTTTATAAGATAATTAGATTATTTGGGAGTTAATCATACAAGTATTTTTGCATACCCCATCAAAACTATGGTTTCATGAATCTCTGGTCTTCATTCTTTTGCTAATGACTATTTAGGTTTAAAAGTTAAAAATTGAAAAAATAAGAAAAATTGTGCACCTTGAACCCCACCTTTTTAATTATTATGATACTATGTTAGTAAATATAACACCATTTACAACTACTTACAATTAGAAATAACTTATGTAAACATTTGATATGGAAAAATTTTAGGATTATTTTCCAACACAACTTATCTATGACCAAGCCCACTACTCCAAAGAGAAAAAAAAATAACTGTGATGAAAGCATGGTTTGAGGAAATGGATCGGAATCGTTCAATTCGTATTGGATTTCTCTGCATGTAGGTGTAACGGCACATACGGTTCATTTACCATACACGGAGGGGTATTTATGAAAATAGAAACCAAAGATAGATATCTTCATCTAACTGTATGTGTACATGGCATAAATGTACATGTAAATGAACTATTCACCAGAGATAGTTCATCTGCATGTGCATTTATCCTTCCTGTGATATCCATATCTAGTGGGTCTCACATCACATTAACGATAATGAAATCTCATAGAGAGTACATACACATCTATGCAAGTTACACCTTAGAATTACAATATAAAAATAAATGTGGCGTGAATTTTAAACTTTGTAGTTTGTATACGGAGCATTCTACGTAATCAAAAAGACTAATACGGAAGGCTTTAGCTCTCCCATGCATTTGGATGACGTGAGAGTCTTCCTGTTGCGTGCATGCATGGGAGAGATTCTGCTGATCATCCGTCACCTGCCGCGTGTCTCTTAGTGTTGTCTCGTACTACTTTCATCCTTTTGCCCTTTTGAATTTCCTTATTATTCTTAACTTAAAAAATATCGGTTACAACTGTTTTTCTTAAGAGACTCTCATAGACCTTTTCTTTGCTTATATTACCAATTAAGTTCCTTCTCCAATTTTTTGAAGGACAATTATACCCATAACCACTGAATCTGGTGGGACCCACATCGTCCATCATGGACGATGATGCTTCACAAAAAAAGGTAACCATGTAAGCAGAGGAATCAGACACTATGCCGGGGTGTTTGGGCACAAACTCATTGCCAAATTGTAATCTTTTCTCACATCTCTCAAGCCACTGAGTTTGATGGGATCCACACATCATGGACAATGATGGAGTCATGGGAAAGGTACTCATTTAAGGAGGGTACCTAGACTTCATGCCCTGGGGGTGTTTGAGCACAAGGAACGAGATCATCTCAAGTTCTTTCAAAAGCCAGTGTCGGTTGGATGGCTAATATCTAGCACTCTCTTACATCCAATGATGTGAGAGTTATGAAGTTCTTTCGTAATTTTTTTTAATTTTTTAATTTTTATTTTATAATAACTCTCATACCGTTGAATGTAAAGGAATACCAGGTGTCGGCCAGTCAGGCGACACTGGCTTTTGTCAAGTTCATTATGAACTTGGGACGATCTCGACCTTGGGCACAAACCCATTGCCAATTTGTAATCTCTAGGCCGTAGTGGGAAGATATTTTCTTACTTCTTCTCACATCTTGATCACGTGGACATCTTATTCATTCTCTCTCTTTTCAAACCACGTAGACATCTTGATTGGTGCGGCATGAGAGACTTTCCTCAAAACGTTACTTTAATGAAGAAAATGAATGGACTGTATGAGGGACAGAATTGTCATTTAAGGAGAAAAGGTACAATGGTAGTATTGTATCAAAATGGGGAAGAAACGTCAATCACTTTCAATTGAATAAAAATAAGAAGAAAAATGGTATATATAATAGTGGTTATGGTAGTATCAGAAGGAGGCAAACCCAAATAATCAAATTCAGGAATTCAACAAAGAGAAGAATGGGTAGGTCTCCTTGTTGTGATGAGAATGGCCTCAAGAAAGGTCCCTGGACTCCTGAGGAAGATCAAAGGCTTGTTAATTACATTCAAAGACATGGCCATGGAAGCTGGAGAGCTCTCCCCAAACTTGCAGGTATCTCCTGAAAACTCAAATCTGATATGAATTATGAAGATCACTTTTCATTAAATCTCTCTGAATTTTTGCAGGTTTGAACAGATGTGGGAAGAGCTGTAGATTAAGATGGACAAATTACTTGAGGCCAGACATTAAAAGGGGAAAATTTTCCCAAGAAGAAGAGCAGACAATTCTTCATCTTCATTCTATTCTTGGCAACAAGTAATCCTCACAATCTTTGGTTTCTTTTTATTATTTTACTCCTGATCATGAACTGATTATCCTTTTTTTTCCAAGATGGTCAGCGATAGCAACACATCTCCCCGGCAGGACTGACAATGAAATCAAGAACTTCTGGAATACCCACCTGAAGAAGAAGCTGATCCAGATGGGTTTTGATCCTATGACTCACCAGCCTCGAACTGATCTCTTCTCAAGCCTACCTCAACTGATAGCTTTGGCTAATCTTAGAGATCTTATAGAACACCATCCTTGGGAAGAACAAGCTGTGAGATTACAAGCAGAAGCAGCTCAGTTAGCTAAGCTTCAATACCTTCAGTACCTCATCCAAAACGCCTCTTCCATGACGAGCAACCTAAACAGCACTAAAGACATGGAGGATCTCAATATATTGGGTTCAACCCATAACCCAATCTTGGGTTCAATCCAAGATTCAATCCCATTTTCTCATTTGCCAGATCTAAAATTGCCTTGCAGTTTTCAGACATCTATGAACAGTGATATGGGCCAAAATTCAAACTTTAATGTGGACACTCCTCAATCTCCATGGCTTCTATCATCATCTCCATCTCCTCCTCCTCCACCTCCTTCTACTGTCCTTCCTGCTTTTGCGCCGGTGACCGAGACTTCCATCAGTAATCCAGGGGATTCATGCAGTACTTCTAGCTATGGAAGAGTTCCCTCTCCATTTTGGCCTGAACTACTCCTTGAAGAGCCTTTATTCCATGAGATTGCTTAGTTTAATTTAGAGATGTGTGAGAGCCTGAGAGGTTTGGAGTTGCACCGTTCCACAGCTTAGTATGTATTGTTGTTATATGCTTTTCATTTATAATTAAAATCTCATCATATACACCCCCTCACATTTACACATGTATATATCCACACTTACACATGCCATTGCACTGAACATTAATAAATACTAGAATTGGGTTTTGTGTTCACGCACTCTTTTATATATCTTGTGTCTAGTTTTGTAAAATTTTCATCTTAAAAATCCACACTAGTAGGTGGAGGGATTCCCAGATATATTAAAGGGTTATAAACATTATTTGTAAAAAAAAAAAAAGATCATCTTTTGACTGTCAAGCGGTAGTGAGAATATCCTGATGCACTATGAGTGGCTGGGATCTTCACTGCCGCTTGGCAGTCACTACAGAGAATCCCGGTTTCATTATTTGATAGTCGGTGTGAGACTAAACTTCCAACACTCATCTGCAAGTATACACGTGGAGGCTAACCGAAGACGGTTAAACCCCAATATATACCATGTAACAAATTTTTGTTGCTTGCATGGATTTGCATTTAACCCCCCATCAACTCCATGAGAAAGGATTGAGATCTTCCTGATCCTCCATGAAGGGAAGAGATAAGGAAAATTAAAGTGAGACCATGCATCTTGATTGTAGAGAATAAGAAATTGTCAAGGGCTTAAACAATTAGTAGAGGTTGAAAATCCATCTGCATTTTTCTTGGTTTATAATTAGTTTTTGTATTTTATTGTACTTTCTTTGTGGGTAAGGTAAGATTCAGAATCAACCTGTACCACTAATGAACTGAATACTTAGGTTCCAATCCATTATCTTGTTTATTTATAAAAAAATGCTTTTCTTCTTAACAAACCGGGCTGATTTAGTGCAGGTTGGGTTCAGACCTTGGTTCATCCAGACCCAGCCTGAATCTACATGTAATCGTATTTATGACAACACTTGTAATTATAGGAAAAACAGGAGCTCAAACAATAATAATAATAAGAATAATGATTAATATGATGGTGAAATGTAGGAATTGATTATGGTCAGTGTAGATGAACCGGGTTAGCTAGGGTTGAACCAAGCAAGCTGGACTTGGGTCAAGTTATATCCTATGGTTCATTCTGAACCAGCAAGGATGGCAGTTAGGAGAGTTGACGAAGCCTTTTGGGCTTTTGGCGGCTAGATCTAATGTCAAACAGGTGACGTATGACAAATCACAATGATTAGCAGAGAAAAACAAGAGAGCCCGTTAATTTCTTCTTTAGCGTCCATAATTAATTTTGCATTATTGAAATATAATAATGCTGAAAAATCTTAACATACATCAACATTATCATTCTAGATAAACAAGGTTAAAATAATTTTTATTTCCTCTACTCTACCAATACAATAAACAAAACTCTATAAATCTATTTAACAGAAAGTTTTCTCTCATTCTGGGCGAAGAGGATCCATCCAATGGATTCATAATGATCTACCTCGTATGTTGAATGATTGAACTACTTTTTCCATTATTCTTAGAGTCCCCTTCAAGCACTTAAAACCCATGAGTAATGAGATTTTTCTTCACTATGGGTAAATAGAAACTGTCAGTCAATGACCTGAGACGGCCTCAACAATTGGTTAATATTTCTTTTTTCGTTTCGATAAATCATTTAATTGGATAATTTGGTATTACGAGATTATACGTATACCTTGACTAAAGTCAAATTAGTCATGGCTGTCAAATGTTGAAAACATGATATAGGTAGGTAATAGGTATGATTTCTATTAGTCTCTTTGGAAAGGGAAGAGCAGAGAAGAGATGGAAAATGTAAAGAAAATTCAAGTCATCACTACCTAATCTTGTAAAATTTGTTGGATACCACATAAAGTTTCCAATGTCATGGCATCTAAGTTTCCAATGTCATGACATCTTTGTTAATTAAATAAAGGGTAAATTACACTAGAGATGCCTGACGTTTTGAGAAATTTTAACAGAATTATTTCACGTTTCAAAAATATTACACTTGAGTATTTTTTATTTTTGTACTTTCAAATTTACCCCTGTTTAGCATAACTTTTCTGGTCCCCTTTGGTTTACTCTTTCACCATCTCGTTGCCGCAATGACTCACCACTCGATTCTTATGTGCTCATTGCTGTCTCAATTGCCCACTACCTCTCCTGCCCCTGTCCTCTCCTGTGACCCTTCCTTATCGGCGGTTGCTCATCACCAAGTCACAACTATTGACTATAGCACACACCTCCAGTGAAAACTCCGCACCCCAACTTACTATTTTTCCGATGGATGTATTAAAGACCAGACACCAAATAAGGGTAGTTTAACAAGAAACGATCAGTCCTTGAAAATTTGAGATAGATCTAATGGTTAACTTAGAGGATGTCAATGTTAAATAGGGTTAAAGTTGAAAATATGAGAAGAGGTACCTCTGGTATGATTTTTGAAACGTAAGGTACCTCTGATATGATTTCTCAGAACGTTAGGTACCTCTAGTGTAAATTACCTTAATAATAACTTATACTTATATGAGACCATGTGGTGAATAATGGATTGTATGAGATCATGTGGTGAATAATGGAGTTTCTGATCAATCATATGCTAATAATTAAAATTTATGTAGTTGGTGAGAATAATGGCTACAAAGGCAACACCATGACAAGAATGTTCTGCTCGAATTGGCTAATCTAAATTCCGATTAATTAGAATATTAATCTTATGATGTCATATTTCTTGGAACGTAATAGGTTGCATTTGCTTTTAACTTAGAATGAAACTCAATTTTGAATTTGCATGGATTCTTGGGTGAATGGTATTTTTATTTTTGGAAGAGGGATTTATACGCGAACAAGGTAAAGTGGAATCTTATGAATTAAGAATCAATTCCTTGAAAAAAAGAAAAAGGGATCGGATTTCAGAAAAGAGAGATAAAGACAGAAGTATCAAATACTATTGTATACTTCCTTTTTCTTTTCCCTTTATTTCTATTTTTATTTTTTTGACAAAGGGAGATTATATATATTGATTCGAAAATCATCCAGCAATAATGGATGACGCAGAGGAGGGGCTGTACTTGAGTCAATTACCAAATGTTAAAATTAAAAAAAAAAGAAAAAAAAAAAGGAGACTTTATGAAAGGAATTGTTAAGAGAATGAAACGACGCACGTCAAAGTGCAAGTCCTAACCGCAAGCGAAGACGCATGTCCAACGCACAAAGAAGCCACCGCAGAGGTCTAAAAGAGTCGATGACAATCATGGGTCCGTTCATGATCGTGCGTGTTCCCCATTCTCGGCTCATGCCAAGTAGTGATGTCGCCCACGAATAACGATCTCAGAACCGCCATAGGAAAATTCTCTAGAAGATGTGCATCCAACGGCTATTAGTCCACCAACCTCTAACCCATCCTGAATTCCATGGAATTGAATCTTGGGCTCACACCCACTCTCTTTATCCAACTAAGTGTTGATGGCGGAGAGTTCAGGATATGAACGAGATCAATAGCCATAACGTAGATCATGCCAAAATTTATGCCAATTCATGCCCCTTCTATATATAGAGCCTAATCTGAAGTAAACGGATTGAATCCTTTATAATCTTACACTGCCTCCCAATCTCTTATTACCACATCCAATTTTAAAGGTTCGTTTTCTTCTTCATACCATCGAAATAATTTTAAGGGTTCGTTTTCTTCATACCCAGCTCTAACTGCTTGTAACTCAATTCTAACTTAGGCATCGAAATGGCCACAGGGTTTTCAAACCCGCTCTCACTGCCTATCTACTTTCATCTACGTACCCAAGTTTACCCTCTCAAGAAGACCAAGCGTTAACCGATAGGAACTGGAATATTCTGAATGTACCCCAAGCATAGTTACACTAATATTTTGTAACAATCTGAGGTAACCCAAATTAGATAAAATGTGTTGATTGCATGACATTTTTAATACATTATAATATCATTTTGTATTTTACATGATAATAAAGACCAACCTCTATTATATAAAAAAGTAAGGGTGCAAGTTTGGCCTTGTCAGACTGAGCCCGCCCTAAGTTCAAACAGGACTTGGGCTGAGTTACCCTAAGGGGGTGTTTGATAACACTCTAGAATTGGATTCTGACTTTTGGAGCATAAATGGAGTAGAAGCCTGTTTGGTAATCCAGTTCGGACTTCTGAAGAATCCGTGGGTGTACCAGCTCCAAATGGGCTCTAGAATCTAATTTTTTGGAGCATAAAATAGATGTTTTTCGACTTCGAAGTAAAATTTTGGAGTAAAAAAAATCACCCTACACCACTACTACCACCAACCACCACTACCACCACAACCACCACCAGCCACCACCACCACCACCACCACCACCACCACCCACCACCACCACCCACCACCACCACCATCCTCAACCACCACTACCCACCCACCGCCACCACCAACCACCGCCACCCACCATCGCTACCACCACCAGCCACCCACCGCCACCCACCCACCACCACCACCACCCTCCACCCACCCACCGCCACCCTTTTCTACCACCTCCCACCCACCACCATCATCACCAATCATCACCACTCACCACTAGTGCCATCATCCGCCACCCACCATCCACCACCACCACTCTGGAGTCCATGACTAAATTAGGTTAACAAACATGTTTCTACTCCCTTATACTCCTGAATCCTTTTAAAGTTGGAGTAGAAATTTGAACCAGAAATAAGAATCTCAGAGTTGAAGTTTTATCAAATAGCCCCTAACCCTAAGGGCGGTTAGGGTCACAAACTTATGGCCTTGAGTCTGGTCTGGGTCGGGCTAGGTTGAGGCCTAGGGCTGATCTCTGCCCTGCCCAGTCTAACCCAGCTCGACACTGATTTTTTTCCTTTTTCTTCCTCTTCCTCATCTTGTTCTTTCTTTTTTTCTTGACCTGACTTAGACCTGGCATCTCCCTTCCCCTTCTATGTTCAGGGTCAATCAAAATCAACTTGACCTGGTCCGGATCCAAATCATCTCCTGCGAGGGTATCCGTAGGAGACGTTGCTACCATTCTCTGATGCACAACATCAGGAGATTCTTTTATCCAACAGTTCATGAAATCCCGATGCAGTAGACACAATCCTGAATGATAAGCATCATATCAAAAGCAGAACAGTGTTTCACAGGGGGGAGAGAGAGGGAGGGCGGAGGAAGAAGAAACACAATCTTCTCAAAGAGAGAGAGAGAGAGAGAGAGAGAGAGAGAGAGAGAGAGAGAGAGGGCAGAGGAAGAAGGAGAGGGATCCAATCTGGTTTGAGTTTTCACCAAAAAAAAAGAAAAATATCTAGTTTGAGTTCTCCCCGAAGAGAGAGGGAAGAGGAAGAAGAAGAAGGTTGTTTATGGTTTCCGTTCTCCGAGAAGAGAGAGAGAGAGAGAGGGCAGAGGAAGAAGAAGACCCACTTTTTGTTCTTTCTTTTTTTTCTATTACTTTGATTCTGATTTCTGACATCCTTTCTTCTTCGATTATGAATTCCTAAACCCTTTTCCTTGTTCATTTCGAATGAAACCCACTATGAGCTTCTAATCCTTCACCCTCTGCGATTTTCTTTGTTCTTCTTAAGCTTTCCTGCAGTCGGCAACTAGTCCCTGTACTTACCGTAGCTGATACCCCTCTAGCAGTCCTCTCTCACTTTCTATTCGGTCTTCTGAAGCCCTGATTGTAAGATATTTTATGGGCTAAATTAATTATAAGGTTAGTTAGTTCACTAGGAGTCTAGTTACAGGTAGACCGATTTAAGTATGATTAGAGATAGACCAACCTGGTCCACTGTAGGACTGGTCCAGGGTTGGGGGTGGTATTATAAATACCAATGGTTAGAGTCTCCATAGCCACGATGTTATTTTCTTCTCCTGTTCCCATACACATAGAGAAGGTCATGGGATCCCGACAGGTTGTGAAAGACTCT
Source organism: Protea cynaroides (assembly GCA_028583415.1). Classification (NCBI taxonomy): domain Eukaryota; kingdom Viridiplantae; phylum Streptophyta; class Magnoliopsida; order Proteales; family Proteaceae; genus Protea; species Protea cynaroides. Next base: position 10,796,886 of record CM053276.1, on the reverse strand, counting down.
GATCCAAGCATTCCAAGCATTTAAAGCAAAGAAAATGATCGAAAATTAATCTATAGCAAGAGGTATGTGTCTTATCATTTCTTTTCAATACCCATTGTATTCTAATAATCTGTATGGTGTGTTCGTTAGGGTTCATGGAAAATCCCATGGAAAAAACTCAAAGATGATCTAAAAAATCTTACCGTGGTATCAGAATCACCTACACAGACCTAGGATCGTTGGGAAAGCATTGTTAAAACTTTATATTTGATTGGATTGGAAAAGGGAGAGATTTTTTTCTCAAATTTTTCGTATGAATCTGTCTAGGGTTTGGACCCTCGAAATTTTTTTTTGGACCATTAAAAGGTAAAATAAATCATACAAGATTATAGGTCTGGAAAAAAAAGAGTCGGCAACATCAGGTGGGTCACCGGAAGTAACCTAACGTGCCCTCATGCTCCGCTTGAAAAAGCGCGTGAAATCCACGTGCCTGCGGCTTAAAAAAACAAAGGAGTAGGGATGACGTCACCTGGTCAGCCCCGTACTGGACCGAGCCTATCTGGGCCAGTCTGGGACTAAACCCGGGCCCAAGGGGACTTGTGAACCCGACTCAAGGTGTACGTGCGGTTTGCACGTGTGACCCAAGACCGACCCATTAACCGAGAAGTTTGACTTGAAAACCCGACCCATAGACCTTATGTTGCGGCCCGAGAACTAGCCCTATGACCCGAAAATTGGACCCAAAAACCCGGATGGGTGGGTTGGTTGGACTGACGGTTGAAACTTTAGTTTGCGGTTTGGTTCAAAGACCAGACCGTTTGGTTTGGCCAGGACCAAAGCATTTAAAAAAAAAGGTTTTAATATGTGGGTTCGGTCCACCCATAACTGAGCTAGGCCAGACCGAACCGACCCAGGCTAAACCGCCCAGAATCGGTTCAGGATTCAAAAATGCAAGTGCCGACTTTGATCGACGATTGTGGGCGCTAGGAGCGTCGAATTTTGATCAATTTTTTGCGTTGTGTTCGTATTTTCATGCTTTACAGTTTGGTACATAGTTTGACACAGTTTGGTGATTTGGAAAATTTATTTTTGACTAAAAGGTGCCCAAATTAGTCCAGTTTGTAGTTTTCTGCTTGTTTATCAGTTATGTGTGCATGAGATTTTATTTATTGACCCACAATGTACTACAAAGTAGGGTTTGGGGATATCATTGTGGAATTGGATGAAACCCACCAAAGTGATACACCTAGTTTCATCATGATGTCTTCAAATTCAAAGTTTATGTACTTGTAAATGCTTGTGTAAGGACGATGTACACCCAAAGATGACATTGTCAAGTTTTGATCAAATTAAGATTTGTGAGTGTCATGTGAAGAATCCACCAAAGTGGTACACTCAATTCCAACATGGTGGTCCTCAAACCCCAAATTTGTGCATTTACATATTCAATAGATGATATATTTTTAATACACTATTCTCTATGGTGTGAAAAATAGCTAAAAAGTCAGTGTTAATCCAAATGTGACATTGTCAAAGTTAAAGGTATGTTCATGCACATGAGTTGAAAGAGTTTTGACTTTAGGGGTCTCATTAACCCAAAGGTGATGGAATTTTCAAGAGTCATTATTCTTTCGCCGTCACTGTACAAAAACTGAGAAGACCACTGCATGTTTATCCCAAAGGAGAATATGTAGTTGGTTAACTCTTGAAAAATGATATTTATTTACATGAATGGTTTATATGGTTATTGCAAGTAAAGGGTATGTTTATGAGTCTTCAGTTGTTTGATACTGTATTTAAACTCATACACTGATGTGTTCATCCAAGTATAACTGTCCCAAAGAATGTTTTGATATCTATCTTTTCCTATTCAGGACAAGTATAAATAAATATAAATTGCATATGTTTATATGAGTCTTGTGTAATTTATCTATTGCAGGACATTTGTGTTTGGACTCATATAATGATGATGGTTTATGTCTCCTAAGATGTCTGTCTCAGTGAATGTATCATATGATTTGGTAGTTTCTTTCCCACTCTTCTTGGGACAAAGAATAAAATTTATTATGAAAAGATTGGAGACTAGTCTAGGATCGTTTGACCTAGATGTATCTTTCATAGTAGTTTACATAAGTTGTGAGGTATTCTACTATTGAGGTTATAAGATGAGAAATATTACGAAGGGATTATCTAAGAAAAATTCAAAGGATAAGAATAATGTTTTAGAGGGGGGTCGGAAGATAGTTTATTAACCTAGCTCTCTAGTATCAGTTATGTTGGAAATGGTAATGTGAGGAAGTATTTTTGGAAGCTATCAACTATCACTGAAAAGCTCAAGGACAATGAGACCAATGTAATTGATATATTAAATATTTCATTATTTGCTAAAAAATATATTTAGATCTACGTGGTTTACATTACCAAAGGGGAGAAATAACTAGTGATACGATTGTTGTTGAGTAACTCCAAGGTGGATTGCTCAAAGATGGATAGATTGACCAAAGATAGGTGGTTTGACCAAATACTGTTAAGCCAGATAAGCATATCTAGAAAAGGATAACGACTCTAGGACTCCCTAGGTATTTGGGGTAAAAGGGTCTAGAAGACTGTTGGCTTGAATATTATAAAGTTTCTTTTACATTCAAATGTTTTTTCTATTCTTGATTTTACTTTGTTTTATGTTTATTGTTTAACTTAACATATTATTCCCATATTAAAAATGTAATGATGTTATTTGAAATATCGGAATGTAAAGTTTTCTTTTTCAATTAATTGGAAAGAAATTATGCTTATGATGTTGTAAGGTAAATGACTGCATGTAATATTGATCGTATTTGTTATGTGATGTGGTGAATATTTTTTCATGTTTGACTGTGCAATCTTAGGTTTGACTAGTTGTATCAGTCATAGTTGATCTCTAGGGCAATGTAAAGACAGATTAAAAAAAAAGTTTTTTTGGAATGGTTGAAAAAGTTTTGTCAATGAGAGTTTTTAGATTCTCTTAGTCAGTGGGAGTATTCAGATCTGCTTGGTTAGTGGGAGATATGTTAATTGATGGTTTATCTGTAATTGTTTGTTCTGCCTATAGTTTAATGGCCAGGATTATTGGTGAGCATTTATTACTTGTATGTATTATTGATTATTTAAGACATATCAAATTGCAAGACGGTATTTAGCCAAAGAAGGCTAGCCAAAGTATGATATTAGTCCAAATTGGAGGCGGTTTGCCTGTATAAAGTTGAATAATATCAAAGTGCGTTGACCTATATGGATTTCAAGGTAACAGAATCGTAGTAATTCGATCATTGGACTCAAGTATTCATCTCAAAGTTATTTATGTCATTAAGTAGACCTTTGTATGTAACTGACAGAAGGGAGTACACCGGATGTGTAGGAGTACTTTCCGCTATTGTTCGACATTGGTAGGTTTAATGACTGGATCAAAGTAAAGGATGGTTTTGGTATAATTAGATTCCATGGTCACATTGGATCAATGGTGAATTTATAATTAATATAGCCAAAGTGGGAGATTGTAAGATATTTTATGGGCTAAATTAATTATAAAGTTAGTTGGTTCAGTGGGAGTCTAGTTACAGATAGACCGATTTAAGTATGATTAGAGATAGACCAACCTGGTCCACTGTGGGACTGGTCCATGGTTGGGGATGGTATTATAAATACCAATGGTTAGAGTCCCCACAGCCACGGTGTTATTTTCTTCTCCTGTTCTCATACGCAAAAAGAAGGTCATGGGATCCCGACAGGCTGTGGAAGACTCTGATCCAAGCATTTCAAGCATTCAAAGTAAAGAAAATGATCGAAAATCAATCTACAGCAAGAGGTATATGTCTTATCATCTTTTTTTAATATCCATTGTATTCTAATAATCTGTGTGGTGTGTTCGTTAGAGTTCATGGGAAATCCCATGGGAAAACCCCAAAGAGGATCTGAAAAATTTACAGTTTCTCTCACTCAACTTCTGGCCGACCCCATTTTTTGAAGAAGAAATCCAGCAACTGACGGCACTCCCAACCCACTTCTCTTTAATTTCTTTGTATCTATTTTCCAGAGAAATCCCTCTCTCTCACTTTCTCGATTCTTCATATCATTCCCTCTATTTCTTCTCCATCTCACTCTGCTCTCTCAACCCTTAACCCTAGGTCGCAAACCCACAAAACCCCTTTGTTCCTTTCTCCCTCTTTTAATCGGGCTAAAACTCATCTCTGCTCTTATTTTTCTTCATTTTCCCCACCTTTTTTTTCCCCTTTTCTTCTTCTAGACTTCTACGATTATGATATCTTTTTCTTTGTGCTTTTTTTTTTTCTTTTCTAATCTCTGTTGCCTTCTTTTTCTTTTCTTCTATTTCTGAATTTCTGAGTTCTCTTCCTCTTCTTCTTACCAGTTTTTTTTCCCTTCTTTTGTTTTATTTTTCCATTTCTTCAATTTTTGAGTTTTTGTCTTCTTATACCATTTTGACTTTTACTGGTGTTATAATCCTGCTTTTATAGCGTTGATATTTCAGGCCAATATGGGTTGAGTTCTCTCCGAAGAAAGAGAGGGCGAAGGAAGAAGGAGAACTTTGTTTCCTATCCAAAGTAAACCCTCTGAAACGATTTCGTCTTCCTCAATTCCTCGATCTCCTCTATCCTCTGGCGCTCTCTCTCTCTCTCTCTCTCTCTCAAGTTTCTTCTAGATAACCCTTTCTTCTTCTTCTGCCCTCCCTTTTCCCTCTGAAACACGCTGTCTTGAAAAATCAAGACTGAGATGGAGTTGTCGATCCTTCTCAGATTCAAGAAAGGATATTTAATTGGATGCAACTCAATTAATTTTTCACATTCTGTACTTGCTTGATCGTTGAGTGTTCGATCTAGTACCAACCACGTGTGATGCATTTGAATGATGCAGCTACATCTCCTGCAGAAAGCCTCGCAGGAGACGATTTGGATCCCCTTGTCCTAAAGACAGGTTAGGGTATGATTGAATTTTTAGGACCTTGAGTCAAGGCCAGGTTTGGCCTGGGCCTAGCTAGCTAACTACACTCAAGGTTTGACTCGAGGTTTGAAATGTCTAGTCTAATGACTCTAATCCAACCCTATTGCAACCTTATAAAAAAGTTTTGTCAAGATCAGGGAGAGATGCTTTTCCCTTCTTATTTTATTGGATGTGCAGTACAAACTCGGCCTCTTGAGTAGACATGTCAAACGGATTTAGTATGGAACAGATATGATCTGATCCAGTTATCTAGATATCCTTAACTGAATATGGATACCCCTAAATTGATGCAAATCCGAATGAATCTGAATTTTCGATGATCTGTTTACATCTGTGACTTATGTAATCCATATCTCCCTCCCCCTTGGAGACACGTAATTTGCTCTATTGTCTTAGTCTTATGATTTTCTTTTTGTCTTAATCTTAGATTTTCTTTTCTTTGTTCTCTAAAACTTGTAGAATTTTCAAAGCACCATTAACATCATTAAGAATTTTTATTTTTATTTTTTATTAGTAGTTGAATAATTATTCGAATCGAATAGATTATCTTCCAAGTTATTTGAATTCAGATCCTAATACCCATGTCAGTGTGAACCAAATCCAAACTATCCATTTACACTTCATATCTGATGAACTGAGTCACATTATTGGATCATGGCTTCCATAGATATCTGTAAATCAATATCCTATTTATTTGTGAAATAAGTGACAGAGCTATGGCGTCAAACATCTTTGGCGTCCAAGCTTCAACAAGTAGTAGCGTGTGTTTGCCTTGTCAGAATGTCTTTTTCTGGATTCCGGCGGCGGTGCCATTCCCACCATGTCATCTGCCGAGAATCACGTTTGGATTCCGAACACAACAAAGCTTTGTACTGACTGGATCATAGAAGGCTGACGTGGTATTTGTGATTTTACCAAAAAAAAATTAAACTTAAAAATTGGGTCCGACTTTATGTCATCTATTAGGTGACAAGAGTGTTGTCACCGAATTTTTTTTTTTTTAATCACACTCATTGATCATTAAAAAAAAATACAATATAGGGCAATTTGGATATTAAGAAGAGAGATTGTTAGATCTTACATCTTGTAAGATCTGTTGTTTTAGACTCCTCTACTTGTCACCTATTTGGGTGACAATTATTTTTTTTCTTGAAAATTATATTCATTGAGGCTGATAGGTTTGACATATCTCTTTCGATCATTTTTATATATTTTAAGACAATGTTGCTATCATTCAATCCAATTCAATGATATGGGAGTAAAGGAATGATTTTGGAAAGTGTATTATTATTTTTTTTTTTTACCAACTTTGCACTTGATCAATATATCAAAACCATAGAAAACCTAGTCAATTACGTGGCATTCCGTATGGGTGACGCCCAACTTCTGGGTTAGCTAAGCGTGTTAAACGGTGTGGTTTTTGTTCAATAGTTTGATTCAGTGTGAACGAAATAAAATCAAAATCAAATCATTTATTAAATGGTTTAAAATGTTCACCGAAGTCAATTATTAATCGATTTTGGTTATCTGATTTCTAAATGGTTTCGTAGGAAAAGGATAAAGAAAGATGAAGGAATGAATGAAAGTATTAAAATAATTTTAATTTACTTTTGCTATCGAGAATTATGAAGATGGGTTTATGATCTAGATGCACTAGATCACATGGAAAGCATTAAAATAATTTTAATTTATTTACACGAATATACCTTTAGGCTTTGTTTGGTTGCAAGGGGATTGAAGGGAAGGAAAGTGAAAATTTAAAAATTTAAATGAAAACTTTTATATTGATTACAGCATATGCTATTACATTATTATGTAACTAATTCCAAATTATTTCATATTTAGTTATTAACTTACAATTCACTTGCATCCAAATCCAACTAATTGGAAAAGTAAAATAAATTTTACAATCTTAAAAATATCATTACTAAGTATGTTAAAAATTTTAGAAAATTTATACAATCATGTTCATGTTGTGTTACAACTATATAAGTTTCTTTTTTAACTTTAAAAAAAATTCACTCTTCTCTTCCTTTCAATTCCCCTTGCAACCAAACTGAGCCTAAAGGGGATGGAAAACGAACTTCATCTTTCTTTTTTCTATTGGAAACAAATATTGAATTTTTTTTTTTACATCTAAAATGTTACAGGTAAAATTTTATGTCAAAACAAACAGAGCTTATATGGAATTGTAAGCTTAGACGTAATTGTAGAAAATGAGGCTACAAATAGACCCTCCTAAATATTATGTATTGAATCATTTTTTTCTTGCACGTTTTTCAAATACACATGTGAAATAACAATTTTTATCATCATTGGGCCATTGGCAAAAAAAAAAATGTTACACTACAAAGCAAAAAGTAACGTCACAAATTATTTAACCCTTTAAAAGGTATATATATATTTATATATATGAGGCCCAAATATTTGCCATGTGGCTAATCCAATAGGGCCCAAACTTTGTATATAGATATAGGGGTGTTAAAATTGGGCCCAAATCAAAAACTGAAACCGAAACCAGCCTGATTTGGCCTTGACCAAACTGAAACAGAACCTTGTTGGGGGTTAATTGGGCTGTATTTTTAGAGCCTGGTGAAAAATCAAAAGACAGGACCACACCAACAGATAAGCCCTAACCAAACTAGACCAATATGACCGAAACTGAAGCAGCCCGATAATGGACCAATAAGAGTCCATTAAGCCAATATTTTATTAAAAATGCACATACAAAACCAACACTGAAACTGAAACAGTTCGATAATGGTCTGATAGAGTCCATTAAGCTAATTTGTTACTACATATACAAAATAAAACAAAATCGAACCAATAATGAATCGATAGTAAACTGATAAGCGTTTGGAATGGCGTCCTAATAATGAATAAATTTTCATACTTTTTTTTTTTTTTTTTGGTGAGGCATAAATTTTCATACATTGGGATGCATTGCCAATACACAAGAGGGTATTTGATCGAATTGAAATGAATTTTGACACATGTCCAATCCGGCATATATTAACTATCTAACGGTTAGAATTGATGGATCATCATTCCACTTGGCAAAATGGGTTGACTTGATGAAATTATCAAGGCTGGAATATTTTACATGAGTTTTTATTTATTTTTTTAACTTATCAAAGCTCAAAGCTTATTCGTGGCCCAAATTTCATTGGGCTTGGGCCGGCCTGACCTCTAGTTGCCAACCCTAGAGCCCATGGGAAAAGCATAAGGTCCCATTTGGATGCCACTTAACACTTAGAAAACATAGATCTCCCAAGAAATATATATTGGGACGGCATGGGTTAACTCAGCTGAAATTGACCGGTCAAAACAGATACCGGTCCAGACCGGTTATTAGATGTTCGAAACTTAGGCTTGGCCTGATTAGTAACCAGATAGTCATAGTCCTTCAAGGAAAACCATCGAGCGCGTAATCAGGGCTGTCCGAAACCAATTGGGACTGATTATTATAATCCTCCTAATATTTGTCATTCTTACCATCACATAGAAAATTATTTTTTATTAGGAACCGAATCCTCTCCTCCACGGCTCCCTGGCTCCCACCCCATCCAACCGTTGGAGGGGGTTGGAGTTTGAGCCGGCTCACCCCCTCCAACGGTTGGATGGGGTGGGAGCCAGGGAACTGTGGAGGAGAGGATTTGGACGTAAAAATTAAAACCTATCTACCTCTAAAGCCATTAAAGTAAACGGGATAGTTAATTATTGGGAATACTAGCAATCATTATGTTATTTCTTATTCAATAAAGAATGTGCGAATTCGACTCGAGAGATGTGTAACAAGGATTCTGGACCGTGTGGGGAAAAAATCCCCCCCAAATTCATGTGATATGAATCTGTTTATAATTACTTTCATATGAGCCCATTTATACACCATTTATAATCACTTTGGTATAAGCTCATTTAGAGTCTGTTCATAGCCCGATTAAAATGAGTCTAATTATAGACTGATAATCGACCGATCGAATATAAACATGTCCATGCCGGACCTATGAAGTCCTATTAACCAAAATAAGCCAATTGCAGATAAATGATTTGTATTTGTATTTTTCCTTTTTTTATCTTTTTTTTTTTCTCTGGATTTTGTTGAGTTCCCAGTGGATGATGAAAAGGTAGCTCATCTTATCTAGCTATTAGTCATGTGTCAATTGATTTTACGAAATTTTTTATTTTATTATAAATGTTTTCATGGGTTAATTTTGGATGATCATTCTCAAACCTTGAGGAACATCATCTAAGGGTGTTAAACGGTTTATAATTGGTTTAACAATCCGATCCAGTGTGGTGCGGTGTATAAGAGGTAAAACCAAAATTGAACCGATATATAAATGATGTCAAAATTGAAACCAGAATCGATTGGTAATCTGTTTCGGTTTACTAGTTTTTAAATGGTTTTTCATTAGTCAATTTTGATTGCTGTTTATAATCATTTTTTATTGTGGCTTATAAATGGTTTAACGCATTGGTCATAAACTCTTTGTTGAGCATAAGTCAGAGGTCAATGTATAGTCTTGATTGGTATTTTCTTTCTGTCTTCTCCAAATTTTCGAATCTTGAAGCTTCTCTATTTTTCCTTTCCATCGCATTATCATACCCATTTTTTGGAATCTCTTGACTCATGGACAAATGGCCAATGTAAGTCAGTTTTAGACATTAATGTGGCTTTTTGAAAATACAAATGCCAGCGTAATAATAGAAGGATCTTAAATTATGTGATTATAAAATGAAGTGGAATAAACATAAGTTTTGAAGCATACTAAACTATTAATTAATAGTTTAAAAAATAGGAAAGAATCATGGATAATGGGTGAGGAATTTTTGTTAGCCTAAAATTTTTACGTATAAAACTAGATTAGTATTCCATTGTATTGGATATTAAAATCACTACTATATATATATATATATATATATATATATATATATATATATATATATATATATATATATATATATATATATATATATGATTTAATGGTTTTAAACCTAGGTGTTTTTCCTATATGTTTTGGATGTTCATGTTTTTTTATTTTAGCTTTATTTTTTAATTTATTAAGAATTAGGGTTGGAGTTTTGGAGAAATAATATATTAATTGGGGTGAGGTTAGGTTGGACATTGGGAACTTGAAGCATTAGGGAAATAATATATTAATTGGGATTGGGGTTGGGGTTTTGGGGAAATAATATATTAAATTATTGAGATTAGAGTTTAGCTTTTAGAGAATTAAATGGTTTATTCTATTTGGTTTAAATCGGTGTTTAGTTTGTGTAACCTGACGATTTAAATGATTTAATCGGTTTCAAACCGATTTAGTAAACGGTGTCATATTTCAAACCATAATCGAATCGATTACTAAACTGTCTCTTGATTCCGATGTAAATGGTTCAATCCAGTTTTGGTAAACAGTTTATGTGCAAATGTTGCACCCTTAACATCATCGTTCCATTTTTATCTAATACATATTTGAAAACCAAATTTGTTGGGAATTATTACAATCCAAAATTCTATAATTTTATGGAAGAAAATAATCACATACATAGATCAAGTCTAAGATCTTGATTTATTTCAATTATTACAACCCAAAATTATTTTATGGTAGAAAATAATCACACCGGCTGGTTTCAAGCAAAAGGACCCATTTAGCAATGATATTTTTAAATATAATTTGTATTTTATTTTTTAATGTAAGGGAATTGGGTGCAAGGGGAAAGTTTTTTAGGAGATGACATAAAGATCGCCTCTCCACAAACACAAAGTAACAGGCTTAGCTGTGACTCTTTTTTTTTTTAATACATTTCGATGAAATTTTGAGTAGCCAAGAGATTTCATGTATGTAGCATTTCGGTCAGTTGCGTCAGCCATGATTGCTCAGCTGGCCTTCAGTCGACGCATAGTGAAGGGCAATCGTGTGATTATGGTTGGCGCCTCTCTGGCAAGAAGAAACGATTTGCATCCGCAGCAAAATTGTCATGGAATTGTTGAGACATCACTACATATTTATGGAGAGACAAATTCATGATCCAAAAGTGAAGGTAGCTAACAATGTAGAAACAAACCCTCCATGGCCCATGTTGTTGTTAGATAATATGTAGGGAAAGATTGCCAAAAGTGTTGGTAAGACATCACTATAGATCATAGCTAGCAAGAACATAGTTATAGAGAAGCATTAAATCATTGGAAAATTACAAGCACATTACTAAAGTTGGGAAAAAATCCAGTTGTCAGTGGGATAAAAATCCTCTCCCGCGGTAGGAGGTTCACCTCCTACCGCTGATCCAAGGGCTGGGAAGTCGGCCCGCCTACCAATACATGGGGAAGTGAGTCGGCTGAAATCCCGCCCTTGGCAGGCGACAGATGGGCGGGAGAGGATTTGTGGATCCATTTTCAAGTTCTCTCACATTTTGATATTTCTCTCTCTTCTCGAGTCATGTAATTGGTGATATCCTTTCCCATGTGTCCATTGGTGTGGTGTGCCATTGTGGGAAACCCTCTTCCATGAAAATTATAAAAAAATTTATTAAGGAGAAAGCATTAATGTTAAAATATCCATCTTAAAAAAGTATCTTCAACCTTGAATTCAAGGTGTCCTCGTGAATGTCTTTTTGTGGAGCTTAGGAATCAGATCAGAATCATTTCACATCCAAACATAGCCCTAGGGAGATGATATCTAACCCATTAGGGTGTGAACTCTAAGCCGAAATTGAGCCAAAATCAGTCATTTAAAATTGATTTGAACCGTAATTATTCAATTCGATTTTGGTTTTAAAAATTAATAATCAATTTAGTTTCGATTTTAACCAAGAAACTTTCAATTATAAACTGATTAATAGATTAAACTGGTTAAATTGATTAAATATAATATCAATTGCTCTCTCTCTCTCTCTCTCTCTCTCTCTCTCTCATTCTATTTACATTGAATTTGATGGACGTCTACACTCTTTCAATGCTAGAATTTAAAGATTAAGAATTTCAATTAAGCCAAACTTAATACTAATCGAGTTTGGTTTGGAAAATTGAAATCGATTAATAATTGATTCAATTTCGATTTATGTTCATTCTATCTAAGCTTAATCGAAATCAAATAACATCCTTACTTTCAATGCAATAATTTTTTTTGAAATCTTTATGAAAAAAATAATTATTCTTAGACTCAAATGACCATAATCCCATACAGCTCATTTTTAGATCTGTAGTCACATATGGTTTTTTTTTTCCCCCATTTCTCGATGAAGGTTCTCTGAACCGCCAGTTTACGTTGTGCTCATTTTTAGATCCGTAGTCTTTTATGGTTTTGTCTTTTTTTCTGATTGTGTTTTCCTACGCCTTCTCACATAGATTGGAAAATGATCATTTATTTATTTATTTATTTATTTTTTTGATATTTGTACCAGTCCTCTTTTTGGATAGTACAATAGAAAACCTCAACCCTTTTTTTGTTATAATTTTTCCCCATCTCCATCCCCCATTAATGAAATCATCCATTCATCGGCGAGCTCCTGCATCTGCAGGTGTGTCGGGCCCTCAAAAAATACCATTGTCCTTTTTTATTTTTTATAATGATGTGATAAGTCTATGAGACTCTATGGAGTTTTTTTTTTTTTTTCTTTTTCTTGATAGATCTATGGAGATTTCGCTTGCCAAAGTCATTTATATCCTCCCCCATTCAGCCCGTTGATGCCTTCATCAACGCCAAGCATCACATCGCAAAACCAAATCATACCTTCGACAATTTTTCATCATGTATGTAGCAATCATTTATCTTTTACGCAGTGAGACAGCCTGAACACCCAAACAACATTTCAAACTGATTTCAAGCAGACAATACCCATTATTCATCGCATAGTGGTGATTGTCAAGCGACAGTGAAATCTTGACCTCTCATAGTGTACAAATAGGTATTCTAATGTACTATAAGCGGCTAGGATCTCATTACCACTTGGCAATCAACAGAGAGATTCCTAATCCTTATCAATCGGACATTACAAATGACACATCTCATCTGGGTGAACCCTAAGATAAGAAAGAGAAAAACACTAAAATGAAAGTTGTGGCTGCAATTTGTCCTAATATTGTGTGGCTGTCATTGCCCAATTGGTCAGCACTCTTCATTTACATTTCATCCCTTTCTGAAGGAGAAGGGGACTTTTTGCTTGCTTATACTCAACTTTGCTTGACGAGATACTGTGAGAATCATGAAGGAGAAGATTAAAAAGATAAAGTAAACACTGGGAACGAAGAGAAAAGTTTCCAGATAGAGAATGTGCAAGAAACTGGGAGAACGTGAAATAAAAAAGGTCGAGGATAAGATCATTTGAGAAATACCAAACTTCATGCTTACCCACTTAAGCCTTTTCCAAGTGTATTGATTTGATTATTATACCCCTCCAAAAAAAGAGTATTGATTTGAATGATGTGATGTAATTGGTATTTGTTTCAGAGAGAGGGGGAGAGAGAGAGAGAGAGGGTATTTGTATCTCATTTATAGAGGGTGGTGTGTTTTTGGCTTGGATTAGAGTTGTTGGAGAGATGTCTGGAGGTGGGTGCAGCATAGTTTGGTTCAGAAGAGATCTGAGGGTTGAAGACAACCCTGCACTTGCTGCTGCTGTGAGGGCAGGAGCTGTGATTGCAATCTTCATATGGTCACCAGAGGAGGAGGGGGCTTACTACCCTGGCAGGGTCTCAAGATGGTGGCTGAAGCAGAGCTTGGCTCATCTTGATGCCTCCTTGAGGAACCTAGGAACTTCTCTTGTCACAAAGAGGTCTACTGATAGCGTCTCATCTCTTATTGAGGTTGTCAAATCTACTGGTGCTACTCATCTCTTCTTCAACCAGTTATATGGTCAGTTGCTTCCTACTTTCCCTCTGTTTATTTATCTCTGGAGCCTCTGGAAATGATCTATTTTATGTAGAATTATTATTTCGATTTTCTTTTGAAGCTGCAGTGGTCAGATATTATTAAGTTGCTTACTGAAAATGGGGAGTTGACGAGCTTCCCAATTTTATTTATTTATTTATTATTTTTTTATTTATTATTTTTGCTAGATGTTATTTCTTTACAGTAAAGAGCGTCCGATGATTGCTGGTTATCATATGCAAAAAAGTGCTCATTGACTGCTTCAAGTTATGAAATTGGGTATCTAGGATTTAGTCTTCTAGAGTTTTGAATTTCAAGATTTCCTATTTCCTCTGCTCTTTAGGCCCTTTTTTTTCCCATATATTCTACTGAAAATAAAATTTCATGTAAAATTTTCTGTTTTTCAATTTTTTTTTTTTAATTTTAGGCTAAATAAAATGGTACCCAAATCCTATTTTACAAGAAAAAAAAATATTTTCCACCTTTTTAAGTATTGTGAGATACCAAAGTCTTTCTTCAAAGCTTGAATTGCCATTAAGTTGCCCTCAGTGTATTAGATGTTTAACTTCACTGTCTCTGGAATTATTTTATTTGAAGGATCTAATTCTAATAACCTCTTGGCCAGAAAAAGGGAGAAAGAGAGGATTCTAATATTATTTGTTTCTGTTTGGTAGATCCATTGTCACTTGTAAGGGATCACAGGGCAAAGGAGCTTCTTACTGCTCAAGGCATAGTTGTACGTTCCTTTAATGCGGATCTGCTCTATGAACCATGGGAAATTAATGACACACAAGGTCGCCCATTCACAACCTTCTCAGACTTCTGGAACAGGTGCCTTAGCATGCCTTATGATCCAGCATCTCCACTACTTCCACCAAAGAGGATAACTTCAGGTTTACCTTTGTTTCCTTATGTTTCAGACCATTTTTTTCTTTGGTATTTCTATACTTCTTCAGATTTTGCTAAAATGAATAAGGAACAGGAAAATTGTGAAGTGTGCAACTGAAAAGCTTAAGCTTTTGGATGAAGAAGCTCAAGGTTCTAGAGTTTTTCAATGTGGGATTATTTCTAACAGAAACACCCACTGGAGCCCCCCCCAACCGCGCCAGAGAACAGTGGGACTGGGGCGGCCCGCCGGTCTCTCCCTGAGAGGAATGAAAGCTCAAGGTTCTAGAGTTTTTCAATGTGGGATTATTTCTAACAGAAACACCCCATTGTGTATATACAACCTGTTCTTTCAAAGGGTTTCTTGGTTATATACTGTACAGATATATTAATAACGTAGTGAGCTTTGATGGTTCTAATACCTTATTCAAGTGTTTAATCCAAAAGCTTTAGTTATTAAGTGGAGAGATCGAACTGGTATGTGAAAGGCATCAATGGTCCCGAAATTTTCAAATGTGGGATTATTCCTAACAGAAAGCACTTCATTTTGTATACACAACATGCTATTTCTTGGTTATAAACTTTGGACCGCATTGATTAGTTGCTCTTGTAAAATTGAACATGAAATTTCAAGGGGAATTGTATACTGGCTACTCAATGTTTGCATAATCTTCTTACACACCTGTTCAAAATTAACAGATAACACAGGGCAGGTACTATGGACTTCTGGTTCCCAAGGGATGAAGATCAACCAGATATAAAAGTATACTATTCCAAAGATCCTTTGAGATTAAAATCCATGATCAATGTGGTTAAATTAATAAGGCTTCAGAAGACTGTACCCTTCTCCAAAACTTCCATCATGCTCTTCACTGACACCTCCCCCCCACCCCCCCCCCCCCCCCCCCCCAAAAAAAAAAAGAAAGAAAAAAAAAAGTGAAATTGTTCATACCTATCTTGAAGTTAGATATGCTGTAAATTATCATGTAACTTGTATATGGATCTCGATGGTGACACTTAATTCCTCTTGGATTTTTCCCATTTAGCCAGGCTATATCTGGTGTTTCCAATATGACAATTTGGTATTTGTTTTTATCTGTAGCTATATCATTAACTAAATCTACCATCCATTTAATCTACATTTTGCTCTTCTTTTTGGAGTAACAAAACCTTAAACTCCAAGTGTCATGAAGGATTTTTCCTATTGCGAACTCATTTGTTGCAGTATTACTGCAATGAATAGTATTCCATTTTGCAGGCAATTAATGCAGATTAACTTTAAATAGCTTCTTTTTTTTATTATATATATATGTAGTCCCCAAGGAGAGTTGAACTCATGATCTCTTTGAAGCATGGTCTTTTTTTACCAACTGAGCTAACCCCCTTGGGTTAACTTTAAATAGTTGTTTCTGCTGTTTCAGGTGATGCATCAAGGTGTCCTTCTGAGGCATTGGTATTTGAAGATGAATCAGAGAAGGGAAGCAATGCGCTTCTTGCCCGGGCATGGTCACCAGGATGGAGTAGTGCAGATAAGGCTCTAACCACCTTCATCAATGGACCCTTGATTGAGTATTCTGTGAATCGAAAAAAGGCTGATAGTGCTACAACCTCATTTTTATCACCCCATTTGCATTTTGGGGAGGTAAGTGTGCGCAAAGTCTTCCATTTAGTCCGCATTAAGCAGGTTCTATGGGCCAATGAGGGAAATATAGCTGGTGAAGAGAGTGTGAACGTGTTCCTTAAGTCTATTGGTCTTAGGGAGTATTCCAGATATATGAGTTTTAACCACCCTTACAGTCTTGAAAGGCCTCTCCTTGCTCACCTAAAATTCTTTCCCTGGGTGGTTAATGAGGGTTATTTCAAGGTATGGCGACAAGGTCGAACTGGTTATCCATTGGTTGATGCTGGAATGAGAGAGCTCTGGGCCACTGGTTGGCTACATGACCGGATAAGGGTTGTGGTGTCCAGTTTCTTTGTGAAGGTACTGCAGCTGCCATGGAGATGGGGAATGAAGTATTTCTGGGATACACTATTGGATGCGGATTTGGAAAGTGATGCTCTGGGTTGGCAATATATATCTGGGACCCTCCCTGATGGTCGCGAGTTTGACCGTATGGATAATCCACAGGTACAACCTAATTCTCTAATATGTGCATGAGCGCACACGCTCACACACCAGTGATCTTGTGGAATCCATAAAATATATGTTAGACAAAGGTGTGCATGGCCATGTATGTGCACGACTATTGCTTTAAACGTCAGAGGGGGGAGAGCGGGAGGTTGTGTAATACCATTTCTGTCCCCTACTGGAAATAAAGAAATAAAAAGAGAAACATATACCAAGAACAAAGTCCTCCCCACCCCCAAAGGAAAAGAAAAAAGAAAATTGGGAGAGAGAGAGAACGGAACTGGAGCTGGATATGATGCTTTGTTGTAGGCGTTGATTATCTTCTCTTTGTTTGAGGTAATTTTTTATGGTATTATATGTGATGAACATGGGACCTAAGTGCCATACTGCCCAGAGGACCAAGCCTGTTTGCTGTGGACATGCCTTACCGATTGATTGAACCCAACTCTTCAGACTTGCAACTATAATGGTTTACTGTTCAACCAGATATTCACCATTGATGCTTGTGAAGAGTTATGCGTGCGCATGTCATTGGCATGCATCCAGTTCTATGCTTTTAATTATATATATGTTGCTGCTGGAAAGAACTCCTAATGAGGAAAGGAAGTCATCCTCAATAGCCACACATTGTACACATGAAGTAACCGATAAGATGGTTGGCTGAAGAAATCATGGATGATTATAAACATCCAATTAATAAATTCTTTTCTTCGATGATTATAAACTTAACAAATTCTTTTCCAGACCATTGCTTGCAATTCCTTGCAAAACTATGGGGACTCCGATTGATTGGTTTATAAATAGAAAAGGGAGTTAAACTCTGATAGTGGCAGTAAAATTTAAACTATTCAGTAACTTATCCTTCTCTCTCTCTCTCTCTCTCTCTCTCTCTCTCTCTCTCTTTAAATATCTGATATTTAAGATATCAATGTTGATAGTCTCTGAGATTTTATTTCTTGCTCCTGACTGTAACGGTTCTATATTTGACAAGGCATTGCAGAAATTTGGGATATGTTCCTTTTGAGATTCTGAACAATACCCATTGATGTCCCATTTCCTACTTAACCTTCTCTTTACTTTTTTTTTTTTTTTTTAAAGATATCAATTTTGATAGTCTCTGAGATTTTATCTCTTACTCCTAACTGTAAAGAGTTCTATATTTGACAAGACATTGCCGAAATTTTGGATATATTCCTATTGAGTTTCTGAGCAATACCCATTGTTTTCCTAATGTAATTGTGCTTATTAATTGACTTACTTTAGGAAATTGACCCCATCGTTATTAAGTCTTGGTTATGAGTCATGACAGATTGAAGGTTACAAATTTGACCCAAATGGAGAATATGTACGTCGATGGCTTCCTGAACTTGCTAGGCTACCAACCGAATGGGTTCACCACCCATGGGATGCACCAGAATCTGTACTTCAAGCTGCTGGGGTTGAACTGGGGTCAAACTACCCTCTCCCCATCGTGGAAATTGATGCAGCAAAAGCCAGGTTGCAGGTAGCTCTTTCAGAGATGTGGCAGCAAGAAGCAACTTCAAGAGCTGCAGTTGAGAATGGAACAGAGGAAGGGCTTGGAGACTCTTCTGAATCAGCCCCATTTGCCTTTCCTCAAGATATACAAATGGAGGTAGAGCTTGAACAACCAAGCAGGAACAACCCAGCCATAACAGTCCGTCGGTACGAGGATCAGATGGTTCCAAGCATTACTACTTCACTGCAAAGGGATGAAGAAGAGTCTTCCATGGATATCAGACGCTCAACCAGCGATGGCAGACCAGAAGTACCAACAAGCATAAATGTGGGTCCAGAACTTCAGAGAGAAGCACCAAACCAAGGTGGTTTTCTGACAATTAGAAACAATAACAGTCTGCTTCAGTTAAACATTTTAGAGTTGCAAAATGCAGAAGACTCTACAGCAGAATCTTCAAGTAGTGGTAGAATGGAGAGAGATGGCGGTATTGTTCCAGTTTGGTCCCCCTCAGCTTCAAACTACTCGGACCAGTTTGTGGGTGGACAAAGTGGTCTAGGGAGCAGTTCATCTTATTTGCAGAGACATCCACAGTCCCACCAACTGATAAATTGGACGTAGCTTTCAAAATCTGTGTAAGCCAACTATCTCTTAGACACAACAAGGCAAGCCTAGATTTAACTTGTTCACCGCAACTGTTCAATCGTTTATTGATTCTTCCAAAAAACTTATTTTCAGTTGGAACTTGCTGTCAAGCATCTTCTTCATCCTTATCTTTATCTGGATGTTGTATTTCTTCAGTGAACTCAAAGAATTTCTTGCAAAATATTTTGTAATTGTTATCAATCAAATGGCATGTTATACCTAAAGGATAAATGTTCTCTCCATGGCAGGACAAGAATCTGGGAGACAATACGATTCCGAGCCATTAGATGTGGTTGGCTAATCGTGACAATGGAGAAGCCCCTATGTATATTGTTCTCCATCACTTTTTGCCCTCTGGCTGATCTGCGGTCGTGCTTCAAAGCTTCTGAAATGCAGAATCAGTCCAGACACTCTAAAGTTATCTCCCCCTCCCACCACCCCCACCTCTACCCCTTCCCTTGGTCTTAATTATCTTTATGTGCCATATGTAGATAGTAGCCCATCTTCATAAGGAGAGAGAATAGTGTTTAAAAATGTGTATTCCATAATAATTCCAGGTGGGGTTTTTGCCCCTTTTACTGAGAAGGGCATATTTTGATCCATCCTTATCCATGCTGATGTGATTCCTGTTTTCCTTTCCTTTCACTGCCCTGTCTGGTGTATGATTAAATACATGGTGATACTGAAATCTTATATCTTGTTGAGCTGGTTTGAATTTAACCTTTTAGTGTCTACACTTTTTTTTGCCTCGAAAGTGTTTATCATATTCTATTATAAAGTTGTAATTGCTATTGAATAATTAGAATGGATCTGAATTACAACCTGATAGTTCAGTGTGATTCAAATCGCTGGACAAGTGATCTGTCAGATTATTGGATCAGACTAGATTGAATATGGAATTCTTATTGCAGTTTTTAAATGTATGAATATAAGATCATGTACTGGCTGGTGACTCAGATTTCCAATCTCTGGTTAAGAAACTGGATTCTAGCTGCTACACCAATTTTATGTGATGTTAATGTGAAGAAAGTTGTCATGTGATCAGGTAATGGAAGTAACAAAACTATCAGAACCCAAGATAGGAAAAAATCTTATTGAAGTTTAGAATAATGGTTGATTTGTCTCAAAGGAGAGAGATCATTATTTATATAGGCATGAAATACAAGGGAAATAAAATAACAACCTTACACAATTATACCCTTGGTCTAAACCTAACCCATATTACAACACTCACCCTCAAGTTGGAGCAACCATGCCCAACTTAGACATAATATGATGAAAGGTCTTGATAGAAAGTCCCTTAGTAATAGCATCAGCCAACTAATCGGTCGACGTGACAAGGAATTCAAATAAGACCTTGTTATAACTTCTTCTCAATGAAGTAATGGTCAATCTCAACATGCTTTGTTCGATCATGTTGAACTGGATTATAAGTAATGCTAATAACAGATTTTCTATCCGAAAGAAAAGTCTCATAGGAAGCTGAATGGGAATGCATAGATCCTAAAAGAGCCTTTTAACCCAAAGAAGCTCGTAGATACCATGGGCCCTAAACTCAGCATCTATACTAGAGTGGGAAACCACTGCCTGCTTCTTGCTCCGTCAGGTAACCGAATTACCGTCGACCATGCTACAATAGCCAGAAGTAGAACATCTATCATCTGAAGAGTTGGTCGAATCAGCATCAATATAGGCCTCAATACGCGCTCATGGGGAAACAAAAGAACTCATTGACCAAGAGCAGACTTCAAGTAATGCAAAATCCAATAGACAACGGTTAAAGAATGGATCATGCATATACTGACTGACCAAACTATCCACAATGTAATATATGGCCTAGTGTGAGAAAGATAAATCAAGCAGCCAACTAATATTTGATAACCACCTTTATCCATAGATTCACCATCCTTTTGCACCATATGGAACTTAGCCTCAAGGGGAGTATCAACTGGTTTGCACCCGAGTATCCCAGTGTCAGATAATAGGTCAAGAGTATTACTTCTGCTGAGAAAGAAATATACCTTGGTTTGATCGAGCTACCTCAATTCCTAGGAAAGTATCATAACTTACCTAGATCTTTCATCTCAAACTCAATACCCTAAAAGGTCTTCAAACGAGTGATTTCAACCGCATCACTCCTTGTAACCATGATGTCATCAACATAAACAATGAGAATAAATGACAGCTTACTATTCCTCTTGATGAACAGAGTATGATCAGTATTACTCTATTTGCAACCCACTCATGGCTTTATGGAAGCGGTCGAACCACGCTCAAGGGGAATGCAACCCATATAAAGCTCATTTTAACTTGCAAACTTTACTGAAGGTGTGTTGTCCAAAAAAATTAAGAGGAACATCCATGTACACCTCATCTTCTAATACTCCATGAAAGAATGTATTTTTTACATCCAATTGATGCAATTCCTAACTGAAGTTAACTGCACAAGAGAGAAGAACATGAGCAGTATTCAGCTTGGCTACGGGAACAAATGTTTCTTGGTAGTCGATGCCAAACGTCTGAGTAAAGCCCTTAGCGACTAACCGCCCATTGTATCTATCAACCGAGCCATCCAATTTCTACTTCACAGTAAAGACCTATTTGCAACCCACAGGTTTCTTTCTCAACGGAAAACTAGATCAGGATTTGGCGATTGGAGCGTTGCAGTGATAGGGATGACTTCATCTTGCCATTGCTTGAATTTAGAGTGAGCAAAGACCTTTAGAGGAGTTGGAGGAGTTGTAGATCGATCTGAGAAAACCAAGGAGGACTCCTCTTGAGCCAGAGCCATATCAGTATCATCCGAGACAACCGGGGAGGACTCCCCTTGAGACAGAGCCATATCAATATCATCTGGGACTCGATAAGATATATGAAGATCAATTGGGACCGTGGTAGGAATCTCAATAGGTGGAGCAAGCACATCTTCCTATGAACCAGACTCCCCCTGAAGAGGTGAAGGAAAATGCCTCAATTTCATGGAATACCACATCAATAGAAACAAACATCCGTCGAATGGGAGGATAATAACACTTGTACCCCTTTTGGATTGCTGAGTAGCCAAGAAAAATACAATGTAGACTATAGGGATCCAATTTACCATGATGTAGACCATAGGGATCCAATTTACCATGTTGGAGGTTATTACGAACAAAGCACACGCAGTTAACAACCTTTGGAGGAAAACAACAAAGATAGAGGAGCCGAGAAGCATCTCTAAGGGACAGCAAGAGTTGAGAACACTTGAGGGCATCTGATTAATGAGATAAGCAGCCGTGAGAACGGCTTTGCTCCTATAGATGGCAAGAACATGCTTATAAAAACATGAGGGAATGAGCAACCTCTTATGGATGCCGATTCTCGTGCTCAGCAACTCCATTTAAGCAGGGGTATCAGTACAACTGATCTAATGAATAATACCATGGTCTACCAGGTATGACTGAAACCATGGTTCAAAATCTCGGCGAAATCTCGCCGAGATCTTATATGAGATGAGATCTCGAGATTTTCGACCAATCTCGACCAGTTCTCTACTGGTCCCAATATTTTCGACCAGTTCTCGACATTTTTTACTAGTTTTAAACCATTTCTCGACATTTTTGACCGGTTTTCTACCATTTCTCGACTGGTCTTGACAGAATGTATGAATTATGATTGTATTGTCTACTGGACTACTTTGGGTTTTTTTATTATGACAATTAACTAATTAAGTGTTATTATGTTTATTCTTCTCCTAAAATATAATTTTACTGGTTCATTTGGTCTTCTTTGATCTTTTACAAGTATAACGTTATGTAGAATAGCCAACATTATCCTATGTGTACGTTTGAATTTCAGACCAACACTATTAAACATGGGTGTAAACCCAAACAACCACCATGTGTGATTATTTTCACAATTTTATGGTTTAAATGTGTTTATATATGCTAGAATAGAGTTACCCTAGAGTATCAGGCCTTAAATTGACATTTTAGGGTCGAAACAGACTTTTTAAGCTTTCATGGCTTGTTTTACAGTGTTTGCTGAGATCTAGACCAAGATCTCCAAGATCTCGATTTCTCAGAGGGTTGAAACACCCTCGAGACTCGAGATTTTAAACCTTGACTGAAACGCCAATCAACATACTCTCTCCCATTATCAAAAAGAAGAATGGCAACCTTCGCATCATACAGTGTTTGAATCATCCAATGAAATAGTGTGAAACAGCAAAAGACCTCACTATTTTGGTGTAACAGATGTATCCAAGTCAGATGAGTGTAGCAATCAATAAAAGTCAAACCATTTATAGCCAAATACAGAAACACAATGGGAAGGACCTAAAACATCAGAGTGAATCAAATGAAAAGGCATTTCACTTCTTTTATCAGATAAAGAATAAACGAAACAAATTTGCTTTGCAAAAATGCAAGCATTACATAAAAATTGTTATTTATTACAAAGTGTAAGAAAGCTAGGAAAAAACTTGACTAAAGTCCAGTGAGGTGGATAAATCAGCCTAAGTAACTGTGGAGGATGATAAAGCTTAAGTCGCTAGGGTAGAAAAGGGAGACTCGAGCAAGTATAGGCCATCAACCACTTTACCACTGCCAACCGCGCTGTCACTAAGTCCTAGAACACAAAATGAGATGGGAAAAATGTGCCTTTGCAATTCAAATCCCGTGTGAGACTACTAATGGGAAGTAGTTAATTAGAAAAATTGGGATAATGCAAGACATGTGATAATGAAAGGGTTGGAGAGCATTTGAGAGAACCATTCCCAGAGATAGAGGAAAGGGAACCATGAGTAGTCTGAACTTTCACTTTACCGAAACGAGGAAGATACTCAAAAAAGTAATAATAGGAACTAGTCAGACGCTACAAAAGCCGAAAGGTGTAGGGCTAGACTGTTATAGGAGATGGCGAAGTAGTATCATCAAATCCTCTTGGGAAGGAGAAACTCCAAGGAGAGCAACATCAGCAATCTCAGATTAATGGGTTTGAACAGAGCCTGTACCACGACCCCGACCACATCCTCTGCCATTAGAGGGATGACCATGAAGCTTCCAACAAATTTTTTAGCGTGATGTTCTTTACCACATAACTCATATTTAATCAACTCCTTTTCTGAGTTGAAGCAAATGCCAAGACGGAAAGCACCTTTAGTGGCAGTAGAATTTGAACCAGAAAATAAGGCAGACTGATCATGAGAGCAGGTTGCAACATCACTAAGCGTCTATTGTCCTCAGATCGGACCATAGCATAGGCTTGTTCCAAGGAGGGAAAACGGTCACGATTAAGAACATGGGCACGAATCTGATCAAATTCAACGTTGAGGCTAGCTCGAAAAACATACACATGGAACTTGTCCTCTCGTTTGGCAAACTTCGTTGCATCTGTGGGACAAGTGGTAGAGAACACCTCATAATAGTCTAACTCATGCTACATAGCTCTCAATGCAGAATAATACTAAGACAAGCTCATCTCATGTTGTTTCATATCATGAATCTTTTTTTGAATCTTGTAATATTGTGCATCATTCCCTACCTGAGAGTAGGTATCCTTCGCTGCCTTCACTATACTTGTAGCCAAATCTACTAAGAGATAGCCACGAGCAATGTTTGGATCCATGGAACTGATGAGATATGACATCAAATAATTGTTTGAACTCCATTTACTCAAATCTGAACCATCAACAATTGGCTTCTTAGCATCCGTGTTAAGGTGACCCGAAAAACCACGGGAAGGTATGTAAAGGAAGTGGGAACGAGATCATATCAAATAATTGTTCCCATCCAATTTAATAGAATAAGCAAAGAATGAGGGGAAGCCAGAGAAACCTCAATCACTAGAACTCTCTGAAACCTTGGATGAGGTAGTCACGCCCGACATGGTTGAGAGTTAAAGAGTAATAGATGTGGAAAATATACCGGATTAGTCCATTCGAATTGGAAATGTCAATTCATCCATAACTGCTTAGTCGAGACAACAATGACTTTTGATCAAACCACCCAGTTTCGTTTGTTTGCTGCGGTCATGTCTTGTTTCAAAATTTATCGAAAGGAATTCTATTTTGTCCCTCTTTCTCCTTCTTTTCTTTTCTTTTTTTCTTTTTTTATGGAGGATCTCATCAACTAATCTAATTGAAAGACACTTACATCTTCAGATTCATTTCTATCTTCTAAGTAGTGAAAATGTTGACCATGCTTGTGGCTATGTTCACACTACACAAGATGGAACAAAATTTTAATAGACATTTAGCTCACATCTACTCATAGAATCAATTCAAGATTTAGAATATCAGTGACTAATCCCAACCAATCAATCACTTTGCGAAACTCTATTTGTCAGCATCAAATCCAAAAGCATCAGAGAGGTCGCTATTTGGAAGCTGTGGGGAAATACCAAATCTTTGGACCAGATATGTGCAGATTGTTTAGTCAAAAACCCTTTTCCTTCTTGTTTAAAAACAAACCTTATAACTCTGGTGTACTTTCAGTAAGATTGGATTTAATAGACGAAGGCCAATATTGAACTCATTAGTGTACTTCTCTGAGTACAAAGAGCATTTCATGCCAGAAGAATTTGAGCCACAAGGCACAAAAATGTGTAAAATGCACTGTACGTCAACAAACACAGGGTGGCACAGATTAGCACTTGATCTGTGAGAACTATTGTTAAAATCTCACAACCAAGTTTCCTTCAGATTGAAAAAAAATCAATGGAATTGAATGTAAAATATATACACAATTGGATCAAAGCCGGTGAAAATTCAATAGAAGTTCAGTATCAACATCACACTAAAAGCAAGCTCAAGAAGCTAATAGGAGTTCCAAGTATCCACTAATCCGACCAGCTGTAAAGAAGTATACCTCTTGGCATATGCCCTCTTCACTTGATAGGATGGTAATGATCAGATACACGCCTTGGGGGCAGTTTCCGAAGGATAAAAAGTACCAAAGATGACGGAATAATCTCTGCTATCTGATGACAAAAATATACTGAATTTTGAAATCATGACAGTATTAAGGAAAGGAAACAAATAATTGAAGACAATGAGAAATACCAATGACATGATGACAGGAAAAAAAAATAATAAAGAGGCTCCTCTTATACCAAATATGTTGCACATAAAAGAGGAAGGGACCACCCTTTGACTGATCCCACCATGAAGATCTTGGTTATAAACCTACATGCTTTAGTTGTTGAATTACAAAAACCATAACCATAGGACATAACTAGTTTATATTTCCCGAAGCAATACTTGGCAATCAAAACGAGTGTCGTATATCAAATGCTTGGGATTGCAGAATCAGTGATTTGTTGTAAAATTAGATAAAGTGGGACCAAATCAAAGGAGGTCCAAACATCTTCCATGTGCATCATGTATTTATACGACAGTTAAGGAACATTTGTTTCTCCCACCCTCCCCTTTTTATGTAAATATTCCTTCTGAATAACACAAAACCAGAAGACAAAAGGTTGTAGATTACCATGTAATAAATAAAACTTAGAATAGGATGGTTTAGAACATCAAGGTCAGCACCATCATTGATAACAGATAGAGCAACCTGCATTAGAAACATAAAGATGTTTGGTCCGGAGATATAGAACTTCTGGTATAACCAGGGAAAGAAAGCCAACTCACCACAAAGCACCTTATCAAGAAACCCGTGCAACTTATCCCAGTGACAAAACCAACCTAGCACAAAGATGGGTCTAAGTATAACAATTGGCACTACCAAAAAGGTATATAAATATACTGGCCCACACATGAGAGCAAAATATATGTTACCATCCTCTGGAGCTTATACTTTCTACATTTAGAAAAATCTATCAGGATGAATAAGCAACGTA
The DNA here is from genome assembly GCA_028583415.1 of Protea cynaroides. Taxonomy (NCBI): domain Eukaryota; kingdom Viridiplantae; phylum Streptophyta; class Magnoliopsida; order Proteales; family Proteaceae; genus Protea; species Protea cynaroides. Next base: position 10,770,083 of record CM053276.1, on the reverse strand, counting down.
CACATCGTTAATGTTCACGTGTCAGTATCCTGCACTGATATGATGCATCTCAGAATCAGAAACACAGGCATGCAATATGTTTCTTACAAAATTTAAATTGTTAAAATGTTTGATACAAAATAAGTACCAAGAATAATATGCATAAAATTTTATGTAGTCTTAAACAAGGGCTCTTTATGATCTATTAAGTTGTGTGGATAAAAATGTTAGCATGTGCCTGACATGGGGTTCAAGAGTCAAGACAGTGTCTTCCATAGCTAGATTTCAGATAGTGTAGCATATGTAAGAACATTCTCTCACTAGCAGTCCTATCCAGAAAACATACACACATAATAGTATCTTCTGGTAGTAAACATAATAATATTACAAAAACAAAAGAGTGCTCATCTACAGGATCAAGATGCACTGTTGTTGATGAAGTGACTGTGCTGTCAAAGAGAACAAGGTCAAGGGAAAAGATGCTTGTAGTAACATTGTTGTCTAGCCCAACATTAGCAAGTTTCCTGTTAACAAATATTAATGCAAAGGACATAATGATATTACAAAAACAAAAGAGTGCTCATCTACAGGATCAAGATGCACTGTTGTTGATGAAGTGACCGTGCTGTCAAAGAGAACAAAGGTCGAGGGAAAAGATGCTTGTCGTAACATTGTTGTCTAGCCCAACATGAGCAAGTTTCCTGTTAACAAATATTAATGTAAAGGAATGGGCCTGATCAGCAAGGCCCATTCCCATTCTGGGCCTAACAGATGGACTCACTATTCACGAGTTACTATGCATGGTACAATTCACCTTATGGTGGAGTCATTCTTTAATACATCCTATCTTCTTATATTGTAACTGGGACTCCACCTTAATGGAGTTCCCGTCTCCTTATTAGAATAGGACTGCTTCTCTTTATCCTTTTAGTCATGAGAGTCCTTGTCATGTTAACATGTGGAACTCCTATATACTTTGTAACTAGGAATCATTATCTTGTGGAGTCCTAGACCTATCACTTTACCTCTTTTATTTTATCTATAAATAGTGACTGCTAAGAAGAGAAGTATACATATTGATTCTCTCCATATTCTCTTATTTTCTATTTTGTTACATTTCCGAAGCAATATGTGGCTAGTCTAAGCTCATATAGGACTTGGATAATGTCCTACATTCAGGGAGAACACATCCTGTTTTATCTAATTTCCTTGTAGCTTGGAATTTCTGACAAGTAGAAATTTTGTATAATTGTAAGCCAATATAGATGACAAACTATAGATAAGGTAGTACTATTATTTATATTTATTTTTCCCTCAAACCTTTGTGAAACTAAAATTCATAGAAGAATCAATCCCATCTTGGATCATGGCTTCCTTTTTTATGATGTCACCAACAGTCAAACCGCTGCCATGGACTGTTTAATGCCAGGCACTCAGGTTCCTGGTCATGTGCTACTGAATAGATCAAATTCTTGCCAATGGGACGTTTCAAAGGATCTTAATACTGCATCTCAGCCCTAGGGTGTCTTGAGCTAGGATATGTAAGAGACTTTAAGAGGGCTGATGGTAAGGAAGGCCCCTTCTTGGACTCCATGAGATCTGTGTATGGACCTTTCCTGTAACTAAGCTCCTTACTGAGAGAAATGAGCATTTTTCCTGTCCCAAATCTTGGATCTATATATTGATATTATCTTCCATTGAATCACATACTTTGCAAATGGGATGTAGCATTATTGAACAATAGATAGCTGTTGTACAAAGCTTCCAAAAGTTCCCAATATGGCATAAAAAAAATTCTTCGGTCAAAGAGATTCCAGTGAAAAAGCATTTAAGAAGATCATGGTAAATAAATAAGTTCTTGAAGTGAAAAGATCTTTTGTTACTTATTTTACCTTTAATGAAGTTAATACCAGCATTTTCACAAACCGCTGGACCATTGACCACAAGACCTCAATGATCATCCCAAACTCCCCCCTCTCCTTTCAAGTCATCATCATTTCTTGGAAAACAGTTTTTTCAATCATTGAAGCATCCAATTAGATAGTTGGATTTGTCCAGACCTCAAAGCAGACAGCCTAACTTCAGATCGTGAACTGTAGTTATTACAAAATTCTCAATTACATAATTTCAGATAGCATGTGAGACTTGAACCCAAGACATTTATAAAAGATGAAAGAATCTTTTCAAACACGCTAGACACATTTATGTCTAAACATCACTTCATATATTACATTTCACTTTGGCACTAGGACCGTATAGAGCATCAAGACTTCTGATTGCTAGGCGAGAATGGTTATGTGACTCTTCCATTTCTAAAGTTACTAGCCACCACATGCATGCACAAGAATGAGAATATGAGGAAAAGAGATGCTTTGAATATGATAACCAAGAAGAATCTTTCCATTTTCTGTAGTCTGTCTTAGAATAAAGTATTCATCTCAAAATAAACATCCTGGGTACAAACCTCGTTCAGCTTTTTCTGGCATCCCCTTGATTCAATTGGGAAATGCCTCAACATGAAGAACAACCTGTAGAGGCATGTAAACTTAATTAGGAGCATGCAAAAAGAATTAAGAAGTACATGACACCTTGCAACGTGGAAAATGAATATTGCCAATTTTATTTTGGTTAGGAATCAATTTTTACGTCCCACCATATATCAAGAATCCAAGAGCAGCAACAAAAGAAATTACTGCAAACATGAGAAACTCTATTACTAAGACAAAAACTACGCATATTCTACTGCTTCCTAGTAAATAGTTTGACTACCGCATATTCAACTACATCCTAATAAATAGTTTGACTACGTCATTTTACTGTTCATGCTTGATTGAAAAGTGGAACAATATAGAAATCACATAAACCAAGCTAAAATGGTGGTGGCCGAAATATAAGGTTACCAATCCATGCACAGGCAAAAAAGGTCTAATCACATTTTGAAGCCATCTAATCCTATCAGGGTTGGAAAAGAATTGACAATCATATTCAAATGAAAATTTTAACAATAACCTGAGAAATAGAATTTAGCAACTTCCACTGCGATAAGACTTCCACTTAATGTTATAGGTATCCAGATGCATACCTGTCACCAAAACATGATTTTTAGAAGTGGAAGTGGCCAAGAGAATAGGTGATTAGTAACAAAATAAAGGATAATACTTTTCATCCATCACCTGCATAAAGTACACAACCCCATTGATAATCAAATAAGTAGGCCTAAGCTTATTAATGGGAAGGCTTCTTGCCTGTGATCAGTAGCACCAAACAAACCCACCGATATCAGCTTCTACATGGTTATATACTCAAGTAAAGACTATGGCAAGAAAAGTTAAGTATCTGGTGATATATCTCTGCCCAGAATAACACAAGTAATGTGTATGTTGAGAAAAATAGAAGACCAGGAAGATCCAAAAGGACTATTTCAAGAACCTGAACAACATGGAAATCCTCATAAAGTGCATTCAAAACAAAGGAAGAGAATATGTAATATCTCCTTGTAAGGTAGCTATTTGATGGGGGAAAAGCCTTAGAATAGGAGAAAAGGAAACCTTCTTAATAAGTAAATGTAGCACAAATGAAGAGATAAATCCCATAAATTGTTTACAGAGAAGCATACTTCAACCATTAAAGAAAAAGCTAGATCATTAGGATAGAGCTTGCTATGCATTCACGTAGAATTTGATTGCCTTCAGACCTCCTAAGTATATTTCCATATAGTTAGTTCCCTTGCTTCTGTTTCTTTTAAGCAATAGAGGGACAATGAAGGGAAGACAGAGGGTGGCAATGTGACTCAACCCAGACATGACTCATTCACCAATTGTGTCAATGTATACGACCCTAACACAACATGTTATCAAATGGGGATTGTGTTCAGATGAACACACAGCTATTGCAATATTGATTGACCTATTCTAGTACTGCATTATGAAATAACAGATTTTTTAATTGAAAATGATTGTAAATATTCTGTTAATAAGTAAGAATAAGATTTTGTTAACAAAAGATAGATCTGTACATGTATGTTAAGAGGTGAGAGCGACAAACTACTACTTTTACTAGGTGTTACCTAAGCTTAGAATATGGGCAGAAATACTCAAATAAATATCTGTTTTCATCCTACCAATGAAACAAACAGGTATGGCTCCTTTGCTATTACATGGCATCGGAAATATCAATCTTTTCAATATCAACATGTTATAGGAACTTACTCAGAAAAAAAAATGTCATAGGATATGAATATGGCATTTGATGTGTAGTACCAGTGCAATCAGATGTTTCCATCCAATAGGTTGAGGAATCAGCTTAACTCAATTATCTTTCTAAGTGTGTGGAAGAACAGTAAAGAAGAAGATAGGAGAACGAGTGAAGTATACGAAGCAAGTGTGCTAGAGAATGAAATCATTCATTCATTAAGAAAAGTACCAGGGCTTGCTAATGCCCCCACAGTATCAGAGACGGAACAGATTGAATAGACTCTTATCTTCTTTATCTTCAAAAGTACTGCTGTACTGGAGACAAGGGGCTTCCTACTGGCTTTGTCTGGTCTTTTGGCATGGCTGGAAAGAACCCTATATTAACTATTAGGGGTCAATCTACAATCAGCTTACTCAATAGAGGTGAAAAGTTTTGCTTGTTGCTTCCATTTGCTTATTCGCAAATTTCATAAATTGAATATCAGTTGGGTGGGCCCAGAAAGCTACAGATGGAAACAAAAATCTCATACTTGTATTTTATCTTTAATTTCAAGCATTTGTTTAAGGTGAGTGATAATGTGAATTAATTACAATACCCAACTAACTTTAAACAACCTCAGGGTTCACAAGGATCAAATCCCTTCATTGCCTTCCTAAATGACTGCAGATCCTAAATTTGAGAAAAGAGATCCAGCATGTCTACTACATTACTATTGGGATCATTGTAATATCTCCCACCTCACGTACTCCTCTTAAACTTTAATTGTTGACCATAAGAGTGATCATCTAAATATAGCATCTCCTGTAGACTTCTGGTATCCTTGTTATGTCACCATTATTACTTCTCTAGCTGATTATGTACAATTTGTGTAACATATAATATATCCTTGTTACCTCCACATGGCAGGTTCTCCTTAGAACATTTCTATTACAGAAAAGCCAAAAGCTGCAACAAACTATAAGCAAGTATGTTCTTTTGATAGAAGTAATGCAAAAAGAGAGTTGAAGTCCAGCTATCCCAGATAATAATGTTGGAAACTTACTTTTGGGTTGAGGACAAACATTTTTGTACAGTCCAAAGAGAATAGCACGTACTGTAAACATGCAATTCAAACTAAGCTAGCAGCAAGGGAGAAAATAAATATTACAGTAAATGCAGTTGAGAAAAGAATAACCCTTACATCCATTCACAATAAAATTCATCAAGTGGAAAACCTTTTGTGTTGTCCAACCATATTCTGGTACTCTAAAGTGAATCCGTATGAGTTGCACCTGGGGCATAAAAACTTAAAATAGACTATTCAACAAGTAACCTTGTATCAACTAGGCAGGGAAAAAGAAAATAGTTAGAAAATTATCACTGGATAGAGAAATTAAGGGATGAACATTTTCCTCCAAAACTACACTCCTACCAACATACAAGAAGAGATCACTTCTCACAAACAACTTAATCAGGAGTAAGACCCAAAGTATGGCCATCCACTGTTTACAGAAGCATACTAACAAATACCCAACAATTGCCACATAGCACTAACAGAACCAATGTAGAGGATATTGGCAAACTAAATATCATAATTGACATTTAACCGAGGAACAACCATGAAATGAAGACTAGTACAGTCAGTTTACGAACAACATTAAACCCATGGGGAAAGAAAAGTTCATACCAACGACAGAGTATCAGGCACAAGTGAAGTGGAACAAAGGAATATAATTATGACTGCTGCAAGGAGAGAAGTTGCAAGAGAAAAGGGGATTAAAAAGGAAGCACACATAGAGTTCTTCTGAAGATCACTTACTTAAACCATTTCATAATATTAGCCTAGACCAAGAGACAATATTGTGCACCAAATATCAAAACCTTAAATTTTCTGATATTTTAAAAATCATCAGCATAGTAAAAAGGAAAGTAAAGATGCATGAAATATTGAAACCTTTATTTCCCTTAGTAACTAACAAACAAGAAAAACTCAAACAATAGATAGAGTCCTACATGAGGACCAAAGATCAAGAAAAAAGAGGAAAGGTAAATGTTAGGAGAACCTTTAACATTTGACCCAAACTAAAAATTGCAATCGAGAGTGGATTATTGGTTGATTAGATAGATGATATTTAATTGGTTTTTCTATTTGAATACTAAAGTTTCAATATACATGTTAGTAGAGGCCTCGTTTGATCCTTTCCAGGATAAGGCAACTCAAGACTCTCAACATATGTAACTAGCTAGAATCAGGTCCTTAAATAACAAAGAAATAATATCCCAAGGCAAGTATGCATATGCTGATGGAATCATGCCACTTCAAACAATGAAGATCAAGGGACATCTTATTTCAAATATAATAATGTAATTTTCAATCCTTGACATTGCTGAAAATTTTTTAAATCCATTTTAACTCAAGAAGGTTCCCCAGAGGTTTAGTTACCAATTCTTAGAGTAACCAAAATTCGAGAAACCACCATAATACAAACTTTTTAACAACTGTTATTGCAACAGTGATTTGTAAAATGGTTAGCATAAAAACCAATCAGGGATCCTTACCCTTACTAGTTTTTTCTTGATACCATGCCTCAACAACTTACTTCATCATTCTCCAACAATTGGAAGAGAACCAATTTCATAGTAGAAGAAGACACATCATCATTCCTGAAAAAATCATATCCTCCTATGCCTTCCCAACTGCAGGAAAGCATTAACATAATTTTTAGTCACCAATTGAGCCTAACCACCACCCAGCATAGAATGGAACATATGAGACAGCACGGAAAATCACAGATTAAATTTCTCCTTCAAAGGGCTTGTCAAAATGTCAGAGAATCATACTAATAGCATTACATGAGGAACTAATAAGAAGTGTACAACCAAAAATTCTTCACTGCAAGAGTAATTAAAAAATAATCAGCATGTCAGCTTCTTCCCCTTAGTCGCGTATTCTTCAAATCACACATTCAGACAGGAATGTCTATTCCAGAATGGAAGTAGGCATGGTCACCCTATTTTCTACCTTTGTGATTCAATATATGTTTGCATTGTTACTTACCAAATCTAAGAATCTAACTCCCCATATCGCACGTTCAAAAGATATAGAGAGCATTTACAAGAACTAATATTTCAACCCCCAACTTCAATAAGAAGCAACGAAATCAACCCAAATAAACCTTTTATACAGATAAATTCACAGAGGATCTTGATGTGTGAGCTGAAGGAAACTGGAAAGTGCATCCTCAAATAGGGCCATTACCAAGTGTCTCCTCAAATGGATTGCAGAAATTTCTCGGACCAATTAACATCAGGCTTGACGATACTACAATGTACAATAAAAAACAAACCAAATCGAAGAAATTAGACGTAATGCAGGAGGAAACAGAGAAGGATTTTTACAAAGGCGACGAAGGAGACGACTGAGTAAATGGCACAGAGAGCATAGAAGATGTATTCCTGCCATACTTCGGAGTTGTTGATCTCATCCCACCAGTTGTTCAATGAGCCTCCTTTGCCTTGTCTTTCACTGTAATTCCTCATATCTTCATTGTACACAATTCTCTGCATCCGAATCAGAGACGCCATTACTGAAAAGTCTGACAGGAAAGCAAACAAAATGGGAAACCTTCCTTTTTAGCTTTTTGCAACAGAAGAAACGAATTTACAAAATACAGTTCGTTAGAGTGGAGATCGACGGAGGAGGAGAACATGGAGATATACGTGGTAGAATGACATATTGACACGTGGCTAAAAACCTGCCAAGGCCCGTGCTGTAACGGTCACCTCGCCCTCGTGGCTCTATTCGTTGATTGCGCCACCGGGATTCCAAAATTGCCCTCCGCCCTTTTCTTCTTAACTGAGCCATCTCTAAAATCTTTGACTTTGATCAATTGGAGAATCTTTTGGATAAAGGTATATAGTAAGGGTGTCAAAAATGGGTTCGGCCTGGTAACACGGACTGAACCAGTCCGATATAATCCGAACCCAATCTGGATCGAACCTTAATGGACAAGTTTCGGTTTTGACTTGTAAAGCCCAACACCGTTTCAATCCAAATCGAAATCAAACCGGACCAGCCTGTTAAGAAACCCAAACTAGTCCGAACCAATAATACCTAACCCAAACACCGATAAGGTCCATCCAGGCCCAGTTTCTTATTTTAATGGTTTTAAATTTTGATGAATTATATTACACTGTTATAGTTCACTTGAAACCCGAACTAGTCCGAACCAATAATACTTAACCCAAACACCGGTAAGGTCCATCCGGGCCTAGTTTCTTATTTTAATGGTTTTAAATTTTGATGAATTATATTACACTGTTATAGTTCACTTATTGATCGAAAAGATTATATGAATCTATAGTTGAAAAGAGTATGTTAATTATTACAATTTATTGAATTACATGTATATAGAAGGAGTGATGCTAATTTTATAGATATAAATAATAAAATAGGTTATATATCTTACATATAAAATAGGCCCGATAAGCTTGATAAGTCCAGTCCGGACCGAACCAGCCCAAAATCACCTCAATAAGTCCAACCCGATAACAAATCGACACCGGACCAGCCCGATAGTTATTGTATCCAGCGCCGCCCAACCCAGCCCGAACTCTTAATGGACATGGTTTGTGCTAGACTTATAAAATCCGACACTGATTCAGTCCGGACCGACCCGTTGACACCCTTAATATATAGTATAGAAATCCTCCCCCGCCTGAGATTTGGCAGGAGAGTTGGCGGTCTGGATGAATGGCCGACACCTGGCTCTCAGGTGAATTCGAGCCCTCCATCCGAACCGACACCCGAACCAGGTGTAGGTCATCCATTCGAGAACTCTCCTGCGAAATCTCAGGCGGAAAAGGATGTGGATCCAAGGTATATAGGGTCTGACCGAAACATATCCATTAAGAGGTTCGAGCTGGGTGGATTGTACTATGTACACTAAACTAATGGGCTGATCCGATTTTGAGTTATTATCAGACTTAGCTTGTTGGGTTGTTATAGGTTTGGTTTGGATTGAAAGCCTATTAGAAAACTCAATAAAGCCATCCAGAAAGCTGAAATAGTGAAGCTAGGATTAATATTTGGTATAAATCAGATTGGTCAGGTGCCATTATCTGGTTCAAGCTCGTTGGTCCGACTTTTTAGGCCCGAGACTGGTACAATATTGCTATACCTCAACCCAAAACATATCAGGCAATAGTTCGGAACAGGTGGGTTTCGGGTTAATTTGGGTTGGCTTGGTCCAAGCTATCAGCTTGGTCCCAAAATTGATACCCCTAGATAAATCTGTAAAGAGTGTGGTTTCCTTTAACATGCGGTTTGGTTCGGTGTGTAATGAATAAAACTAAAATCGAACTATTTATTAATCGATTTCAAAATGTTTATCAAAATTGATTATTAATCAGTTCGGTTTATAGGTTTTTAAAATGTTTTATTGTCGGGAGGGAGAGAAAGAGAGTTAGGAATAAAGGAAGAGGAAAACTGAGGAAAATATTAAAATAATTTTAATCATGTATGAAAGTAGATTTATGATTTAGAATTATATAATGTGGAAAGCATTAAAATAAAATTTATTTCGACAAACATAAACATTTAACAATAAGGGATTAAAGTAAAGGACAAATTGTTTTATTGAAAAAAAAAAGTGTAAAGGTTTAGTTGATTTTAACGGTTCCAAATAGTCAGTTTAAACGGTTACGTTTTTTAAACCAAAATGAAACGGTTTAATATTTCATTTCACGGTTTCAATTTAGATAGTTTGATTCGCTTTCATTTTTTTACACCCTTAAAGTGTAGGAATTCTTTTCTTACCCCAACATCAAGGAAGCTTGTGTTAGGGAATTTTTGAAGTCCTTTAGTGATGATTGAATTTCACATTAGGGTTGAATGAGTTCCTAAGGTCTTATTTGATAAAATTTCTGTTTCTAGATTCTAAATTCTGGTTCAAATTTGGATTCTACTCCAAACTACTTGATGGATTCATAATTTTATATATTTATTTTCTTTACATTTAATCTATTTAAAATATTATATGTCTTATGGTATTCATTTCTGATGATTCCTTATATATAAGACATTGATGGAAAGTATTGATAATTTATGTTTAAAATAAAAAATTCTGATATTTTGAATAATGACCTTCTGAATTTCAGACAGGTTTTTAATGTGTAAATAATTCTAGAAATCAAACGTGATCCAAAAATTTGATCTGAAAAATTAATTTGAATTCAAACCAGAGAAGAAAGATTACCACACATAGAAGGTTTACTATTGAAAAGATTTGATTGATTGTCATAAATCTTGAGGATAATATATACCTCTATAAAATATTATAAAGATTGACAGGTGTAAGGGTGACATTTGATTAATAATGGAATGATTCTCTATCTAATCTAGGCAAAAAGATTTTGTCTAATCTTTATTCCTATATAATAAGGTTGTCAATTCTAGACATATCAGTTTTAGTCTTCTCTACTCTGGCTATTTATGTAATATAAATGCTACGTGATAGAACATCCAATAATTATTTAGAAGATAGTTTTATTTATTTTGTCTTTCTTTTTTATCATGTCTGGTTAAGTTTTTAATCGATTCAAAGAAAATTCAATCTGATTAGTAAAATTGTGAGACTTTGTTCTTTATTTTAATTATTCTTCTATTCAAATATCTGTGTTTCTTGATTTTTTAAATTAATGACTGTATAATTCAGTTTATTAAGAGACCTATTAATTGATTGAGGTGTGGTTTATAACTAACATGAATCCCTAATCCGTAATTGTTATGGTGGTCAGGAAAAATAGCAATTGAGCAAAACAATTATGATCCAAGTTTTTATTACTTGCTTAAAGAAAACATATAATGAATTAAATAATCTAACGCTTGTTAGATTGTTGTTTATCTTTAACTTCCTCCGAGAGTGTAATGCTATCAGTAAATTTATGAGGATTGTTTAATACCAATTGATTTATTGATAAGAATTAAATTGTGTGCTGGGCTCAAATTAATGAAATTAAGAAAGATAAAGATTGTCTGAATTTTTAATAATTCTTAGTTAAATATTTGAATAGAGAATAATATATATATATATATATATATATATATGAGGTCAGTGATCAATTTACAGCCATGAATAAATTTTCTTGAATCGACATCATTTTCCATTGAATTTTTGTTACTCAATTTTGCTGTCAATTAAATTACAAAAAGAAACCCCCATTTTTCTTGATAAGTAGGTAATTTGATTAACTATTCTCTGTGGATTGACCTTTACTTATCATTATTATTCATTGTAGGTAGAGTAATTTATTTTTATTGCGCTTGACACGCATCACTACTCCAGGATTATTTTGAAGTAGAAACTTGTTTGATAACACAATTTTGAAATAGATTTTAAAGTATCTTTGAATTAGAGACATATTTGATAACACACTATCCCCCCAATCAAAGTCTAGAAAAACAATCGTGGTAGTGGTGGATCGTGACGGTGATGATGATGGTGGGTAATGGCAATGGTGGTGGCGGTGGTGGTGGGTGGTGACAGTGCTGGTGGTGGCGGTGGTTGTGGTGGTGGTGCCTAGCGGTGGCGATGGTGGTGCCTGCAGCGGTGGTGGTGGTGGTGGTGGTGATGGTGATTGTGGTCAGTGGTGGTGGGTGGTGGTGGCGGTGATAGTGGTGGTAGTGGGTGGTTGGTGGTGGTGGTGGTATTTGTGGTGGCGGTGGTGGGTGATAGTGATGGTGGTGGTGGTGGTCAAGTGAGAATCATGTGAGAGTCATGTGAGAGTGGATTCTTTTCTTTCTCCCAAAAGTTGATCCAACAGCTTGGAGCACGTATTTATGACTTCAAATTTTTGTATTCTGAAGCCATTTTGGATTTGGTTCACTCTGTGGGAATCGAAATCCAATCAAACTTATCAAACGTGTTTCTACTCTAAAATGGTTCAATGGAAACCAGATTCCTTAGAATTCAAAAGTTGAAATTTTATCAAACAGGCCATAAGAGATCCAAAATTAAGTGGTCTTCTCTCATCCTGAGTTAAGTGATTCTTTATGATAATTTCTATCCTATAATTGATGAAGATCTCTTTTCGTCAAAATTCCTAACTTGGAAGGGTAATTTCGTACATCTAACATACTATTTTCCATATCCCCTCCTGGTTCAGTCTCGACATTTTTCGCTTGCTTGCAATGCTGCCTGAGGTGGGGTTTGAGTAAACTTGGAACCTGAAGGGGCACCATGGGCCTCATCAAACAGATCTTGTTTGGAGTGAGTCAGTTCTCCGGCTCTTTGACACCCTTATTGTAGGGCTGCAATAGGGCCGGGCATTTTAAAACCCTAGTCCAACTCTAGTTCCCTTTATTTTAGCCCAGTCCCTTTGACCCTGATTCAAGGCCTAAAAGGTCAATCCAGGCCCATCATACCAAGCTTAGCACAGTCCAAGCTCACCCTAATTGGGCTGGGTCAGATTGGCCCTGATTGACCTTTGACATAAGATCAATAACCATGAGCAGTGAGTTAAATTTCTCTTATGGGATTTGATGGGAATCGAGATATTTAGAACCGAAGAAATCATATACAATTATATATCATATATATAATCATATAAATAAATTATAAAGTGTATAAAACACAATACTTACAGGGTCGGGTTGGGCTGGATCAGGTTAACCCAAGCGTAGCCCGACCCTACCAGGGATTAATAAAACATCCCAAACTTGCACACCTACCTTATTGGTTTTATGGTTTTTTTTTTCTTTTTTGGCAAACACAGCTGCTTTATGTTGACATTTAAATAAAAGAAGCATTAAATTGGCATCATCGAGTCAATCATAATGTTTTGACCTGTGGGAGGATGGAACCATCATATATTTTTCCAAATGTATTAAATGGCAAATTGTGAAACTAAAGAGGAACTAGGGTTTGCAAGTTTTATTTTATCCATTTTTGGGTAACTTGAATTTAAAATGTTCAAAGGGGAAAAAAAAATTTGACCACCCAAGCTGAAGGAAGAATCTCTTCACCCACTATGATTTGATGATATAATTGAACTCATGGAACAACTAGTGTCGTCATTAATTCTCCTCCCCTACTAACGAAGCTTTGAAACACTTATCCTCTGTTCAATCGTAAGGTCAAATCTCTACGGGTAAAGATCAATCAGATGAAGAAAAAATAACATCATCATTTAAATAATACATAAAGATCAATCAAATGAAGAAAAAATAACATCGTTTTTTAAATAATACGTTTTTATTTTTTTTTTTTTTTTGGGAGGGGGTTGAAGGGGGGGAGTTGAAAAAAATTTAAATACTACTTGGTCTTGGTCCTTATTCAAATGAAATACTAGCATGATCAATGAGAAGATAAAAAAATGTATTTTTATATATTAAATATCGAAAAATAAATATTATATTAGTGGTTAAAAATAATATGATTTTTCTAGAATTCTTATGTGACTAAAAAAATTTCATAAGCATGTAATACCCATATGCTAATAGGCATGATAAAACATAACATAAGCCTAACCTTACTATATATCCAATAAAAACAATTGGACTTTGCTCTAGCTACCTTTTTGGCTTTCATACTCCTAACTAATCAAGGTTGCCAACATTAAATAATAAAATTATTAGGTATAAATATATTACTTGAATGAGAAGGATAATTTATCAAATGGAAAAATTATAAAATAAATGGTTTTTCAAGTTTTGCCACATGATACTATGAATAGAACAAAAATTTTGTGGACTGATAGACTCCAAGATTCTCTGTTTAAATATCAAATTTAAAATCAAATAAAACTTATCAAGTAGCATTGAAATATTCACGACAAGAAGGGAATATGCCATTAAATGGGTGAGAGGGTAGAAGAGGTTGTAGTATTTTTTTGGTTTAAATATGATTGGCATCATTTCAATATTAGAATGAGGAAAACCTTTTTAAAAAAAAAAAAATGTTTAAATTAACAATACCACCCTGGAGGTATTTGTTTATTACGGATACTTTTAAAAGTTGATAACAATTACACATACTTGACGCCCCATCGGAATTTCAGCACGGCATGGTCTCTGATCGGCAAAATAGTTCTCGCATTCAGTTCAATACTAAAAAATAGGTTACCAATGGCACTAACGGCGTTTGTTTCCGATGAATATCCGTTAATCTTCTTGCCCGGAAAAATGCAGTTTTGAAAAGGCCTATTGACACTGTTCTGAAACGGCGTTTCCCTGCCATCCCTTTTCTTTTCTTTTTTTCACCGTTTCTGCCATAAACTCAGAAAATCCGATTCCATGATCAGATGGTCGAGACATTTCCTCATCGCATGCAGCATATCTGCATGAACCGCTAAACTTTGGCAGAAGAGAGGAAAAAGACTAGACCAGAGACTAGAAGATGGGCCTTCCTTTGGACTCAGCTGATCGACTGGACTCAGCTGAGAGAGACGCTTCACAGTTGGTCTCTCTCTCTCTCTCTCTCTCTCTCTCTCTACCTAAAAAGAACATTTTTAAAATATTTCTAACCATCTAATTGACATCTTTCTTTTCAGAATTTTTTGGAGATGATATTTGAATGTTTTTGGACCATCCAAATGTGATAAAAGATGCATTAAGTCAAAAACCAATCACTCTACACTATCACCACCCAATTTGCTAGACAGGATCCATTTAACACTAGATATTGGGATTTTGCCCACAATATTCCTTGTATGAATTTTGAAGTCAATGAATGGAATGGTTTAGAAGAATTCAATTTTATCTAGACCATCTCAAAGACATCGATCACCAAAAGCATGTAATATGCTTGAAGATAAAGTTGATAGATGGTCTATTTTGAAACAACATTGCCTTTCTCTAACTAGAGAATATGTTCTTGTTAAAAGGGTGCCCTATTATTACATGAGATTTCCACTATTGTAGGGTCTGAGAAAAGGCAGAATGTACGTAGCCTTATCATCGTAATATGGAAATATTATATCCATATTTTGAATCCGTGACTACCAGGTTGTAATATGTATAATATGACAACTTTATCGTCACACTAAAGTTAACCCTCTTGCTTGAAACAATTATATTTCTGGATTCAAATATGTGATTTTCAACCATTCATTAAGACGAAAAAGAAGTAAGACAAAAGAGAGGTAGGAAAGAGGGATGGAGAAATGGAACTAAAGCAAATTTGACCATTTTTTGCTTTGATTGTTCTCTTGAAGTAAGACCTATAAATCATTTTGTTCAATAATTTTTTTTTTTGTTATAATATAATTTTATGTAATTTTATTCATTTAATTATTAGGTTTCAAATGCAGCTATTATCCTCTATGAAATGACTTAATTATTACCCTTTTTTTTTTTCTTTATTATCTATCAGAAGTTCTATTACAATATTTAACATAAAAACTCTATTTAATTATATGCATTGATTATGTATACATTAACAATAAGAGGATAAAACTACAATAGCCTTGTATATAACTTATATCATGAATATTCATGGTTAAATGAACCCCCCCACCCACCAATGTCTAGATTAAGTACCACAAATACAAAACTTTTGATAAAATAATCAACAATTATAATAATTTTTTTTATCATTTCACTTGCTATATATTAATTAAAGTTCAAATATGATGATTCCTTCAAGATGAAATTTTGGAGTAAACCATGCATGTGAGTGTCCTATATATGTTTAGGGGGAGGGATCCACACAGACAACATATAATTACATCTCCCATGCCAAGCCAATAGACTCACGGGAAGTATATTGTATTACTGAATTACATGATGATTTCACCTAATTAATAATAAAACTAATTTCACGTGTATTTCTTAGTCTTAATGAGGTGTAAGAAGAAAAAATCAATCTCTATACCATCCAAAGATTTTTTTTTTTTTTTTAAGAATTCATACATAATATACATGTAACAGACAAACTAAAACTAGGGATCCACATCCTCTCCTCTCAGAGGTTCGGGAGGAGGGGGACACCCTTATTGGATGGATGACATGTGAGGCTCAGGTCAATTTGAACCCTCATCCAGGGCGATACCGATTCGATAGGGGGTGTTGACTTAGATGGAGGGCTCGGATTCACCTGAGTCCCATGTGTCGGCCATCCAACGGGGGTGTCCCCCCCTCCTCCTGAACCTCTGAAAGGAGAGGATGTGAATCCCTAAAACTAGTATTGGACCTATATTGGAAATTTATGGTATATTTTATTTCCTTTATCCTTTTATACGATTAGATGTATTGTATTTATAAGTTTAAATCCAAAATTAGCAGATAGAGTAGAAAAAATGGTGTTTTAGTCAAGAGCAATCTCTTCTTAACTTATAGGCCTGAAACCATTCTTGAGTTTAGGAGAGGCTAGCTTCAACGTTTGGATAAGTTGCCACGTGCATAAACCTGTTCAACGTATTGTTTGAATTTTCAAATTTTGAATTATTCATTATAGAACGCAACCTAAGTTTAAATTATACACACGTGAAGAAGTAGGGTACAGATCCTCTCCTCCATGGCTCCCCGGCTTCCACCCTATCCAACCTTTGGATGGGGTTGAAATTTGAGCCCGCTCACTTTTTCAATGGTTGGATGAGGAGGGAGTCGGGGAACCGTAGAGGAGAGGATTTGGACACGAAAAAGGAATAGCATAGTAGGCCCAATGAGGTGAGAGAAAAACATCTTTAAAAATTTTCAATTATTTTGTGCTTGAGAAATTATTGTACCAGTAATTCACTTTCCAAAATCTCCTCTGGATATTTTCTTTTCACATCAGAATTTCCATAATATGTTCCATAGTAATAATACATATCATAAGAAACTAATTAATAAATACTTTACATTTTTTTTTTGGTAAAAGAAAATTCTATTGATGATCGATCAAACAGGGAATAGTTGTAACATCATTTTTATAATGTTCAATAAGCCACAGAATAGAATTGGACCATATAACCATGCCCTCCGAGCAAGGGAGTGTGTCATACTTATTGACCTCCCTTGGAACAAAATTAAAACAAACACAACCTCCCATATCAGCCAACTTTAATCTAATATATCCTGAACAATGGACACCTCCAACCTGTGAAACCCCATTAGTAAGATTAATTAATAACCTCAAGGCTAATCGGATACAATATGCAAGTTAGAAAGGCCAGCCTTGAGAGCCTCTGGTATTCCAACTCAATGCCAAAGCTTCACCAATGGCCAGGGTGGAAAAAAAAAGAGGCTGGGAGATTGCAAGTAGAGGTGTGCCTTCCTAACAATAAAACCAATTTCATTGATGAATAAATCCCTCCTAGGTATCAAATTTGGCTCGTCTCAAGTTCGAGATGAACTTGAGACTTGCCAGTGTCAGCCAAACTTGAGACGAACTTGAGACTTGCCAGTGTCAGCCAAACTTGAGACGAACTTGAGACTTGCCAGTGTCGGCCAGATGGCCGACACCTGGCATTCCCTCTCATCTCATGGTATGAGAGTGATTGTAAAGAAAAGTAAAAAAAAAATTGCAAAAACACTCAATCACTCTTATACCGATAGATGGAAAAAAGTGTCAGGTGTCGACCATCCAGCCGACAGGTATTTCTCAAGTTCAAAATTAACTTGAGACGATCCTCTTCCCCTAGGTAACCATTATTTTCTTTCTTTCTCCCACCACCCTTCCAATTTTTAGGGAAGGTGCGTATGGAAGGATGGGAAGTGGGTGGTTAGTAGTAGTAGTTGCAATGGAATAGGTTGATGGAAATTCTTAAAATAAATATGGAAAAAGATTTTGTATATGATCGTATACGTATACAGTCATGTTTTTTTGCCATCAGATGGAGAGAGGAAAGGGTTGTAATAACAATTGTACCTCTCGACCATGTATCTACGTGGTTCGTGCATAAAAAATGGGTCCATAAAATACTGAAGAATCGTAATTTGTTATCCCAATGCATGTTAATCATACAAATGCCACCCCCTTAAGAAAAGAAAATGGCCAGCATGGTGGATCAATAATTTTTGTAGAGGAGGGAACCTATTTTAATTCTTAGTATGCAACTAAAATGGGATCAATTTTTTGGGACTAAACTAGCTTGAATTAACTTGAAACTCATCCAGACTGAATTGTTACTAGACATGTTTTGAGTTTAGGTATGGCATATCCTACTGGTTCTGGTCTGATTTGGACTAGCCCAAAACCGGCTTGAAAAGGGAACCGATGAGTTCGAACCAAATAATGGTCCGGACCAAATCGATTTAGACAGAATATTAAACCCTAACTTTATTATTTCAGCCTTATGGATGGCCTTAATGGGTATCTTATTTGGTTTTCAATCCGAATCAGCCCAAACTTGCTCGATAATAGCCCGATAAACTTAGCTCGATGACAACGCAAAATCGGATCGACCCGTTAGTTAATGTGCATAGTGTAGCTCACCCAGTCTGAACTTCTTAATAAGCATGTTTCGGTTAAGCCCTATAAAGTCCAATACTGATTTGGCCCAGACCGAAACCAGCCCGGACCAACCGTTGACACCCCTAATTTTAATTAGTAAAGAGGCGAATAAAAAAATGTAAAAGCTATATATGGTTTTCTATATCAGGAAACATATTCTTACTTAGCAATGCTGTATTGGTTGGCATTAGGTATAAGAAATATTGTTCACACACAAATAAGAAAATTCCCCACCTCTTCTCCCTATCATGGGAAAAACAACCTCTCCAGCTGTCCTGCCCCTCCAATCAGGCATCCGACAACGGAGGATCACTTGCATCCATACTAATATATGGGTATACGTGCTGAATGATCCTCGATCGTCAAATCTCAGGTGGACGAGTCAACGAGTGGAGAGGATCAAAGTCCCATGACATGACATGACATGGTAATCTATTTTTCTTATTGACAATTTACAATATGTCAAATGATTTGATATTTTACTTTTTTACCCTTGTAGTGTTATAAATTTTTTTTTTTGTGAGGATAATTCTTGTCATTTAATGTATTTATTCAAAAATTATACAAGACAATGATATAATGATCACTTTCAAAAAGAAATTGTGAGAAACCTCTTTTACCCTTAACTTAAAAAATTTTTAAAATAAAACAAAAGATTTTTAAAAGAAAAAATCATATTTTAAATACACGTATATATAAAGATGTCATTCGGACAAAATAAGCTATTTGTTTATCATTTCATTTGATTAAAATGATAAAAATGAAAGCTTTTGGTTTCATGATCTTTTGTGGTGGATACACAGCTGTACCAGGTCAAATTGACTGGGATGATTACGAACTCCATGACAATATATATATATATTATATATATATATATATATATATATATAAAATTTGAAAAGATCAATTCCTATATGGGAAAGGCTTTTTCATGTTTTGCAGGATTAGGTTGTTCAATTACAAAAGAAATGTATTATAGTAAGTTGCCAATTCCACTTTTGATACATATTAGCAATGACCATGAAAGTTATAAAAGTCAATTAGATAAGACAAAAAAATGCACCTCAACCATGACTCAATCTCCATTAAAAGTTGCAGAGTTCTCTCTCTTTCACTTACTTCATTTAGACTGGAATTATTCATTGACATGTAAAATCACTTTAATTGAATAAATGCATCCACCTTGTTGATAACCTCGGATCAATTAACTGAATATTGATTAATATGTAGTTTTAATCGAATATTACTCAAAAATAACTTTTCTACTCAGAAATAAAACGTTCGAAATGTTTCTGAAATTTTTTTACCTCATTGGATCATTTGTATTTATGTGCATTAGGATCACAGTTCATGGATTTCTTGGTTCGAGAAACAAGAAGATCAAACCATTTTATTTCGATTTGTAAAGAAGCACAAAAGATGGTAACTTATTTATGGAAGATCATTAATACTTGTGACTACTTTGTTATAATTCTCATTGAACATATTTGTAGTCATGGGATCTGAATCGTCTCCTCCTTTACTTTAAGGAGGAGGGAGACACCCCCGTTAGATGGCCGACACGTAGTTCTCCGGAAAATCCGAGTCTCACGTCCAAGCCGACACCCCTTGTCGGCTGGGTGTCGGCTGGGACGTGGGACTAGGATTTTTTCAAGAGTCACGTGTCGGCCATCTAACGGGGGCGTCTCCCTCCTCCCTGAAGTACAGGGAGGAGACGATTTGATCAATCTGTAGTCATGAGGTCTGTTATGAGTTTAGAGTTTATGGCTATGCCATATAACATAACATGGGCCCATGTTGACTGGAGAATTGGGAAGAGTTATGTTTTCATTATTTTGTTCTCTGTAGTATTCCTCGCTCATAACTCACCTCTCTCGTAGGTATGGGTTATGACCCGATTCGATACAACTCAACACCATGAAAAAAATCAAATTGGAGAAGTGATATAGTAGACAACTAATAATAGAAATTTTGTTATGGTTTTATTTAGGCTCTCTTTGTATGTATAATATAAAATAATTATGTAATACATTATGATATATGTAGTTGTTTGGTATAATTTATAGTAGTTATTTATATTTATATTTAAAATAAATCGATATAATCTACTACAAATAGATTCGAAGGTGTTTATCATTATTGTGATAATTTATTATTACTTCTTTATGTCTAGTGATATTGAATGATTATTATTTATGATTCGTAATTTATTCTCATGAATGATGTATTATAAATAACTCAAAAATATAAATATAAATTATATCAAAAAGAGCCTTAATAAATCTATTTATGAAAAAAGGCTAATAATTGATGTTGTTATATGTTCATAGCGTAGGCATATTCAAAAAAATAAAAGTAATAAGCAATACTTAACCAAAATAAAATTATTATATATTTCATGAAGCTTATCCGAAGACCAACCAAGATTAATGGATTCAAATCGTCTCATCCCTGAGATTCGGGAGGCGTGGCGGCGACCCCACTGGATGGTCGCCACGTGGGGGTCGGATGAATCCGACCCCTCCGTTCGAGCCGACACTCTCTTGTGTCGGCTCGCCGGCTCGAACGGAGGGTCGGACCATCCGACCCCCCGTGGCGACCATCGCGCCACGCCTCCCGAATCTCAGGGATGAGAGGATTTGGATCCAAGATTAACAACCCAAAGATTTTTACATGGAAATTATATTTTTTTTTGCCAAAACATCAATTGTTTCTTCGGAAGTGCCTCCATAATGTGGTCCCAAACATGTTTCAAGAAATTGGTAGTTGGATCGACTGGATTCGTATCAGTTTTTGATCTGACCAATTTTCTATGTCAACTTGTTTTAATATTTTTTAATGAATATCAGACATGTGTTAGTTTTCCATTAGATTCGTGCACCAATTCGATTCGAATCAGATTGATTTTAGACATGATCAATACCTAGATTTAGAACCCTGGTCTCAACTCCAGACTAGCAAAGATGTGCACTTTGGTTTGGAAGGAACTTAGAGTCCCTAAACTTGGTAGAGTCGCAAATGTATTCCATTTATCCATAAATATGATTTATAGTTTCGTGAAAAAAAAAGAAGAAGATTATTTTAGGGAAAAGTTTTTCTTGGTCTACCGATTAGATAAGAGATTCGATCATGTGGATTTAATCATCCTTAATCCAATACAAATACTCAAACCCTTGTCTGTTGAATGATCCTTAATACCCCCAACCTTAATCCACCCCCGATATCCTTTGACCCTTTCTCTCCTCCCTCCCCCTAGAGAACCTCTCCCCTTATTAAATCCTTTCATCAAGCTTTGAATACATTCATTTTTATTGTTTGATACATTTCTTTTATGAGAAAAAATTTATATATATATATAAATAAATAAATAAATAAATAAATAAATATATATATATATATATATATATATATATATATATATATATATATATATATATATATATTTATTCAAGTCATTGATTCTTTTAATAATTAATTGGGTCAAGTCATAAGAGATATGAAAGAACCCCATTTTTATTGTTTATATTTTTTTCTATTATTTGACCCTAATGAGAGTAGAATCCTGATTACAAAATTAATAAATATAAATTACAAATAAAGAATAAAGATAAAGAAACTAATAAACAACAAAATAAAAAAAGGGTGAGGGTTACCCACATGGGAATATTCCATGTCATACCAATGGGGTATGAAAAATAGTAATCTGAAATGAGATCCACATGATTAGAGAAAATAGAATATCGACAAGAGAGAAAAATGCCAAAATATGAAAGTGCATGGAAAGTGATCCTCACATTAGCATCATGAAGATCTTTTTCCTTTAGTTATTGTTTGTTTCATTCTAAATTTTTTCATACACATGATATTTTACATAAAATTTAAAATTTTATGGCGAAACAATCATGGCTTCATATGAAATTTTCCTAACTTATCTGTGTTTCTTTGCATTTTACAACAGTAAAAAAATCTTATTTTACATAAAGTTTTTTTTTGTCATTTTAAAATAAATGGAAGAAAAGAAAAAAAAAAAAAGCATAATCATATTTGGGATCAATGAGTCAACATAAAAGTCAAACAGATGGAGGTTTTAAAAATTGAGAAATGAAAGAACAAGAAAGGGCAACCTGGGTATATTGATTTACAACATCAAACTTCCAAAATATATCAGAAAGTAAGGGCTTTTTGGTATTTTCACATAAGGAAAGAGAAAATGCAAATTCCCTTTCTATTTGCTTGCAGCTAAAATGGAAAAAACAGAGAGAAAGAGAAAAGTAGAAAATAATTAACAAAAACAAACAAACAATGATAGGAAAGTCAAACAGGAAAGGAGTAAGCAATTGTAGATAGACTTTTTGCACTTCAAATACCCGAAACGGTTACAAAGTGGGTGAAACACAACAATCATCGATTCCTTTCAAACCCATTTCTTTTTCCTTCTTGTGTATCTTCTTCAGAGTGGAAAGGCTTTAAATCTTCTCACCTTCTCTTACTTTTCTTTGTTTCTTTATTTCCATTTCTTATTTTATAGTTATAAATTTTAGTTAATTTGTGGGGAACGAAGAAGAAGAAGAACAAGAAGAACAAGAAGAATAAGCAGCTTCAACGACCCTGCTCATATTTGGACTTTCTTCTACCTTTTCGAAAGGAGATTGGCGGATCTGTGAGAGAATTTCTAAGGTAGCCACCTCAATTTTTCTACTGTTCTTCATATTCTTAACTATGGGGTGGATGGTTGTTACTATGGGTTCTGGGTTTGCTTTTGATGATGGGTTATTGTATTTGAGATCGGATTGCTAATGTTTATGATGCAGTTTGTGAAATTCGGAGAGAAACCGTGGTTTGGAGGTGGGTTTGTCTGATATTCGATCCGAGGTTTTATCAGAATTGGTAGATGTTGAGAGTTTAGTGGACGAGGTAGAGGTGGTGATGATTTATATGGATAAATTATGCTGCTTCAAGTCTCAGGTGAGCTAATTATATATTCTTGCAGTTAAATTAGACTCCAGAGTGGTTTTGTCTTTTGCCCGATACTAAATGAAGTGGTGTCTGTTCTCGCTCCACTTATTTGGTCAGTTCTCTGCACTTAGGTTAGGGTTGAAACTGAATTATGGAGTTTTGGTGACAGTTGATTTTACTCTGAGGAAATTTTGATTCAGGGGTTGCTTTCTATCTAAATGGGTTGGTCATGTCCTATTACAGAGAGAGAGAACTTTCCACTTGGCTGATTTTATAAGAGTTGTTTTGTATTTGTTCTGTGGATGAAGATATTAAATGCATCAATGGTTTCGTACTTATTTGAAGTTTAATTTCCAGCTTACGTGTAGATTAATGTTATTGCGTCTGGAAAAAAGTATTGGTTTCATCAATGAGCGCAAATTTTGGGATGAGTAATGTTGCAGTGGAAAACAAATCCCTTTTTGTACCAAAAATTTAAAAAATAAAACAAGTTCGCCTCTCTCTCTGAATAGGATTGCTTTGTTGTTGTTGTTGTTTTTAATTTTTTTCAAATCGAGATTTTCATCTATAAATTAAATCTTTATATATACCTTTTCATCCTCTCAGAGTTACAGTTAAATTCCATCTTTAGCTTTCAGGAGTACATTCCACAAGTGGCTCCGGTAAGGGGAGAAGCAATCAAGGTCCAATCAAGTATGGATTTAGCCTCGTGAAAGGGAAAGCAAATCATCCCATGGAAGATTTTCATGTTGCTAAGTTTGTTCAGATCAAAGGACATGACCTTGGACTGTTTGCTATTTATGATGGTCATTTGGGGGATGCTGTACCAGCTTATTTACAAAAGCATTTGTTTACGAATATCTTAAAGGAGGTAGGTTGTTTCTTTTTGAACTGTAAGGCTTGAATATATATGTTTAGGCCGCTTATGTTAATGTTCAATGGTCCTGACCTTATGTTATGTCTTTTATTGATGTAGGAAGAGTTTTGGACTGACCCCAATAGATCCATTTCAAAAGCCTATGAGAGGACTGACCAAGCAATTCTTACCCATAGTCCTGACCTAGGACGTGGTGGGTCTACTGCTGTTACTGCGATTGTCATAGATGGTCGGAAGTTATGGATAGCCAATGTTGGAGATTCACGGGGGGTTCTTTCAAGAGGGGGACAGGCAATACAGATGACTACAGATCATGAGCCCAACTCTGAAAGATGCAGCATTGAGAACAAAGGTGGCTTTGTCTCAAACATGCCAGGTTCCTCAAAACAACCATTAACCTTCAAGTCTATACTTCTTCATTTTTGTGTACTACTTCTGCATTTTTGTATTTGTGAAAGATAAGTGTTTGTGCATGAGTTAGTTGTTTGGAAAAGATAGATGCGATCCACGCTCCTGTCTTTCTCTACTTCTTCTGCGACTGTGCCTTTTTTTTTTTGGCTGCTGTTTTCTTTTATTGTTTAATGTTAAAAGTCTTCGCCAAACTAATTGCAATTTTGAGAAATTTTTTTTCCTCATTTCAACCTGATTGACATGCATATATTTTGATCTTCTTCAACTTGTACATAGATATACACCAGAATGGGATTTAGTGTCTAGAGCCTGTCCATCAGTAGTAGATTATAGCAGTGACCCAAAATGGCCTTTAGTTTATGATTTAATCATGGTTGCTTCGTGATAAGACACCGACATTGGTAGCAGCATCCATACAAGGTGTCTAACACTGTCATTGATGTGAAAATCATACAGCTTCTATTAAAACAGAAGCATTGGTGTTCATGTGCAATATGAAAATGAATCTTGTGCAATTGCTATTGGCTAATAAGCACTAGTCATAGTAAAATTATACGATTTCATCTTCTATACAAAATTCATTTTCTCTCTCCCAATTCCTTCTTTAATTTACATTGTGTATGACTAGTGCTTATTAGCCAATAGCAATAACTTGTCTACTCCGGCTATCCCTCATTGCCTGAACTCTGAACCTGAAATTGCCTATTCAAGCCGATGGCTCAGGCCATAGAGCACTCTTTGCCGCATCCAAAATTTCAAATCGCCATTACAGATCTGAAATGCATCTCAGATCACTCGGCAGAAGATCCTTAGTTGATCATTTTTTAGTACCATGTCCTATACTAGGCAGAATGTTGCTTCATTTAATAGTAACCTTATCAACTGCATGAAGTCGTAGATCAGCCAATGGTATCTAATATATATAAAATGAGCCCCATCCAATTTATATTAGTTTTTTCAATTTTTTGTTGTAGGAATTCAATTTTTGTAAAGATCGAGCTCACATGTCTGACATAAAAATTTCATCACCAACTACCATGTATTCATCATGTTTTTTGCAAAAATTCATTTTTGGAAAAAGTTGTTTCCCTTCAACAGTTGAATGTGTTCAAATCTCCACCCAAATGCAGCAAATGACGGTATGGTAGTGTTGTGGCTATGTAATTCAGTAGTTTGGAGGGCTGATGTGGCAAAAATGAAGCAAAATATCCAATTTCCTCTTCTTGGCACCAAAAGAGTCAAGATATGCAGATCTCAGTTGAGATTTTGACCGAGACCTATCAAAACATTATACATATTTTATACAGGGCATGGACCTTGGTTGAACCGGAATATCAACTCGAACTGAAAGGGGTCAAAATTTTGGCGAAACACCAAAATATCAACCGAAACCTTGTAATCTCTAATCACCTGACATTTCATCTCGGCTTGATTTAAATCACCAAAATTTCTGACATTCGCTGAGTTTTTGAACTCTGATTAAGAGTTTATGCAACTTGTTCATTGGATGTTACCCGGCCTCTATAAGCTTCTTTCTGATGCTACAATTTATATGTGAGGTTGATGCTGATTTCATCTGTATTTTAATTTATTATTATGTGACATGTTTTGATGGAAAACTTTTCAATTTCTTTTAGACGCTGCTTCAATCAATCAATTCCTTCTGTAGAACTACCAAGCCTTAGTATATTTTTATTGTTGGCATAGGAACCTTCTTTTCTTTTTTAAAATTATGGCTTGGTTTGGTTGGTCCATCTTTAGATCATATATTGTTTTTCTGTGAATTCACTCAACTCAACACAATGAAGCCTTATCACAACTACGTGGGGTCAGATAAAGGGATATTATTCCGCCATTGCACTCTATCTAGGGCCATATCTCCTATTAAACAATGAGAACTCATTTTGTACTCCTTGCTGCTTCAGCCCAAGCCATTTTGGTCTTCAACTACCTTTGCTTCCTTCATTTTTGTTTGTTTTTTTTATTAGCCATCAGTTCATCATTCTACATGAAGCTTCTTAGGCTATGTTTGGTATCATTTTTGTTTTTGATTTTTGTTCAAATTTATAGTTTTGAAGGGGTTTGGCATAATTTATGAGTGCTATTTATGAAAAATAAAAATAAAAACAAGTCAAAATTCAAAAAGAGGTCTCAACCTCTTTTTGATTTTTGGTCAAAAATTATTTTTGTTGTGTTTTGCACAAAACACTTAAAACATGTGTTAAAATAAAGGGTTAAAAAGTAATTTAGTTTCCTTTTATACAACCACCCCAAATCAAACCCTCAAGCACTCTTCTCGTTGACGAACGGAAGTAAAGCACAGAGATGCAGACCTGCAACTTCGTCCTAGAGATGGCTCTGACGGCGACGACGACGACGACAATCATTCCAACGGAGGCGACGTCGTTTCTCCAAAGACGGTTCCTGGTTTGATTTCTTTCCATAATCCCTTGACAGAGGAAGAGGAATAGACGCTCCATGACAGAGGAAGAGGAAGACTTTCAAAATCATTTTTAGACATGGTATGCCAAATTTGTTTTTCATTCTACTATCTATTTTTATTATAGCTACCAAACAACATTTTATTTTTGAACAAAAATCATTTTCAAAATGATTTTTGTTAAATAGATAAAAAACAAAAACAAAAACAAAAATGATACCAAACATAGCCTTAGTTGAGGAACACTTATTTTTTGGGGGTGGGGGTGGTGTAAGAGAAACATGAACAATCAATATTAATGAATAAAAGTGACATAGGCAGGAGCCCACATCAGCTCATGTAGTGGATGTCCGTAAACAGGTAAAAGATGTATTAATAGTACAAACATACGGAGCCACCAGGTTTTTTCTATATTAAGAGATGACCAACCAGCCAAATATTTAGCCCATCTGCTCCCTTTTTGAAGTTTGTCAATAGAAACTGATGCCAGTTGTTCTGAGGATTTAAAGTTGAGCATTTATTTTCTGGATTGCCTGAAGATTCTTTTGTTTATATGTAAATTGTAATCTAATTAATTCTTACCGACCATAGTTCCCTTGTGCTTCTCCTTGGCGTTGAGCCAAATAGCTTTTTTGAGGCATTATAGAGAATTACGTTGATTATGTTGGATAGGGACCCAAAGTACAAAATCCAAAAGTATCTTAGCTCGCTAGGGAATCAAGAGGGTGTGAAACACTAAAAAACTCAGAAAGAAGTTCATTTATGGCGTGTAGGGGTGGGAGAAGAATGGAAGATTTGGATATGTGATAAATAGGCTAGAAGAGGGAGAAATTCATGAAAGGAAATCAAATCAAACCCAAATTGGACAAACCTAAAAAATAAGAAAAATTGGGTCCAAGGACCATGAGGCCAAGACAAAATTGAGTCTCCATGTCTAAGGATGCTGATCAGTTGGCTTGGGGATGGTTTTTCAAGAGAAAAATCCATCAGCATAACAGAAATGGTAATCAACTGGCAAAAAAATTTTTATATTGTTTGATTGAGTTTAATGAAACGTTGAAGATGGATCCGGAATCTTGTCAAGAGAGATTTTACAGAAATATTGTAAAAAAATAGTGGCTTACTTAACAACTGATGGAGAAAGCATAAAGCCAGATCAGGAGCTCTTAGGAAGCAACCAAAAGACAACAGGGAAAATTGCTTGCCCGGATCGATCTGCTAGTCATGATTCTTCAGCATCTCTTGGAATCAACTTCAGTTCAGACGACAGGAAAAATTGCTGCCCGGATTCAAGTGTGCCTATTTTTCTGAGGAGGAGTACCGTTTTCGAGTGCCCCCAGTTCCTCTTCGATCAATTAAGGATTTCTGAGATAGTGCTCCCCCTAGTCATTAGTCCGTTTCAGTTTGTTTGTAACTTTGTTTTGTTGCTGTTGTAGCCTTTGTTGCGTTTTCTTAGGTCCCTGTATTTTCTTTTCTTTTCTCAGCCTCCCCTTCTCGGGGAAGCTTCTCATGGATCTTAGGCTTTTTGAATTGTTATTTACCCATCCAAAAAAAAAAAAAAAGGTTGATGAATATTACCAAGAACACCAAAAAGATGGAAGAATCTAATTTTTATATTGAAATCTGATCATATATTTTAACAAAAAAAAAAAATTCAAATTAGTAAATTGTTTTAAGAATTAATAAAAAAGCAGAAGTAGCAGCAAAGAATTTACACAAACAGTAGCAAACTTACATGGCCAACACCCAAAGTACCCACAGGCAACCAGAATAACTTGATTTAATCTCCTTACTGAATTCCCTCCCAATGTTCTGTTGGATTTTTTTATATCTTGTGCTATGAAGAATGTAAAGTCCATGCTCATTTGTAATTGGATTGGGAGTTTCAGTTCTTTGGCCTCTTTTACTTGCAACCTGCATTACATCTCCAGTTACTTACTAGATTTGACATGTAAGGCTCAGGCTCGAAAAAATTTATAAATAACACCAATTATGCCAAGCAACAGGGCATACAAATTGGAAATTGAGGTGGTTGACAGGGCTTTCACTATTTTGAAAATTGGGGAGAGGTTAGCTACTGCCACGGATCAGTGGGTTGTCTGCTGCTAATACAAAAGGAGGAAGTAAATAGATCGCAGCAGGCTAGTTGGCGCTGGTAAACTCTTTTGCTATTCTTGATGAGGTTACGGGGGATGAAGAGGTTTTTGAAGATCAGTCTCAAGTCTTAACCTATTGGAAGCCCTACTGCTAATAGGTCACTCCATGGAATGGGAGGTCAGTCTCCTGTGCAGGGGCCTATTAAGCATCCTTCTGTTTCAAGGGAGTCTATTGGCTGGGAAGGGGCCTCGAGGCCTCAGCCCATTCTTGACCAAGGGGAGTTTGGTGCTGGGTCTGATCATCTAGCTGTTGATAGCCCTCTTTCCTCTTCGAGAAAAGGAAAGAAAATTCATGGGAATGCGGGGCGAAGCTCATTTCAGAATGCGTCATCAATCAGACCTAATGCGACAACTGACAACAATATTGATGGAAATGGAGCAGTAGCCATGGAGACTTTGGTGAGGAAGGGTATTAAACATCTTTTTAGTAAATATGGATATTAGTGTATGCTTGACAATAGGCAGAAGTTTCGTAATGAAGCTAAACTTTCTTACACGTCTGAAATGGGTGAACGGACAATCATCCGATCTCCTTCACCGATTTTTCTGAGAAGGGGCACCCGTTTTCCATGGCCCTCATATCGTCTCCAAGATTCTTATACCTAGATTATTGGTTGAGATCGGGGTTCGGTGTTGTGTTTGGTCTTCTTTGTTTTTGAGTTTGTTTCTCGTTTTTGATGGATAGCCTCTTTGCTGTTTTTTATTTGTGTATACGGGGTTGGGGTTGTTTTCCTTTTGGAATCTAGTTGTGTTGCATCCTTGTGGCTTTATTTTGGCTCCCTTTAGTTGGGCAGCTTCTTCTGGGATCCATCTTTTGATACCCTTGTTTTTTGGGTTATTAATAAATCATTTACTTACCCAAAAAAAAAAAAAAAAAAGGGCATACAAGTTGCAAGTGTGTAATATATTCTTTTTCCTTCTTACAAAGAAACTTCTGTTTGGAACTATCCTGTCTTGCCAGTTAGATG
This sequence comes from Protea cynaroides, assembly GCA_028583415.1. Lineage (NCBI taxonomy): Eukaryota > Viridiplantae > Streptophyta > Magnoliopsida > Proteales > Proteaceae > Protea > Protea cynaroides. The sequence goes on along the minus strand of CM053276.1, from coordinate 10,739,688 downwards.
GTCAACTGTCTGGATTTTTGCTTTGGCCACCTTCCATAAGAAGAACCTAACCTCTCCTATAATTATAGAACTTTCAGTTTCCAAAATCAGTTTGACTTTGACTGAATTTGACTGGTTATTTGGCAGAATTCTGTAAATAGTTTTGACAATAAAGCTCCTTATGTTCTGCTTCTTCAGTCTGATTTTGGAGGATCAATTTCAGACTCCTGAATAAGCACCTGCTTGATCTTCCTAGTCACTTGGATCCAAGGTTCAAGGTGCTGGTTTCGAGGCCAGTTTTGACCGGCCTCGAAACCGAGATATCTCGGGTTTCGACTGAAACTCGGTTGAAGTATGGTATTTTTTCCGGTAAATCTCGAAGCTTGGTTTCGAGACCCAAAAGTGTTTTTCTTGATCTTAGTTTTTTTTTTCTGTAGCCTATTTTAACCATTTACATATATTATCACATTAGTTTAAATAAAAACATCCAAAATGATAAAATGTGGTGTGGACCCAAGTTTTTCAATGTACGCTGAGACCTGGGATTGTGTCTAGAGTTAAGTAGGCATCACGTATTTATGACTAATATTCGCGTACTTTTAGCAAAATTTGATCGGAGTATAACTCCTTTAATATAGCTCAGATTCAAGCAAATCTTGAATTCATTGCAAAGCTAACATAATAAACTTTCCAACAAATCCGAGTTATGATGGAGTTACACTCCAGTCAAACATTGTTCAAAGTACGCGAATGTTGTTTAAAGTCGTCTGAATGTAAATAATTTTTTGCGCATCAAAGCAAGAGATTATTTTAGTGTACTCTTGGTTTTTAGTAATGCTTTACTATAATAAGATTTATGAAATTTTTATATTTTGAAAAAAAAAATCTAGCATTTGGAAGTTGAAAATTGCCCCCACACCCAAAAATACGGTTGTTGTTCTTGAACTGAAGGGTTGACTTTTTATCATTTTGGAATTTGAATTTTAGACTATTTTTATTAGATTCAAAATGGGAGGTGTTTGCTTATTTATGAATAATATCTTAAGTAAATTAAATGATATTAGTCATAAATACGTATTGCCTGATAAATACTGTTCCTGTCTAGCCTAATAAATCTTGTGAAGAAACTTGAGAGATCAAGAAAAATATGAGAAAAACTGATCCCAATTGAGTTTCAGTCGAAACCTAATGAACTCAACGAGACAAAACATTTTTATTCCTTGAGTTGGTTCTTTTTTGGAACCGAAACCATTGTTTCAATTGAAACCTGGTCGAACCTAACCATGGTTCGACCGAAACCATGTATTTTTCAGTTTCGATCCTCCATCTTGTCTTGGTTACTGTTGAAACCGAGATAAGCTGGTCGAAACCAGTTTCGACCGGCACCTCAAACCATGGTTTTGACCGGTACCTCAAACCATGCTTGATCTACTTGTTGCAAAGAGTGGGTGATCTCCGTTGAAACTTACCTGTTGACAGCACATCAACTTCTCATCTGCTGGATATGTTCCTTATTGATGAATTAATAAATTAATTTTCATAATTATCACTTTTAACAGCTAGATAGCAATAGCATACCATGTTCTTGAATGGTATGCAGGGCTATGAGTTGCATGTGGACTTTGGTCTTGTACATTTTTCGTCGTCGTTGATGTTGTATCCATATTCTGTAATGTACATTTCTTATTATCAAATAACGCATTACTTATCCCAAAAAAATTATTTTAACATATCTGGTCAGTTGTTACTGTAAAGAACATCTTCCTGAACATACACAAATGAGAGAAAATAACCAGGTCTAATGTTCAATCTAATGCTAATGTAAAATTTTGACAGTGAGCTTTTAAGGATTTATTTTTTTTTAATTGGATGATAAACAAACAATTTTAGATGAAGTGACCCTCGATTTGATTACTCAACTGAATACTGCGCTCAAACAGCATCTTCTAAGAAAACTAAGATTGTTGGAAAGAGGAGTTATTAGTCATATATTTTTAATTTCTCACTAGTCACTTTGCCCTTCATCTTAGCTCTGCATCCGTAGAACAATGTTAATGCCTTGATACATTGAGCTGTGAAATTTAAAGGAAGAGTATATTTAGTGGTTTGATTCTTTAGCAATATCTGTTTAGGTAAGCAATTATGTATGCATCTATCTTGATGTTAAAAGAATGAGAAAAAAGGAGGAAGAAATGAGAAAAGGGTGGATGGGGGCTGTTGAGTGGTATGTTCTTCAATGTAATTTGTTTTCTAGGCTTGTGCTGAAACAAATAGGGCTTATTGTAGAGGGTTGGTAATATGCATGCACGTAGGCGCAATGGAGTTTATGATTTTGGTAAATATGCTTGATTTTGGTACATATGCCTTGTCACTTGTCATACATTTTTTCTTTCTTTTTGAATTTATTTACAATCATTTATGTAGATTATGATTTTGGTTATTTTATGTGTCACCATTCCCATAGGGATTATAGAATTTATGTGTCTCATGATCTCATCTCCTTCAGCAAGCAATCTTCTAGAATTGTTAAGCCTGCTATGCATATGAATATGTCTGGGTTGTCTATCAACTGAGTTTTCAGTGTCAAAGGGAGTTTGTGAGACATCATATGCTGAAATATTTGTCAAGTAGACAAAGTCCATTTTTTATGATTAGGCCATGAAAGAACTTTTATAGAAGTGGTAGCCATCTGAATTGGAGAAGTTGCAGTCTCCACACCACTAATCTGGGTTCTGTAACTATTCTCAAGGGTAAATAAATGATATAGGAACCAATGGTAGATTCATAGATGAGAAACCAGCAGATTTCAAGAGTAAATATCAGGTCAGAAATCACTTATCATTAGAGCTGTACCCCCTCAAGCATTCAATACTAATAATTCTGATGTCAACAGCTAGTAGAATGGAGGAAATCCAGAAGGGGCTTTAACACAAGGCTGGGGAGATACCTTTGAGTTACATTTAGTGGCTTGGGGAAAGTGTGCTTTCTGAAACTTAATATCTTGACAAGATCTTTATCTTCTAATGGCTCTGGGAGTTTGGGTCTGAACCAAATAAGCTTATGCAGACTAGTAGTATTAAAGAAATATGGCTGTTGCAAGTAGCAACAATTGGGAGACAAATCAGGAATGTACCAGTCATGGGTGGGGACAAGGAATGTTATAGTTGGCAATTCAGCTGGCTGTTCATGATGGTAGTGGAGTGAGACCTTATGAAGATCCTTGGACCAAAGATCAACCTCTTAAGCTTCACTTCTTGATACTTGTTTTGTGGCCTCTGATAAATACTCAAAAGTGGCAGATTATGTAACTTTCCAGGGTAAAATAGAGTTTGGTACCCAGATTAACAATGGTTGTTAACAACTGGGAACTCACACCCCTCTTTGCTCCAGTTGAAGTTGGAAAGAGCCCATGTACAACCATTTGGACCAAAGAACACTAGCCTCTCAGATCTGTTTATGTATCATGCCACGATTTCATGCTTTCTCCCCTCCCATGCTCCCTTGCGATGGAATTTAGTAATTTTGGATGGCCAACTTTGTCCATCTTCTGACTATCGATCATTTGAGGAGCAGGGAATGGTTCTTTGAAATCTTTGTAGCTGGTACTTAAAAGACTAAGGAAAGTAATAACCATCTTCTCTTGTTTTGCCACCTTGCCAAAGAGGTCTGGTTTCATTACCCTAGACTTTTGGATTTTGGGTATATCTGTGTATCCTCAGTCTTCAGCACACGTCATTCAAGATTGATCATTACCAATCCAGAATCCCGAGCCACAAAATTTTGGTCGTTCACTCCAGCAGTGTGAAAGGTGCAACATGAAGCCATCTATACCAGCTTAGTGCATTTTGAAGAAACCACCACCACCACCACCACAACAACAATAAAGCATTAGCCCAACTAAATGGGGTCGACTATATAGATTCTTGCCCTCTAATCAGCCCTATTTGAGGTCATACTTAAAATAAGGCCTAAACTACGCATGTCTTTCCTCATCACTTCACCTAGAGTCATCGTAGGTCTGCCCCTCGCTCTTTTAGATTCTTCGATTTGAATCAAATCACTTCTCCATACTTGAGCATCTAAAGACCTCTATTGAACATGGTGCTGTCATCTCAAACGACTTTTCCCTAGTTTATCATATATCGATACTCCCAAATCAGCTTTTATATGCTCATTCCTTATCTTATCCTTCTTAGTTTTGTCACACATCCATCTCAACATTTTCATCCTAGCTACATTGAGTTTATCTATATCATGCTTCTTAACTACCCAATATTCCGCACCATGCATCATAGCCGGTCAAATGACTGTCTTACAAAATTTTCCTTCTAAGTTTTAAAAGAATATGTCAATCACACATTACTCTAGACGCAGCTCTTACTTCATCCATCCTATTTTAATCCCCTGTGAAACATCATCCTCTTTATCAATGTCTTTATTTATGATTGTCTAGATACCCAAAATAATCACTTTTTAGTAAATCTCTTTCATCAATTTTCACCACCTCATTATTTGTCCTTGTATGGCTAAAGTTATACACTATATACTCTGTCTTCATTCTACTTATCTTAAAACCTTTTGATCATAGTTGACAAGGTGCAAAGGTGAACCAAGGCGTTGGAGGCCTGACGAGGCGCCTAGGCGACGCTTTGACAAGTGTGCTTTTGATTCCAAGGTTGATCTCCATAACTCTGACTTGTCGTTAATCACTCTCATCCACCAAAACTATATCATTAGCTAAAAGCAAACACCAACCTTTATCTTGAATGTCTTTGGTTAAATCATCCATGATAAACACTAACAAATAAAGGCTTAAAGCTGATCATTGATGTGACCCAATTGTAATTGGGAATTCTCTATCTTGAGCCCCAACGGTTCTTACACTAGTCGCCGCATTATAATCCATATCCTAACTATGTTCACATATCTGCTTAAAACACCTTTCTTCTCTAGCACTTATCAATTTAACTCTTTTAGGGCTATGTCAAAAGCATTTTCTAGGTCAATAAAGATCATATGGAGGTCATTTTTGCAATCCCTAAATCTTTCTATAAGTCTCTTAAGTAAGTAAATGTTTACTATCGTGGATCTCCCTGGCATAGAACCAAATTGGTTATCAGAAATAGTAGTTTCTTGTCTCAAGCGAGTTTTAATAATTCTCTCCCATAATTTCATTGTATGACTCATTAGTTTTATAAATTTTGTAGTTATTATAGCTTTAAATATCACTTTTATTTTATAAATTGGACCACAATGCTTCTCCTCCATTCATTTGGCATTTTCCTTGTACTCATTATCTTATTGAGTAGTTTGGTATGCCAAGATAATACATAGATTCCTAAGCTCTTCCATACTTCTAGTGGAACCTCATCTAGGCCTGGTGCTTTGCCTACATTCATCCTCCATAAAGCTTCTTTTACTTCGAACACCTTAATTTTTCGTATATATCGGCAGCCTTCGGGGATACTATTACTCAAGGTGTCTTCATTAAGAGGAGGGTTGGTGCGTTAGGTCGGCAGCTGGCACAAAGAAAACGTTAGCCAAACCCTTTTACATGGATTCGCAAACTATACATTTTTTTTAGAAACCACTAATCTGCCATTTTTTTGGAGCTCAGCATGTAAATAATTCCAAGGGATCTCAGCTGCAGAAACTAGATCTAATTGGAACTCCTTGCTTCAGGAACCTTTTTGCTTTTTCTGTTGCCTATACTTAAGAAACTTGTATGGTGGGGCTTCTTTACATTCAATTCTTTTGACTTACCAAGGGGGAAATGGAAGATGAAACTGCTTCAGTCTAGTTTTAAGATATTGGAGACATCTCTGCTCCATTTCAGGACCTATATAATCCTCAAAGTTTCTGCAGAGGTTACCTATTAAGTTTCCATCTCAAAAGTTCGAACTAGTAAGTGTAGAACTCTCTCATATATAAGGCACCCAAGGTCCTAGTCTTAAGGAATGTGGGACTGTTCCTAACACTCTCCCTCACGTGTTGCCCCTCTTTTGGGTGGCAGTACACGTGGCAAATGTGGTCCTACTTTTGGGTGACCGTGGTCCCTCTTTTTGGGTGACATACTGAGGGAACCTGGAACTCTGATACCATGTTAAGTTTCCATCTTAAAAGTTTGAAATAGTAAGTGGAGGGACTCTCACATATATAAGGACCCAAGGTTCCAGTCTTAAGCGATGTGGGACTGCCCAACATTTCCCACTTGTGCCTTTTGTGTTGCTTGTACTTGTGAACTTTGTGTAGTGGAGCTTCTTTTAATTAAATTCTTGTGATATTGAAGCTGGAAAAGAAATATATACTCTTTAAAATCTTAAAACCCTTGAGTAGGTTGAGAGCTTTGGGTCTACTTTTAGGATTGTGGTGACAACATCCCAAATCCATTTTCAGGTCCTTATAATCCTTGAAGTTTTCTGGCCCATCTGTGTTTAAAAGAATCCACCCAAGGGTTGTGGGTGCTCTAATATTGATGTGAAGCATTAAATATTTACCTTTCATACAGCTATATATGCATTGAGTTTAAATGGCTGATGCAGCAAGCTTGTTCATTTTCAGCTTAACTATTTTGTCTGATGTGAACTAATAGGCCTTGGTGTTGCTATTATCCCTGTGATAGAATTTATTGTGTTAGTCTGTCAAATATCAAATGTGAAGAAGCTATTGGTTGTTTGTTGTCTGTATAATCTTAAATCCCAAGCGTGTTTTTTTTTTTTTTTTTTAATTCAGGAGATGTCCCTAGAGTGAATGGCCAGTTGGCAGTTTCCCGTGCCTTTGGAGACAAGAGCCTAAAATCACACTTGCGTTCAGATCCTGACGTTCAAAATGCCAATATTGATGGCAATACTGATATTCTCATCCTTGCAAGTGATGGACTCTGGAAGGTGACATCACACATCTAATCCCAAAAATATGCATTTTAGCACATAAGTGTACCTAAGATTTGTTGCTTTTGATGACCCAGGTAATGGGTAATCAGGAGGCAGTTGATATTGCTAGAAAGATCAAGGACCCACAGAGGGCTGCTAAGCAGCTGTCAGCCGAAGCAGTAAATAGAGACAGTAAAGATGACATATCTTGCGTTGTTGTTCGGTTCAGGGGGTAAAGCATGGGAGAGTTATTAAACCTCAGCAGCATATATACCATAGGAATTGTTTTCGTGGATGCCAATCTTTAGATCAACAGCAATTATGGGATTCATCCTGAGTAGGGTGGTTACCATGAAAACCCAGCATAAGTATGAAACTACTCCACAAAAGGTTACAACTCTTGTTCCCCTCCTCTGCCCCCTTGTATATTTTTTCTCCTAGGTTGTGTGGTTTGATATTGTTTTATTTCTTCCAATATATGATGGCAATCTGGTGTACACCCCCAGCAAGCCTTTTTTTTTTGTTTTGGTGGGGGGGTCTTTTTCAAGTACATTTTTTTAATCTGCAAAGGACTGCAGAGCTGTATGTAGTGTGGACAGGCAAGATTTTTTCAATTAGTGAATGGAAAGTATGGTTTTGTTGTTCATGATTAGAATCTTATAATATATGCTCTGATGAAGGATTCCTGTGCTCGACATTTCAATAGATTTTGCTGCTTTTTGATGAGGTGATTTGGCTCAAATTCTGCTGAGAGCTGTTGTGGTGACCTAAGACTCATCAGGTAGAGTAAAATCTGTCTTTACCTTTAATTGGTTTGCTGGCTCTCTCAGTGTATCGGTCATTCTAAATTTCTAATGGATGTCTCTTGAGAATCAAGTGCTAATATTGAAAGGTGCTGAACTTTCAGAACCTTTCTTCCTTGTCCAATCATTTTCATACTAAAGATATCTGATCTGTCTAAATTTGAGAACCAACTAGTCACTCACAGATGCTTCCTGTCTCAATGTTTCTTTCCTAAAGACATACCCAAATAAATTACCTCAATTTTCACTTTTGCACCTCTGAGACATTGAAGTCGATTAAAAAGTTCCTTTTTAATTTTAGAACTTTGTTATTTCCATAACCTCTCATTTTTTCATCCATTATCAGCTCCATCCTTGTCCTGTATGTTGAATAATTTCAGGAATCTTTACTGATAAAAGCTTGGGAGTAAGACTCCTCTCTCTCTCTCTCTCTCTGGAATCTTTACTTCTTTCATTCATTTTTTTCTTTTAAATAGAAATGGAAATTTACTAAAGAAGCAAGGATATATTACAAAGTAGGAAACTAGTAATTTATCCATGAAGGAGAGGCAGCAGCCTGGGGAAAACCGAAAGCAAAGGCTTTTTAGCAAATTAGGCAGTTTATGTGAGCCGAAGAATTTCAATTGCTTGATTAATATGAATTCCTAAGTGTCTAAATTCAAAGTCACGGATGTAATGCTTGCTATGTACAATGTCTGAGATCATCCAATCATTATAAAACCAGGTTATCTACAACACATTTTCAATTCTTGAAAACAGGAGGGCACAAAATAATCCCTGGTGGAACCCCCAACGCTTTAGATAACCGAAACTCTGTACTCTGTAGGGTCTTAGTCTGGAGAAGATCCAGATCCTCATTGATGATTTTTAAAAATCAAATGGATTAAACTAGTCAGTTGATCAGCTTCTATTAGAAATCCACCTTTGTACAGGATTCCAATTAGATCCCCATTTTTACCAAAAAAGGAAAAAAAAAATTATATCCCCATTGATGTGTTTGGCTTGCATTCTCCACATTTATACTGGATTCCAATTAGATACCCATTGATGTGATTTTTTTTTTTGGGGGGTGGGGGGGACCATTGATGTGTTTGGTATGCATTCTCTGTTCTGAGAATGCATTCTTAAAATAGGATTATAATGGGCTAAAGAACGAGGCATATACATTCTGGGCTCCAAATATAGAAAGGGCAAAAGAGTATGTTCACCAAACGGCCACTTTCTATTAACACATCTGATGATTCAAAGAAGAGAATACAAACTGAACAATAATTTTTTCATCTCAGAATGTTTTCTTAATCTAAAATGCATACCAAACATAGCCGTGGTTTTCGATCAATCACACATTCAAAATAATTTCCCTAATTAAATAAATTTTTACTTTACATCAAAATATTTGCATTTCCCTTGCATCCCAACAAAGTCTAAGGGGATAAATGATTGGGTTTTACTATGAAATTTGATATGTGGGTAATCTAAACTAGTCTTTCCTATTCAACAATTGGATACAATTGTATTTGTCTCTAAACATTCTTCAAGTGGTAACTCCATGGGATTTCCATGGATATGAAGGAAAATTTCATGCACCTCCCCTAAAGTTTACTATAATGGCAACCACCTCCATTATCGTCGTTAATGACAATCACACCCCACACTGTTAAGATGACTAACATAAAATATAAAATAACAGTTTTACCTTTCTATTATTAACACCACCATCATCCTTTTTAAACCTCTGTCTTATCTTTCCTTCGATTGAACCAACAACTAATTCCCCCAAACATTAACACTAGAGAGTGAGCCATCGATCAAGGTATAGGGAAAGATATTTGTTGGAAGAATTCACAGAATCAAGAGGAAGGAAATTCAAAAAATGTTGACTTTACAGAAATTCAAGTTTCTATCAACACAGTGCGCTACCACAGGAAGCTCAAGCACCAGCTAGATCATCCATCTTTGCCATTGCTTTCTCCACAGTTTTCATGTTGCCTCTGTTTTCTACAAACCTCAAACTCTTCTGGGGAAGACGGAGTGCCCTCTAGGAAATCTAAAGTTTGTGCTTGGAGAATTATTTGAGAGGCAATTCCAATGAAATCGAACGGGCAGTTAGGTTTGTTTTGGCCGAGCAGGTTTAGTTTGTGGTTTGAATACTTATCTATGATGTAGTGGTAAAACTTAAGAAATAAGAACAGAGACTGAGAGGGGGGGGGCTGCCTTTATGGTAAAGTTCAACGGGGTAGGGGAGTGCGTGAAATTTTCCCTAATAATAATAATGATAGTAAAGAAAAAAAAGATTCATGTCCAAGATTCATGTCCGACAGTGTTCTCCAAAATCAAGACATAGAAAGGATGAAATGACTAATTTCTCCTTGGTTGGATGCACATGCATGGCTGTGAAACAGAGAACCTTTACCCTAACAAATAATAATAAAAAGTAAGGGCAAGGGGAAATGCCCTCAAGATCCCCACCTACCATGATTTTGCTATGTTTAAGTATAAAATAAAGTGACCTCATATGGGGGCATCTATGTCATCTTGTGTTGGTCAGATGTTGCTGGGAAACCCAGTGGGGAGGGGAAATGCCCTCATGATCCCTGTCCGCCCGATCCATGTTATGTCTCCGGAGAAAAAAAAAAAAAAATTGAGCTCATATAGGGGCATTTATGTCATCTTATAATCAGACGACGGTAGGAACCCTATTCCACCTTATGCATCCAATCATTGCTCAATTAGGATGTAATGGAGATGCAGGGTATCGAACCCTGTACCTCTCGCATGCAAAGCGAGCGCTCTACCGTTTGAGCTACATCCCCTGTTGTCTTTCTACTTCCTGTTACTTCCTTATAAAGTCGTTGCAGTTATAAACAAATCACCACACCCCATCAACCAAAACCCTATTGACGATCGTCTCTTGTTCTGTTTCATTCGCCTTATATATACTACCACTAGATAGAAACAGCACGCTCATCAGCTAGGGTTTCGGCTCAAATCTGCGTTAATAGTTTTGTTGGGTATTTCTTCATCATTTTCATGCTAATTTAGAAAAGCTCGGTATCATCTTTCTTCTTGATTCTTCTTCCTCTGTTTTTTGGATGTGAATTTTTCTTTTTTTTTAATTTTTTTATTTCAATCAATCCGATTTTGGATTGGATTTGGATGCCTCTTCTTTCAGCTGCAAGAGCACAGAGATCTATTTTGGATCGATTTCTTGATGGCTTTGTTCTGGGGGCACAGATCGACTTTTTTTATGGCCAGAGCTTCGGGAAATTTAACTGGAAGTGGTGACTAATTACTCTTCTGGTTTCCCTTCTCTGGTAAATCCTTAGTATGTTTCCAGTTAAAGTTCGCATAAAAAAGAAAATCTTCAGAGGAATCAGTAGAAAAAAAGTATGATTTTTGTTGAAATTTTTTTTATTTTACGTTGCTTTTACCTGTAAACAATTGAAACCTAAATTTCGCCAGCAAAACAATAACAATGGAATGCTAGAATCAATAATAGATGAGATTATTAGGGAGAAGAAATCAATAGAACAAGAACAGTGGAATGCTAGAATTTGAGATTGTTTAGGATTTAGGGTAAAGATCGAAAACACATTTGGGCATAGTCGCATGGTTTGATAATCTCTGATTTCTCCGAATTCGGTAAGGTAATTTTGGCGATTGGAGCGCATCATAATTAGAGCTAAATCTATTGGAAGAAGCAAACTCAGCTCAGAGTAATACCGCGGAAGGTGATCAAAGATTTGTTTACTCGATTGGAAAAGATTGATCGCATCAACAGAATGTTAGTGGAGTGAAAATGGATCACACGAAGAAAGAAGACGGAGCTGATCTGAAAATGAAATGTAGAATAATCTTGTTCCTTCCAAGTGTTTGTTTATGTAAACATCTGAAAACCCTGGAGGTGTCCAAGTAAGGGAGAAAATTCAGTTGGACACCCACATCCACTTGGAACAACACAAAGAAAGATTTATGATCTTAAACCTGCTCATTTTGGGAGGTATATTATCAAAATAATTTTGTGAATAGCTCATGGTAGTAGTATTATGAGCCCATCCATTTGTTTGATCTCTCAAGTGTAAAGTATTTGCATGCCATGATTGAGTATGCTTGTAGTATAGGTAGAAGAATGATGGAACATTTATTATAGATTAATATAGGTTCATGCATTTAGGTTAAAATGACTTGTTATGAACTTATGATCATATGTGTTTCTCAGGTTTGACTCAGATTTTAGATATTTCCAATGAATGTTTTTAGGGTCAGTTCCTGTGAAAGAAGTCTTTGATTTTGTTAAAAAAAAAATTGAGTAGAATTTTTACTTAAGTACTGTTTACTTTGCCACAGTTTTGGCGGTCTAGGTCTTGTTAAACCGTCAAGGTAGTTTTACTGGGGTAATCTTGTATGGAGTTTAGGATTTCTCTTTGTATAGGGGTGTAATCTCTGGAGGAGAGTATTGAGTAACTTTTTTATTTGAACGATGGAATAAAAAACTGATTGTTTTATCGTGGATGTAGCCTATACACTATGTGGGTGCATCATGGTGTTGTGTTTCTCTTTTGTTTTTCCCTTTTTCTATTGTTTTTTTTTTTTTTTGGATAAAATAAAAATATTTATATGTCAAAAATATACAATGTTTTTCTGATGTGTTATTAATTCCTTACAGTTTGAAAAAACCAAAATCAACTAAATTTTTTTTCTAATTGTTGAATTCAATATTCTTCCAAAGTCTGGTTATAAAGGTGTAATTGATTACAATACAATGGGTCCAAGTGCACTCTCGAAAGTTAGATATCTGTTAGACGACACATTGATTATTGATCTGCATATAACCACTGTAGAATATGAATTTCAGAATAGGTCAAGCACTAGAAGCTGAAGCAAAGACCAACTAGATATAATCAATGTGAGCAAAAGAATTGGTATTTGAATAGTGTAAGTGGGGTGTCTGACTGCTTAGGAGTGATCAGCTACTCAACAAATTCTTCTTTGAGGACTGGTTCTGGACAATCTTCTTGGGCTAATGAATTCAACTCGTAGACAGAAACATTGTCTTGTGTGCTCATATATTCTTGCTAATTTAGCTTGTACTCAGATTATATTGGATTCATGAACAGCATATGTTTACCACTAACAGTTAAATAATAGTAATCTTTTCATTGGAAAAAAGAAGAGAGATATGATGATGTTTTAATAGCTTACCTATCTCTGATGTGGGAGGAGATAATCAGAACAAAACAGACAAATCTAATAAGACAGGGAGTTTGACTCCTGGTGGTTGCACAAAGGGAGGACCAACTACTTTCTAAAGAACCAACTACTTTCTGAAGAATGGAGGTGAAAGCAGAACCTGTTTAACATCAAACTTGCATAGCATAGCATAGCATAGCAGAGATTAGGAATACAGACAAATGAATATAAATAAGGGTAGTGATTCATGTAATAAGGGAATATGATGTTTTAAAAAATTACAGGACAAATTTAGATCATTTATTTTTATGAATTTTTAAATCCAAGTCATTCAAAGTTAGGAGAACGCATAATAATGTTGTACGCATGCATAGACACAACGGGATGTATGCCAATACAAGAGGGGGGGGGGTCTAATTGAATTCGAGATTAAAATTTGACATGTGCCCAGTTTAGACCATGTAATCTGTATCCAACGATCAAAATGGACTCATCAGTTGCCAACGTGACACAATAGATGTTTTGTGATAGTTGAAAAAATAACGGACTCTTGTGACAATAAATAAAATAAATGAATAAATAAAGTATAAAATCGTAATTACTAATAAGTCATTCGCTGTGTTGATGTCTTCATTGTTTTTGTTGCCGCTGGATCCTCTCCAACGGCTAGGCCGCTCAGTGAGAGATCCAACGACCAAGGGTCACTTGACACGCATTCACATACATTAGGATAGGAGCCAAGTGATCCTCAGCGTTCGGACCCCTGACTGGGGGCCAAGCAGGAGGGGATTAGCACTTGTTTTTGTTGTGCATATGTCAATGCCATCTAATGCTTTCTATTTTTTCTCCTTTAAAAGTGGCTCTCCATAAAGAATTCAAATCCTTTTCTAACTTTATCCAAAAAAAAAAAAAAAAAAAAAATCCTTTTCTAAAATTATAATTTTTAATTTTCAAAAATTTGTGTCTTCCATATAAGCTAAATGTATAGTTATTCAAATTCTTATATAAATATGTCTGTTCTGATTCCACCATTAAATCAAACTTTCATCTCTCTTTTTCTCTTGAACTCTCAAAATACCCAGATTGTCCATCAATGTTTATTTTCACCATGTTTCTTCTTCACATTTTAATCTATCTCCAGCGCTTCTAATATGATGATTTAATTACGTATTAAATAATTATTAATTTTTTATTATCACTTTAATGTCTATATTTCATTTTAATGTCCACATAACCATCCTCAATCCACAAAGATATCATATTTGATGTATTTCATGGGATGGAACAATTTTATAGAATAATTTCTATCTACATATTAATTTAACTTAAGTATGTAAAAGAATAATTTAATTCTTTAGTTAGTCTACTAATCCAGTGAGTTTAATTGAACTTATGTAAAAGAATAATTTATTTCTATCTAAATATTTATGATTAAGGGTGTTATGTGGACTTTAAATTAATATATGCATTAAAATAATAATACATCCTTAATAATTATATAATACATAGGTAATCTAGATACATACTTAGGAGATAGATAAAGAAATGATGTACAAAATAATGAAAATGTACCATTGAGGGGTAATCTGGGTATCTTAAAAAATCAAGGAAAAAGAGAGTTGAAAGTTTTTTTTATTGGGAAAATCAGAAAAGAGACGTTTTATAGGTTTTGTTTATTTTGACTGAATTTTACGTGAAAATTTTACATGTTAAAAATTTTCTAATATTTGTTTCTATGATGTAAAAGATGAATTTCCTTTTCTCTCCTCCTTGGAAGTCATTCATTGTATTTTATCTTTTGGAAATAAACTTTGGAAAAAAATTTAACATGTAAAATATTCATGTAAAACTTTTACATCAAAACTAAACAAACGGAACCATAGGAGAATATTCACTAAGAGAAATTTCTCCTTGTTTTTTTTTATATACATTTTTGCTTTTTTGAGATATGCGAGAAAATGGACACTGGGATATTTTAATAAGATTGATTACCTATACATGTGGCGAGAAACATCTCCTCCTCTATTGATACATGTTTGTGTGGATCCTTATTACCACAATAAGGTTCTAAATCTAGATATCGGACAGGAATGGTGTACGGATCGAATGAGAAACTGACACAGGCCAGTACTTACTAAAATAATATTAAAATATAATTGAATCAAAGATTGTTTGGATCCAAAACTGATACGAATTAATTGATCCGATACTGATTACTTGAACCATGGACAACAATATATGTATGGAGTGACAATGAGAGACAAAGGAAGCGACCCATGATTGTTGGGGATGTAATATAGGACTCTTTGTCTCGGTGACCGGCCATATCCATGGTTTTAGCTTAAATTTGGCGATTCTCTCTATTAAGTATTAACCATCAAATTTAATTAATAGATTAATTAATCAATTAAATAACAATTTCTATTTAGTATTTTGATGTCTCTCTCTCCTTCTCTCTCTCTCTCTAGTGTTGTAATGTAGCCCATGGAGTCATGTGTGGAATGGGTTAGGGTGAGTTGGGTGTTAAAATATTTTGAAACTTCCTGATTTGGCCGCTGCATTGAAGGGTTAGTCAACCCTCTCTTAATTTTGTTTAGAGAGAAGATGAGCAGTCATTGAATGTGAGTGATTACCATGTTTTTCTGGATTTAAAAAATATTTCTAAGTGCTTAGGTGGGAAGAATCTCCTAGGGCAGGAGGGTCCCGCGGCTGATCCAAGGGGTTGGGGATCAGTCGATCTGCCTTTCAATACATGAGGAGGTGGGCAGGCTGAAATCCCGCCCTTGGTAGATGGCAGGTCGATAGGAGACGATTTGGTTGCGAGAAACTCCCCATACTCCTCCTCTCTGCTTTTTCTCTGGCTTTTTTTGTCTTCTTTTGTAATAGGAAAATCAACCTTTACATCATCATATATAATCAGATGTATTATTTTTTAGAAAAATTTTCATCTAACCTCCAAAAACTATGTCAAATTCGATTTAACCCCCAATAATTTAAAAAATCTCATCTACCACCCAAATGGTTTGCATAAACTTCAATTGGCCCCAATTAACTGACGGACTTGACTGAAAATGTGATAAGACATTTCTACCCTTTGTATTTGAAACTAAAAGACATTAAAATAAGATAAAATTACTAATTTCACCTTTCTTTCTACATCCCCTCCTCACCATTGATTCCTCTGCCCTCAACCTGAGTCATCAACGAAATAGTTTAGGAGGAGTTGAGTAGAGTAGTTGCTCTGATGATATAATGCTTCTTACACATCTTCATCGTTTCTATACCCTATCTCCGTCTCTATCCCCATCTATTCATCTTCATTCTACGCTCTTCTCTTTCATCTCCCAAAGACAAGGCTTCCAAACGCTTAAGCTCTCTGCTGCATAGCCTTTTCTACTCTTTCCTCTGTAGGACCCGTCTTGATTCATGACTCATCATCTTCGATTTCTGCTGCTTTGGAAGATACCTGAATTGAAACTCCCCATCATCTATTGATTCCTGAGGAGGCCCAGATCGAAATCCCTCTTGAAAAACTTTTTATTCCTCTGGATACCGATATTTCCTCAGGAAACGCTCCACTGAGGACTAGGGTTTTGAAAGGTTCTAACATAGTTCTTCGCAAGTATGCAAGGGATGCCCAGATAATGCAAGCAAATTTCGTAAAGAGCAATACACGGACGAAGGACCGTCCTTCGGAGGGGTTGCCTGAGTTTGCCCTCGTTGGCCTCTCAAATGTTGGGAAGTCATCACTGCTCAATTCTCTTGTTTAGCGGGAGCATCTCGCTCTCACATCTAAGAAACCTGGTCAGTTGCCTATTTCCTTCATCTGCTTTGTTTCTTCCATCTTTTATTTTTCTCCCTTTTTCCATTGACATTGATTACAGTGAAGTTGGTTGCAGCTGATGACTAGTATCAATGAAGAAAAATTTCTCCACCGATAGATGTTTCCCTGTATCCCCAAGATCCCCAAAACGGTATCGATTGTCTGACCATCTGGGTTTTCTCATTTTAAGGAGTTTTTGGAAAGCATAATCTGGTTCCCCCTTGAGGAAATCAGTCGAATTGTGCTCTCTGAATCGTTTAAGGTCTTACCTATTGATGAATAATGCCCACTAGTTTAAGGTTTTACGATTCACTTCTCATTTGATTTTAGAGTTGTTTAAGGCCCAGATCGTTTAAGGTCTTACCTGTTGATGAATAACGATCTGAAAGAACGGTTTCGAATTCGAGATCTGGCCAAGAGAATCTGAAGAAGCTCCGTATGAAATATAGTGAAGAAAAGAAGAAGAGCAGAAGAGGAAAGAAGAAGAAGAATGGTTAAATGGTCTTTCACTATATAAGGGCAATATTGTCTCAAAAATTTTCAATTAGTGATAACGTCATCAACTAACTAAACTCTACTAACGGGTGGGGTCTCTTTGATTAACGGTGGAAAAATTTTGGGTGGTAGATGAGACATTTGGAAACTTTTGGGTTAGATAGAATTTGACTTCTTTTTTGGGGGTTAGATGAATTTTTTTTTTTTTATTAAATTATTTAGTGTATGTAAATGTGTATGAGAGTGTCCTTACCATAATACTCACAAGTTGTTGTTAGGGTTTGCTAAGGCCCTGTTTGGTTAGAAACAAAATGGAATAAAATTTTCATTAATAAAAGGGTTGTGATCTAGTAAGAACATTTTATCACCTCTCCCTCGGATCTCCTCCCTCATAAAAAAAATAAAAAAATAAAAAAATAAAAAAATAAAATAAAATACAAGACATGGGTAGTATAAAAGTCCTTTCATGTTGTCCAATATATGAGTCATCCATCAGACGGGTTCGAATGTATCGACATGCGTGTTGAGCATCCCAACTCGTCCAATGAACGATGGGCACGGTTGGATGATAGAAGATGATCATTTGGATTCACATGGGTAGGTGCAATATTTGTTTGAAAATAAAATTCATGAAAATTGATTATTTTTACATGAATAACAACCATGAATGGAATCATTTTTCGAGTTTCACTAGAAAATAAGGGAGAAAAAATTACATGGGATAGAAAGCTTGTCTAGCTTCATTGCTTGTCCAATCAGAGCAGCTACTCTATAGAGGATATCCGATCACCAATACAAAAGAGGAAGTCAAAAGTTTGATCTTAAATGGATCAAACTTTGCATGCCATCTTTGCAATACCAAGTTCGTCGCTATTTGAAAGACAGGAAGACCTTGTTTCTCTCGGCCCATAGTGAAAAACATATCTCTTCACCTACATGTTTTACCGTTTAGATGAAACTCTTGGAACGACAGAGAGACGGATATTTTGAATATTTATCCATTAATATAAGTAATAATGAAATCTCAATAGTGGATGAACGAAAAAAAATTTCAATTTTAATTTTAGTTTTGACAATTTACAACTAATCCAACTAATCCCACTTCTTACCAAACAAACCCTAGCAAAATAGAGATGAGAGATTGAATTGAAACACATCCACTAAAGCCTTATCAATGGGCGTGCCCTTGTTTCCCATTTGCTATCTGTTTCCTAATTCCCAAAAATAATCATGTGCTTTTAGGGTTTGTTTAGGGTAACCAAATCCATTAATTTATGATTTTGTAAGTGTTTTTAAGACAACCGCCAGCCCTGCAACACTTTTATCTCTTTTGACCACTCTCACTCGTTCATTCACCCATATAAAAATAAGATAATAACCCAATTGCTGCTCCTTTTAGATTTGAAAATTAGGACTTTTGGCTTTTTTCTATTTAATTATTATTTACAGCTCCACCGGTTTGAATAGATCCAAAGAGTCCAGACTCCCATGAGATAAATAGACTTCACAGCTCCGTCTTTGCCTGCCACCGACTCCGTCAACGCTTTGACAGCTAAACACCACCATTTTCATCTGTTTGGCTAATATCGGTCTGTAATATTAAGTATCGGTTTTTATATCGATTCAGCAAAACGATACAATATCGGTAATAGATGTATCTGTAATAGATATGCTACCATGGTGGGTAGAGATGTTAATGAATCAAATATTGATTGGATGTGATTGGATTTTTGGATACTTCCTGATCGGATAGGAGTACCATATACATGTATGGATGCGAATCGAATCTAGATTTGTGATGTAATGGATTTGGCTTTAGTCGGCTAAAAAGAGATGTGTGTGGCTGTCTAATTTGTCCATCCCCTTCTTCATTCATCCATTTAGGTCAACATGAATCTAAGGAAAGACCTGGTTGAGAAGTGGCCCATACTAATTGTGGTAAGAGGGTCATGTTAGGATCATGATAAAGTTAGCCAATTAAAAAACAGCACGTGTCTCTACATAGATTAAGCATTCCCATGAACACGTGTCAGAATCTCATCATATCGCATAATGCACATTTCCTCGCCCTTAGACGGTTAGAGACGTACCCAGAGTTACTTATTTCAGATAAACAGTAACTAACCCACTAATAATCAATTAATTACTAGTAAAAGTTTATATTCCTAGGAAGAGAGTCAATCTCTAAGATAGAGCTTCGTTTCTCCATAATAGCCTACTAGTAAAAGTTTACATCCCTAACTTATGTTACACCCAGACTTTCCTCCCCGATTCCTAGTAGATATGATTCATTCTCAATCCATTTCTCTTAGTTATCTTAGTCTTATGATCGATCATCTTTTCCTTTGTTCTCTAAAACCTATCAAACAATTCAATCCTTTAAAAACACTCAAGATCATTAGCTACTTATTATTATTTTTTTTAATATTTATTACATACTATTCATACCTAGTGGATTAATGTTATGGATTATCTGAATTTGGATCCAGATACGAGTACCTGTAAATTGATACGAAAGCAAATCGAATCTAGATTTTTGACCATCTGATTGCATCCCTACTTGCTTCTTAATCACAGGTCTATTGAGTCCAATGGGCCCCATACTCACATCCTCCCATTTTTAATCAGATACTATCAAAATTTTAGAGATAAACCATGACTAAGGGTGTCCATCTAGCACGGGTACCGTCCTATTTATATCGAAACCGGACTATCCTTTTTTAGCCAATACGGGAATGGTTTGAGTTTTGGTATTGAATAGCTATTCGGTATGATAAGTTTCAATACCAATATACCGGTGGTATGAACCAATTCCATACTCGAGGTACAAAACCGGTCCGTTTATTATACCATTTTTTGTACCGTACAAGTATATCCATATAAGTATATAACTAATATAAGTTTATTACAGTAAAAACAAAACCAGATAATATATCGGCAAAAATCGGATACTGTACCAGTGATAATCGTACCACACTCAGTATGGTAATGATTTGAATTTTCATACTATATTGTTATCCGGTATGAAAACTGCTTATGGTGCTATTTTCTGAAGAATGAAGGTGAAATCAGAACCTGTTTAACATCAAACTTGAAAATAACGGGATGTATGTCAATATAAAAAGGGTGTCTAATTGAATTAGAGATTAAAATTTGACATGTGACTAATTTAGATCATGTAATCTTTATCCAATGATTAAAGTACACTCATCAACTAACTAATGGACTCATCAGTTGTAAACATGACACAATAGATGATGGTTTGTGATATTTAAAAAAAATAATAAATTCTTGTGACAATAAATAAAATAAATGAATAAAGAAAATATAAAATTGTAATACTAATAAGTCCTTCAGTGTGTTAGTGTTTTCATTGTTTTTGTTGCCATTGGATCCTCTCAAGCGGCTAGTCGCTCAGTGAGAGATCCAAAGGCCAGCATATATCAATGCCATCTAAATCTTTTTTTTTTTCTCCTTTAAGAGTGGCCCTCTATGAAGAATTCAAATCCTTTTCAAAAATTATAATTTTTAATTTTTCAAAAATTTATGTATTCCTTCTCATATAAAATATATCTGTTCTGATTCACCCATTAAATCAAACTTTTACCTCTCTTTTTCTCTTGACCTCTTAAAATACCCATATTATCCCTCAATGCGTATTTTACCATGTTTCTTCTTCACCTTTTAATCTATCGTCGACTTATGTATTACAATGATTTAATTATGTATTAAGTAATTATTAATTCTATTTTTTTTTTTTTGGTAAAATATATGATCACTTTAATATCTATATTTCATTTTAATGTCCACATGACCATCCTCTATCCACTAAGATATCATATTTGATGTATTTTATAGGATTGAACAATGTTATAGAATAATTTCTATCTACCTATCAATTTAGCTTAAGTATGTAAAAGAATAATTTAATTCTTTAGTTAGCCAACTAATCATCCAGTGAGTTTTATTTAGAGAAGGTGTACTACTATATGATTAAGGGTGTTTAAAGACTTTAAATTGATATATGCATTAAAATGATAATATATCCTTAATAATTATATAATAAGTAGGTATTCTAAATACATACATAGGAGATAGATATAGAAATGATGTACAAAATAATGAAAATGCACCAGTGAGGGATATTCTGGGTATCTTAAAAAATCAAGGAAAAAGGGAAGGTGAAAGTTTTTTTTTATTGGGAAATTCAGAAAAGAAACGTTTTATAGGTTCTGTTTGTTTTGACTGAATTTTACCTGAAAATTTTATATGTTAAAATTTTTTTAATGTTTGTTTCTAGGATGTAAAAGAAAGATGAACTTCTTTTTCTCTCTTCTATAGAGGTCATTGTATTTTATCTTTTGGAAATAAACTTTGGAAAAAATTTTAACATGTAAAATTTTCATTTAAAAGTTTTACGTCAAAACAAACGAAACCATAAGAGAATTCACTAAGAGAAATTTCGCCTCGTTTTTTTTATATACATTTTTTGCTTTTTCAAGATATGCGGGAAAATGGACACTGGGATATTTTTATAAGATTGATTACCTATATATGTGGAGAGAAATTTCTCCTCCTCTATTGATACATGTTTGTGTGGATCCTTATTACCACAATATGGTTCTAAATCTAGGTATCGGACAGGATTGGTGTACGGATCGAATGAGAAATTGACACAGGCCATTACTTACTAAAATAATATTAAAATAGAATTGAATCAAAGATTGTTTGGATCCAAAACTGATACGAATTAACTGATCCGATACTGATTACTTGAACCATGGACAACAGTATATGTATGGAGTGACAATGAGACAAAAAAAAGCAACCCATGATTGTTGGGGGTGTAATATAGGACTCTTTGTCTCGGTGACCGACCATATCCATGGTTTTAGCTTAAATTTGGCGATTCTTTCTATTAAGTATTAACCATCAAATTTAATTAATAGATTAATTAATCAATTAAATAATAATTTCTATTTAGTATTTTGATGTCTCTCTCTCCTTCTCTCTCTCTCTCTCTCTCTCTCTCTCTCTAGTGTTGTAATGTAGCCCATGGAGTCATGTGTGGAATGGGGGTTAGGGTGAGTTGGGTGTTAAAATATTTTGAAACCTCCTGATTTGGCCGCTACATTGAAGGGTTAGTCAACCCTCTCTTAATTTTGTTTAGAGAGAAGATGAGCAGCCATTGAATGTGAGTGATTACCATGTTTTTTAGGATTTAAAAAATATTTCTAAGCGCTTAGGTAGGGAGAAACTCCCCATACTACTCCTCCTCTCTGCTTTTTCTCTGGCTTTTTTTGTCTTCTTTTGTAATAGGAAAATCAACCCTTACGTCATCATACACAATCAGATGTTGGTCATGGTGTATTATTTTTTTTAAATTATTTAGTGTATGCAAATGTGTATGAGAGTGTCCCTATCATAATACTCACAAGTTGTTGTTAGGTCTGCTAAGGCCCTGTTTGTTTTGAAACAAAATGGAATAAACTTTTCATTAATAAAAGGGTAGTGATATAGTAAAAACATTTTATCACCCCTCCCTCAAGTTTTCTCCCTCAGAAAAAAAAAAAAAAAAAAAAAAATACAAGACATGGGTAGGATAAAAATCCTTTCATGTTGTCCAGTATATCAGTCATCCACCAGATGGGTTGGGATGCATCGATATGCTTGTTGAGCATCCCAACTCGTCCAATGAACGATGGGCACGGTCGGACGACAGAAAACGATTTGGATCCATATGGGTAGGTGCAATATTTGTTTGAAAATAAAATTCATGAAAATTGATTATTTTTACATGAAAAACAACCATGAATGGAAATCATTTTTCGAGTTTCACTAGAAAATAAGGGGGGGAAAATTACATGGGATAGAAAGCTTCTAGCTTCATTGCTTGTCCAATCAGAGCAGTTATTCTATGGAGGATATCCGATCACCAATACAAAAGAGGAAGTCAAAAGTTTGATCTCTTTGCATGCTATCTTTGCAAGACCAGGTCCGTCGCTATTTGAAAGACAAGAAGATCTGTTTCTCTCACCCTTAATGAAAAACATATCTCTTCACCTCTAGGTTCTAGCACTTAGATGAAACTCCTGGAACAATAAGAAGACGAATATTTTGAATATTCATTCATTAATATGAGTAATAATGAAATCTCAGTAGTGAATGAATGAATTTTTTTTTAATTTTAATTTTAATTTTGACAATTTACAATTAATCGCATTTTTTACCAAACAACCCCTAACAAAATAGAGATGAGGGATGGATTGAATTGAAACACATCCACTAAAGCCTTATCAATGGGCGTGCCCTTGTTTCCCATTTGCCATCTGTTTCCTAATTCCCAAAATAATCATGTGCTTTTAGGGTTTGTTTAGGTTAACTAAATCCATTAATTTATGGTTTTGTAAGTTTTATAATACCCGCTAGCCCTGCAACACTTTTCTCTCTTTTGACCAGTCACTCCTTCGTTCACACGTATAAAAATAAGATAATAACCCAATTGCTCCTTTTAGGTTTGAAAATTTGAACTTTTGGCTTTTTTTTATTTAATAATTATTTACAGCTCCACACGTTTCAATAGGTCCAAAGAGTCCAGACTCCCACAAGATAAATAGACTTTTCACGTCTATGCCTGCCACCGACTCCGTCCAACGCTTTCACGGCTAAACACCACCATTTTCATGCGTTGGCTAATATCAGTCTCTATTAATTATCGGTTTTTATATTGATTCAGCAAAACGATACAGTATCGATAATAGATACGCGTTACCATGGTGGATAAAGATGTAAATGAGTTAAATATTGATTGGATGCGAATCGAATCTAAATTTGTGATGTTATGTGTTAAAAAATAAATAGAATGTATAAATGAAGAAGACAAGAAAGAATCGAAATTCTTCACAAAGTTTGCAGAGAGCTTGTATTGTATTGTGTATATGACTTTGTACATCAGATCTTTATATAGATTACAAAAAATATCAAAAAGATATCAAGGTCCCTAAGTTAAGGAATTCCTTAGTCAATTAAGGAAGAAAATCCTACTAATTACAATTTACTGTCAAAACTGAGTATGTATGAGTTGCAACACCGTGTATGAGCTGCTGAATATGTATGGACTGTATTATGAGCTGTAAATTTAACACCTCCCCTCAAACTTGAGATGGTTGAAAAACCAACTTAAGTTTGGAAACCAATTCATAGAACCGACCAGGCGGATGAGCTTTGGTGAAAATGTCTGCAGTTTGAGCAGTAGTGGAGACAGGCTCCAGTCGAACAGTTCCTTTAGAAACATACTGGCGAGTGAAATGACAGTCGAGCTCAATGTGTTTGGTACGTTCATGGAAGACATCATTGTGAGCAATTTTCATGGCACTATGATTGTCACAGTGAATAGGAGTAGCAGACGTGTGAGTGACACCCATATCTTCAAGTAACCATCAAAGCCAAAGCAATTCTTGTGTGGTGTCAGCAAGAGCTCGATATTCTGACTCAGTACTGGATCGGGAAGCAACTGTTTGTTTCTTACTACACCAAGAAATTAGAGAATTACCGAGAACGAAACAAAAACCTGTGGTAGAATATCGATTTGAAGGATCACCACCCCAATCTGCATCTGAATAGGCATGTACATGTAACTCAAGGGAGGAGTTATGTGAGAATTGTAACCCACAGAAAATAGTACCCTTGACATAGTGAAGAATGCGTAGGACGGCAGTGTAGTGAGGAGTCCGTGGAGATGTCATAAACTGACTCACAATGTGCACAACATGAACAATGTCTGGGCGCGTAACAGTAAGATAGATCAGACTATCAACCAAATGACGATATAAGGTGGGATTTGAAAGAAGTGTACCATCTGTCGCATTAAGTTTAACATCATGCTCCAATGGTGTGGGAGCAATTTTGCTATCAGTGATGCCAGACTTAGACAAAAGATCAGTTAACTTGAGAGAGAGTGTAGCCAGTAGGAACAGATGTGACCTCGAGGCCCAAGAAATAGCTGAGTGAACCAAGATCCTTCATTTCAAATTGTTGATTGAGAAATTTCTTAAGTTGAGAAATACCAATAGTATCATCTCCAGTAATGATCATATCATCCACATAGAGCAAGAGAAGAACAATCCCTCGATTAGATTGTCGAATGAAGAGAGCATAATCATATGGGTTAGAAGAAAATCCCAATTGGCTGATTGCAGTATTGATTTTTTCAAACCAAGCCCGAGGAGCCTGCTTAAGTCCATAAAGGGCTTTATTAAGTTTGCAGACTTGATTAGGCGAGTGAGAGTATCCAGGAGGAGGCTTCATGTAGACTTCTTCCTGTAAATCTCCATTCAGAAAAGCATTTTTGACGTCCATTTGCCATAAGTCCCAGTGTTGAGCAGCAGCAACGGCAAGTAAGTTTCGAACAGATGTAATACGAGCAACCGGTGCAAATGTTTCCTCGTAATCAATCCCACACTCCTGAGTAAATCCTCTTGCTACAAGACGAGCTTTATATCTGTCAACAGAACTATCTGATTTGGTCTTGATTTTGTAAATCCATCAGCAACCAGCAGCAGTTTTATCAGAGGGTAAATTAACCAAGTCTCAAGTGTGAGTTTTGTCCAAAGTTTGTAGTTCTTCCATCATTGCTTTCTGCCAAAGAGGGTTAACACTAGCCTCTCTATAGGTTTGAGGCTCATGTAAGGATTGAATAGTAGAATAAACATGATAACCAGTGAGACTGACAGAAGGTTGTCTTACCCGAGTGGAGCGATACACAGGCTCATCAATAGAAGATGAGGAAGTGGGTGACTCAGTGTCGGCGTCCTCAGACTGAACTTCTGTAGGTAGGACATGTGTAGCTGGAAGTGGTTGTGTGAGATCAATAGAGGAATCTGCAGAATCATCAGTAGGAGATAAATCGACAGAAGGATCCGTGAAATGAGGTATGTGGGTGGAAGTATCTAGTTCAAATTGTGACATAGTGGAAAACATTTTATGTTCCCAGAATGTCACATGACGAGATACACGTAATCTTTTAGAGAGAGGTTCCCAACATCGATATCTCTTTTGTCCACTACCATATCCAATAAAGCAGCAAAGTCGGCCACGAGGCTCCAATTTTGTTCGTTCATGAGTTGGAAGAAGAACGAAACAAACACAACAAAAAAAATTTAAGTAAATCATATGAAGGAGGAGAACCATATAACTTATCATAGGGAGATTGGTTGTTGATGACGGGAGAATGAACTCTATTTATGGTATAAACTGTAGTTAAGGCAGCTTCTCCCCAAAATTGTTCTGGACAAGAGGAAGAAAGAAGCAAAGCACGAGTGGTGTCAAGAATGTGTCTAAGTTTGCGTTCAACACGACCATTTTGTTGGGATGTGTAAGGGCAAAATCGCTCAATAATGGTACCATGGGATGAAATAAAGTTTAAAACTGTGAGTTTTTGTATTCTATGGCATTATCAGTACAAAAAACTTTGATTTTCTTTGAGAAATGAGTGTGGATCATGGTAGCAAAAGTTTTGTAAATTTCTGCAAGCTCATAACGATTTTTCATAATATATATCCATGTGAAATGAGAAAAATCATCAATGAAAATTACGAAGTATCGAGATCCTCCCATAGTAAGAGTTGGAGAAGGTCCCCAAATATCAAAGTGAATCAAATCAAAAGGAGCAACATGAATTGATTTATTTATAGAAAAAGGCAAGGCATGTTGTTTTGCAAGCTTACATGATACACAATCAATCATGTCACCACTTACAATACTCAAATGATCACTGAAAATTAATGAACGCAAATGAGCAGAAGAAGGATGACCTAGGCGAGAATGCCAGATGTTGGATGTCGAGCGAGATGGAGTTGATCCAACAAGATGGGGTAATGAGGGTTTTGGTGTGGGAAGCTGAAGAGATGTGAGCTGAAACAGCCTCCCGCATCTACGTCTTGTCCCAAGAGTTGTTCCAGTCTGAGGATCCTGCACACGACAACCAGTAGAAGAAAAAATGACATCAAAACCAAGACCACATAGTTGACCAATAGAAATAAGATTCAAAGTGAGGTTAGGAACAAGATATGTGTTTGAAAGGAAGAGATTTGATGTTGAGATAGTTCCAATATGTGTGACATTCATAACAGATCCATCAGAAGTTTGGATATTTTGAATATGAATGTTTGAAGTTTTTGAAGAGAAAAAATCAGGATTATTAGTCATGTGATTACAGCAGGTAGAATCAAAATACCAAGAATTACCTAGAGTGACTGACAAAGCAGTAGATGGAGAACTGATTTTGGATAAAACCTGTTTGAGTAAAGACTCAAGCTCACTAGTGGGTGTGGCAGATGCAATATTTGATGAAGATTTAGAAGTAACTGCAGTAGAATGACGAGGAGAAAATCGAGACTGATTTTCTTGCTGTATTGAGGTGAATAATGACCCTTCTTATGGCAGTGCTGGCAAGTAAAATTCCAAAGTTCTGCACAATCCTTGGTCAAATTTCCACTTTGGCGGCATAATTTACAGAATGACTGATTTGTAGAAGGAGGTACAGCTAGAACTGCATTAGTGAGATGGTTGTTTTTGCCGATGCCAAGTCGTGTTTCCTCAGAGATAAGTTCAGTGATTGCTTTCTCCAGAGAAGGTAGAGGAACACGATGTAGAAGAGAAGCTCTGACTGCTCAAAATTCTAATGGAGAGGCATGAGAAACTGCATCAATCGTTGTTGATCACGGTATGTTTGAAAGAGTATAGCATCCTCGGAGGATTTCCATTTTGGTTCAGACATTGACAGTTGATCCCAAAGGGATTGCATTTGAGGAAGAAAATCTGCTACGAGTTGACCTTGCTCGTGTTTGAGGTTTGCCAGGGAGATTAAGATTTGATATTGATGAGCAAGATCAGCTGTGGTATACCGTGACGCTAATAAATCCCACACTTCTTTTGCAGTCTCATACCGTCCGAATTGAACATTAATAGAAGGAACACAAGAATTGTGTAACCACGTGATAGCTTGGTGATTTTTGCTATCCCATTCTTCAAGACGATCTTGGAGTTTCTCTTTACTTTCTTCGGATTACTATGTTGGAATAGTAATATCTCCGGTGACATAACGTCAAGTCTTTTTGCCTTTGAGAAAGCTACGCATAGCTTGAGACCATGCAACATAGTTTGAGCCATTGAAAATGGTCTGAATCGGTGGACCATTTTCATATTTATCCATCGGTGCGTGACAATGTGTGCAAGATCAGAAGGTTGTGTGCTTGTTGGAGAAATGACCACGGTGCGTCGAAAAATAATCGCTTTAGATCTAGCGTTCCGATGTGATTGTTCTCTAACAACGTTACTGCTTCGAGTTTGCAAGAGGAAGAAGAATATGAAATCAAACAACTTTCAGGAACCTAGAATAGGCTCTGATACTATGTTAAAAATAAATAGAATATATAAATGAAGATGACAAGAAAGAATCGAAGTTCTTGACAAAACTTGCAGAGAGCTTGTATTATATTGTGTATATGACTTTGTACATCAGATTTTTATATAGATTACAAAAAAATATCAAAAAGATATCAAGCTCCCTAAGTTAAGGAATTCCTTAGTCAATTAAGGAAGAAAATCCTACTAATTACAATTTACTGTCAAAATTGAGTATGTATGAGTTGTAACACCGTGTATGAGCTGTTGAGTATGTATGGGCTGTATTATGAGCTGTAAATTTAACATGTTATGGATCTGGTTTTAGTCGACTAAAAAGAGATGTGTGTGGCCGTCTTATTTGTCCATCCCCTTCTTCATTCATCAATTTAGGTCAAGATGGATCTAGGGAAGGACCTGGTTGAGGAGCGGTCCATACTAATTGCGGTAAAAGAGTCCTGTTAGGATCATGATAAAGCTAGCCAATTAAAAAACAGCACGTGTCTCCACATGGATTAAGCATTCCTATGAACACGTGTCAGAATCTCATCATATTGTATAATGCACATTTCCTCACCCTTAGACGGTCAGAGACGTACCCAGAGCCACTTATTTCAGATAAGCAGTAACTAACCCACTAATAATCAGTTAGTTACAAGTAAAAGTTTACATCCCTAGTAAGAGAGTCTAATCTCTAAAATAGAGCTTTGTCTCTCCATAATAGCCTACTAGTAAAAGTTTACAACCCTAACTTGTGTTACACCCAGACCTTCCTCCCCGGTACCTAATAGATATGATTCGTTTTCAATCCATTTCTCTTGGTTTTCTTAATTTATGATTCTCTTTTCCTCGTTCTCTAAAACCTATCAAATGACTCAATCCTTTAAAAACACTCAAGATCATTAGCTACGTATTATTATTATTTTTTAATATTTATTGGATACTATTCATACCTAGAAGATTAATGTTCTAGATTATCTAAATTTGGATCCAAATACGAGTACCCGTAAATTGATACGAAGGCAAATCGAATCTAGATTTTTGACCACCTAATTACATCCCCACTTGTTTCTTGGGTCCAATGGGCCCCACACTCACATCCTCCCGTTTTTAATTAGATACTATCAAAAGATTAGAGAGGATCCATGACTAAGGGTGTCAATCTGGTACCGGTACCATCCTATTTATATCGAAACTGGACTATCCTTGTTTTAGCCAGTACGAGAATGGTTTGAGTTTTGGTACTGAATAGCTATTTGGTATGGTAAGTTTCGATATACCGGTGGTATGAACCAATTACATACTAGAGGTACAAAACCGGCTCCATATCATTTTTTGTACCGTACAAGTATATAACAGTAAAACTAATATAAATATATAACTAATATAAGTTTTTTGTCCATATAAGTATATAACTAATATAAGTTTATTATAGTAAAAATAAAACTGGATAAGATATCGGCGAAAACCGGATATCGGCAAAAATCGTACCGCACCCAATATGGTAATGATTTGAATTTTCATACTATATTGTTATCCGGTATGAAAACGGTAAGGGCTTTTTTTTTTCTTTTATGGTACTGGAATCGTACTAAATACCGAATACCAAATACTGTATTGCTTGACACCCTTATCCATGACTAAGTCATTCTACATCATGGTTCGAGGTAGGATAATCTATCTGATCTTCATCAAAATTGGTCAGGAATCGAGCAAAATTGCCTAAACCCTAGAAAAATTGCTAGAAATCGATGGAACAAATCCGACTAAATCAGAATAGTAGATCAGCCGATTCCTCTTATAGTAACTAGATTTTCTAGGGAAAAAGAGAGTGGAGAGGGAAGGGTAGTTTGGGACATACAGTTCAACAAATTTTATTCTTGACCATTAACTAGTAAAGATTAACAGCTGAAACCGAGCTAATGCATTGCATCACTAATTGAATCCATTCTTCAGCAAAGCTGAGTTTATGAAGGATGTTGACAATAAAGTCCCATTCCATGCAGTCATATGCTTGTTGTATGTCTAATTTGATAGCCAAATACTTGGATTTTGTATGTTTTAGATGCCTTAAAAAATGAAACATTTTGTGGGCCAATACTATATTATCTGAACTTTGTCTACCCCAGACAAAACTGATTGGTCTAGAGTGATTATATCATCAAGATATCCTTTCAATCTATTCACCAATAATTTAGAAATGATTTTCAGCCCAAAATTACATAGGCTTATAGGTCTGAATTGATCTAGCCTTTGTGGATTCTGTACCTTGGGAATACAACAGAGATAAGTGTGATTTAATGTAGATGGCATAGTGCGATGTAAAAAGAAATCCCTCACAGACCTGCATAACACTGAGTGAGTATCAGCCCAGAATTGTTGGAAAAATGTGAAGGTAGACCATTAGGCCCTGGTGCTTTTAATGGTGCACAAACAAACACTATTGCTTTCTGTGTTGTGCACAAGGGATTCCTTCTACTGTAGCTTTGATGCATAGGAAGATGGAGTTGGATTCTCTATGTAGGAGATGTAATATGACTGATGAAACTCTTGAACATATTCTCTCATATTGCCTTTTTTCTCAAGCCGTGTGGTGGGGGTGTGGTGGGGCTGTCCATTTTCTTTGAAGGTGCCGGAAAACCAATCTACTTCCTTTGCTAAGTGGTTGGCTGCTTTTGGTAGATTAACTGCCAACTACCCTAAGTCACAAAGACGATTATTTCTATCTCTTATTGCATTTATCAGTTAGTATATATGGAAATCTAGAAATAAATTGTATTTTGAACATGTCCAGGATAATCCTTCTATTGTTAATGAGAGGGCTCAACGAGCCTTTACTAAATTCTGCAATGCTTATAAGATGGGCAATTTAATTGTTGCAATTAATCAGGATGACAAGGCTTTTAATTCTACTTTATGGAAACCTCCTTCACAAGGAGTGTTGAAATTCAATACAGATGCTTCTCTGTCATTAGATACGACTAAGAGTTCTATTGGTATTATCTGCAGAAACTTCATGGGACAACCATTGTTTGCAGCAACAGAGGATCTGATCTTCAATTCTATTGTAGTATAGGAGGCGTTGGCGGTGAAGAAGGCATTATTGCAAGCGGTGCAGCAATGTCTCACAAGTATAGAGGTGGAAACTGACAATCTGGAGGTGGTTCAGTGTTTGAATGGAACTAAACCATTTTTTGAGGTTGTCCTGGACACTATAATACAGGATATTATAGGAGGACTGTTTAAACAATGTAAGGTTAATTTTTGTTATGTACCTAGAACTAGAAACAGAGTGGCACACCAGGTGGCTCAACAAGCCTATCCTGGGTCTGGATTGTTGTGGTGGCCCTCTGACTTTGAATGGTTAACGGATTTATGTAAATATGATGTAATCAATCATGACGACAAGGTAAATCAATAATCTTTTTTATTACCAAAAAAAAAAAAAAAAAAAAGAAACAAAATTTCTATCAAGATTACATTGACAAATTTTGGGTCATTTTCTGATTGGTGACAGTGTTTTTGAAAAAACAATGAACAATTTCGGATGGTGGGTCCTATCAAGTATCCCAAACAAGATTCTAAATCCAAGTATATATCGGATACAATATCCATCATTGTCCAAAATCAATCTTTGGGTTAGTATACAAATCTAATGAAAACCTAATGCATGATAGATCCGTATTAAAATAGAATCAGATCAGAGATCATCCAGATTCAAAACTGATATGAATTGACTAACCCGTTACTGACAACTTGAACCATGGTCCCAAATGTCTGAGACTATGCCAATCGCAAAAAACAGGACAGCAAGTGGGATGGCTAGGTCTCAGAAGGTCTACCTCATAAGTTATTTTCCTATGAGTTGGCAAGTTTGAAATAAATGAAACGCGAAAAGATTGCTACCTGGTAGCATTGCCTGCCCCATATGCGATGAATTGATCAGGGGCATGGTTATCATTTCATTTTCCCATGTGAGAGGACATAGGGGATGCTTCCGAGCAATGATCTATCTTCCTAAATGATATTAGTTTCGGGGAAAAACATTATGAAACACACTCTCTCCTTCGTAACGTAATGGGTCCATCAATGATATCAACTCTTGTTCACTGATTGGTGTGGCTTGAAAGATTCTCCTTAACGGGCAGCTTATGACCTTCGCCCTAAAAATGACCTGAACCCAAAATCACCCAAATTAAGCATAATTAAGTTGTATGATACATGTTCGTTGAGATATTGTCAATCCTAACTAAACCATGTCACCGATCTCCCCCCCCCTCCCCCTAACTAAACCATGTTGGAGAACAGCAACTCCTAGCCATTGAGAACCGAATACCGAATACCGTATCGATTGACACCCTTATCCATGACTAAGTCAATCTACATCATGGTTCAAGGTAGGAAAATCTATCCGATCTCCGTCAAAATTGGTCAAGAAATGAGCAATATTGCCTAAACCCTAGAAAACTTGATAGGAATCGACGGAACAAATCGGAATCTAGTAGATCAGCCGATTCCTCTTATAGTAACTGGATTTTCCTTTGAAAAAAGGAGTGGAGAGGGAAGGGCAGTTTGGGACATACAGATCAATAAATTTTATTCTTGACCATTAACTTGTAAAGATTGACACCATAGCTGAACCCAAAGGTGGAAATAGTTGGAAAAAAAATGCATTGAGCATCTCAATTAGTCCGATGAACAGCTGGTGCGACTGGGTAGTCGGAGAGGATCCAAGTCTGCAATAAGTTGTGTTGTTTTTGAGTTGTGTTAAAACATAAGTATTACACACACACACACACACACAAAGAGTCACGTGGATTAATACATATATTACTCTCCTAACTCGAGCATAAGTGCATGATACGACATGTCATGGTTTTTGAATAGGTTGTGTTTGGTTGATTAGAAATTATTTGAAATAATATAAAATGATAAAACAAGAAACAAAATCTATCAAGATTACATTGACAAATGTTGGGTCTTTTTCAGATTGGCGACAGTATTTTTGAAGAAACAACGAACGATCTCGGATGGTGGGTCCTATCAAGTGCCCCAAACAAGATTTTAAATCCAGGCATATATTGGATACAGTATCAGTCATGTCTAAAATCGTTCTCTGGTCAATATATAGGTATAACGAAAAACTGACATGCACGTGATTGATCTGCACTAAAATAGAATAAGGTCGGAGATCATCCAGATCCAAAACCAATACGAATTGATTGATCCGCAACCGACAATTGAATCATGGTCCCAAATGCCTACACTAATTCGCAAAAAAGGAAAGTAAATAGATGGCTAGGTCTCATAAGGTCTACCTCATAAGTTCTTTTCAGACATTGATTAGCATGGTTGAAATAAATGAACGGAGAAAAGATCGCTAACTGGTGGCATCTCTTGCACCATGTGCGATGAAATAATCAGGGGCATGGTAGTCATTTCATTGCCCCATGTGAGAGGACACAGGGGATGCTTCTGAGCCACGATCCGTCATCCTAAATGAAATTAGTTTGGGGAAAAACATTCTGAAACACACTCTATCCTCCCTAACATAATGGCTCCATCAATGATATCAACTCTCGTTCACTGATTGGTGTGGCTTGGAAGATTCTCCTTAGCGGGCAACTGATGGATTCATAATTTTATATATTTATTTTCTTTTTATTTAGTCTATTTAACATACTTTATGTCTTATGATATGCATTTGTGATGATTCCTTATATATAAGACATTGGTAGAAAATATTGATAATTTATATTTAAAATCAAAAAATTCTGACATTTTTAATAATGATCTTCTGAATTTCATGCAGGTTTCTAACATGGAAAGAATTTCAGAAATCAAACATGGTCTAAAAATCTGATCTGAAAAATTGATCTGAATTCAAACCAGAGAAGGAAAGTTTTCATATACAGAAGATTCACTATTGGAAAGCCTTGATTAATTGTTAAAAATCTTGAAGAGAATATATACATCTCTATGGAATATCACAAAGATTGACAGGTCTATGGGTGGTATTTGATTAATAATAGAATAATTCTTTATCTAAATCTAGGCAAGAGAAGCCTAATCTTTATTTTCATGTAATATGGTTGTCAATTCTAGACATATCAGTTTTAGTCTTCTCTACTTTGGCTATTTAAGTAATGTAAAGACTATGTAATAGAACATCCAAGAATTATTGAGAAGATAGGTTTATTTCTTTTGTCTTTCTTTTCTATCATAACTGACTAAGTTCTTTAGTCGATTCAAGAAAAATTCAATCCAGTTAGTAAAATTGTGAGACTTTGTTCTTAATTTTAATTATTCTTCTATTTAAATATCTGTGTTTCTTAATTTTTTAAGTTAATGGTTGCATGATTCAGTTTATTAAGAGGCCTATTAATTGGTTGAGTTATGTGGTTTATAGCTAACCTGAATCCATAATCTTTAATTTTTATGATGTTCAAGAAAAATAACAATTGAACAGAACAATTATGATCTAAGTTTTTGTTACTTGCTTAAAAGAAACATATAATGAATTAAATAATCTGACACTTGTTAGATTGTTGTTCATTAATAACTCCCTCCAAGAGTGTAATTCTATCAGTAAATTCATAAGGATTGCTTAATATCAATTGGTTTACTGATAAGAATTAATTTGTGTGCTGGACTCAAAGTAATGAAATTGGAGAAGGTAAGGATTGTCTGACTTTTTGGTAATCTTTGATTAAATATTTGAATAGAGAATAATATATATATGAGGTCAGTGATCAATTTATAACCGTGAGTAAATTTTCTTGAATTGACATCATCTTCCATTGAAATTTTGTTTCTTAATTTTATTGTCAATTAAATTACAGAAGAAAACCCCTATTTTTCTTGATAAATAGACAATTTGATTAACTAGTCTCTATGGATCGACCTTTACTTATCATTGCTATTAATTGTAAGTAGAGTAATTTATTTTTTATTGTGCTTGATACGCATTAGCAACTTACAAACTTCGCCTAGAAAATGACCTGAACCCAAAGTCACCCAAATTAAGCATAATTAAGTTGTATGATACATGTTCATGTGAGATATTGTCAAATTTACCTAAACCATGTTGCAGAACATCAACTTCTAACCATTGAGAATGATAAATTTTTTTTTTTTTTTTAAATTGGGAGGAAATGAGAGGAAGTGATCATAAATGACTTGGTACTATAGAACGAATTCTCGATTTTATTCCCTCAAATTGTTTTTAGATAGAATATGGATCCTTTCTGTTGCCCAGTCAGACTAATTGTCCATCAAACCGGATGGGATGGTTAACATGCATGCTGATGGAGCCTAGGTTATCCGATGGACAGCTAGCAGGCTGGGTGACAAGAAATGATCTTTTTCCTCTTAGTCTGAGATCCTCATCTAACACCTTACGAAGCCTAAGTTGAAGAAATTTCTCTTCACCATGAATAACAAAAACTATCCGCAAAGGTTTATATCTTCATTCATAACTCTTAACCATGGTTCAAGTAATCATTATTAGATCAATTGGTTTGTATTGGTTTTGGAAATAATCGATCCCTAATCTAATCTCTGATGTATGGAGCAGAATGTTGAGTAGTTAAGACCTATCATATAGGCAAACTTACTATAGCTGAGATTAAGATGTTGCTATGGATATGTGGTAAAACTAGAAAGGATAACGTAAGAAATGATTGTATTAGAGCTGATTTAGGAGTAGCGTCAATATATGATAACCTACAAGAAAATCGTTTGAGATGGTACAACTATGTTCAACGAAGACATTAGACGTTCCAGTTTGGAGGAATGATTTGATTCAGATTGAAAAAAAGACATGCATAGTTTATGTCTTGTTTGAAGTATGACATTGAACAAGAGTTTATTGAAAGACAAGAATACATGTAACCAACTTCATTTGATTGGGATTCATACATTGATTCTATCTAATTCGATTCGATTTTGACATGATCGATACCTGAATTTAAAACCTTGCTTTGAATTTAGGTTGAATTTCACAAACCAAATTTTTTGGTTTAGTTGGGCTTTTTTTTTTTCTTTTTCTTTTTTCATTTGACTCAACTTGGCCCAACTTTCAAGGTACTTTATCCCGTTTGATAACACTCCAGCTCCCATGGAGCTATTTCTGGTCCGGAATCGTTTTCTACTTCTTCTCCAGAGTCAGGATTTTTGGAGTAGAATGTTGTTTGATAACGCTGCTCCAAAATCAAAAGATTATGCTTCCAGAATGCTATTTTGTGGTGGTGGTGGTGTTGGTGGCTGTGGGGGGGGTGGTGGTGGTGGGTGGTGGCGGTGATGGTGGAAGGTGGTGGGTGGTGGTGGCGGCGATGGAGGAAGGTGGTGGCGGCATTGGTGGTAAGTGGTAAGTGGTGGGTGGTGAATATGGCGGCGGCGGTGCTGGTGGTGGTGGTGGCGGCTGTGGGTGGTGGGTGGTGGTGGGGATGGTGGCGGTGGAGGGGTGGTGGTGATGATGGCAGTGCTAGTGGTAGTGGTGATGGCAGTCAGTAGTGGTAATAGCTCCGAAGCAAGAGAAGTAAGTTTTTTTAGTTCCATTTTTTTAGCTCCTAGAGACATTTTTAGAACGGTTCACTCCATGGGAGTCAAAACTTGAACCATGTTTATCAATCGTCATTCTATTCTGGATTAGCTCCGAAACTAAGAAGTAAGGAACTGGAGTGTTATCAAACGGGACCTAAAACTGTGATTTATTTACAAAAGACAAAAGATAATAAAAAAATTTTTAATGATTTCTTTAATCATGCTGACACAATTACATAATAAGGCCAGGTTCTATCAGAACTGGTTCAACCTGAGCCCTAAAACCTTAACCCAAGCCATCATCCTGGCCCAAAAGATAATAATGAAGAACAAAACATGATATAAAGGCAAGAAGGCTCATCAATTATTATCTAATATGATTGTCATTTCGGCAGACTGCGACTTTCTGTGTTGGTGCCTCTTTCCGTGATTCTCTGTGGCAGACCAAAATGATTCACTCGTCCACATCCGAAGCCGCCATGGATTCAGATGCTGCTTCTCTTCCATTTCCAATCCAAAGATCGTCTTCTTCCTCTCGATTCGATGCTCCTGCGAAATCTGCAGATGGAGTATCAACCACAGATCCTTGTTTCCCTCTCCATAACCTATCGATGATTCAGCAGAAGATGGACTCGCTTCAGCGCTTCTTATCCGAATCTGTTCATAGAAATACCTTGATCGGACAAGATCAGATGGATATGGTCTCCAGCGAGATTGTTTCCGCTATTCACCAGGTTATCGTCAACGGCGCCGCTCTTCTCGCTTTGTCTCAACCCCAAACCAATCTTAATCTCAATCTTAATTTGTTGCTTCCCCAAGCTCAAGTTCCTCCAATTCTTCCTGATGTGAAGGCTTCCACGAGTTCTCTTGCGGTTAATGGTAAATCTGCGCCGTTTGTTCCGAGTAAGAGCGAAACTAAGGTGAGTGGTGTCAAGACGAAAAGGATTTTAGATTCAA
Organism: Protea cynaroides; assembly: GCA_028583415.1. Lineage (NCBI taxonomy): Eukaryota > Viridiplantae > Streptophyta > Magnoliopsida > Proteales > Proteaceae > Protea > Protea cynaroides. Next base: position 10,701,622 of record CM053276.1, on the reverse strand, counting down.
AAGTTGCAGGTGTTGATGAAGTTATGAAGAATGAGATGGGTGATGGAGATTGCGAAATTGTTGAGATGGATGCTGAAGAATTACTGGCGGAACGTATACATCGCTGTGAAATTTGTGGGAAGGGATTCAAGCGAGATGCGAATCTAAGGATGCACATGCGTGCCCATGGGAACCAGTTCAAGACTCCAGAAGCCCTAGCCAAACCAGAGAAATGGGACGATTCGCTGCGGAAGATCAAGTTCTCGTGCCCCTTTGTAGGTTGTAATCGGAATAAATTGCATAAGAAATTCAGATCCTTGAAATCGACAATATGTCTGAAGAATCACTTCAAGAGGAGCCATTGTCCCAAGCTATTTTCTTGTAATCGTTGTAACAAGAAGAGCTTCTCTGTGGTGGCTGATCTGAAGAGTCACCTGAAACACTGTGGAGAGTCAAAATGGAAGTGCTCGTGTGGGACGAGCTTCTCGAGGAAGGACAAGCTGTTCGGTCATATGGCTCTATTCCAGGGTCACATGCCTGCTGTTCCGGAAGATGAAGAGGCAAAAGAAGAGGCAGGAAAGGAAGAAGACGAAGATATGGAAGAGGAGGAGGAGGAGGAAGAAGAAGAAGAAGAGGTAGAAGACTATGGAACAACCAAATTACGAAAAAGAGAGAAACGAGAGACTGCAGTTCCTAATTACTTGGATGATGAGTTGTTCGAAGGGCTGCTCGAAGGATTTGGGACGGAGGGTGGATCTTTTTTAACGGACATGTTGGGATCGTCTGGTTTGGATGTTAGCATGAATGGCGGCTTGTATGGGATTTAGTTCTCACTTTTTACACTCCTCAGGTACTAGACTTTCGATGTTCCTGAGATTTTTTTTTTTGGGTTTCTCCCTTCTCTGTAGTCTCTCTGTACATACTGTTTTGATGTGTAATAATAATGTTGGATCTTTTTTTGATCACCATTGTTTTTCTTCGTTTCATTACACCTATATTGTATTTGAATTTTGCTTGTTTGTAGTACATTTCCTTCTATCAAATGGTGATTAGTCTTAGGAATAGAGTTTCAAACAATCAATTGGGTTCTATAAATCTACAGAAAAATCTCAAATCAGAGAATATTTGACCCTGAATTTTGAAATTCTAGAGGACTGTTGCAACAGCTGGGACATAGAATTGTGCTCTCATTAGACATTTCAATCTTAACTGAACTGAAATCACGTTTCAGAACAGTGCATTTCAAATTTTTGGAAAAGAAAACATTTGATTCATGTGAGGAAGAAGAGTCATATGGTTTTTGATGAAATGGGTCTGAAATTTTTTGAAATTGGTTTTTAAGCTTGAGGAAGAAGAGGGGTTAAAGGAAGAACTTCATTGGATGTTTCAAGATCTCCCATCTTATGATCGTTCTATAGTCAGCAAGGGAATTTGGAATTCTCCATGAATGGTGAAGCCTGATCAGAGATAAATAATTGAATCCAACCTAGATGGATCGACTAGTCTTTCACACACAATGAACCAAGAATATCCTCACCCACACTCTTATTGCGATTGGATTTTCTTCTTCTATTTTTTTGTTTTCTTAGCCATGGGTGAAAAAAAAATCTCCAATTTAAAAAACCAAAAGCATCACCTTCTTTTATGTAAAACAATCCCCCGCCTGTCCGGTCGATCCGTATCAGTATTGGCATCATTTCGGTATTGGGTTGGATCGTTGTCGAATCCAATCCCTTACCCCTCAACCATCCAACAGATTTGGTTGCCCTAACATCTCTCTCTCTCTCTCTCTCTCTCTCTCTGAGGCAGGTAGGTAGGTGTAGTGGGGCTCGAAATTTATTTTTGCTGCGATGAAGCAATCTCAGCCATTCCCTGCGAGAATAATGGAGAGAGGATGAGGAGGACAAACACTCAACTCTCAAGAGTTGTTTGAGCTGCCCAACAAGCCAGAGACAAAATTCACTCTTCTTTTGGAATTATTCATGGTAGAAGAACAGATGCCAAGAAGCTTAGCACTAAAAAGTCAAAACACAATCTTAAGGAAGCTCCATTGAATAGAACTTGGACCCATTATCATCCTTGGAAAACTTGTTGCCACTAGTAAATTGCCAAGAAATTAAAGGGGGGAAGAGATTTCAGTCACAAAACATACAAAAATCAGGATGATTTGAAATTTTCAATTACATATTAAAATATAAAATTTCAAATTGGATGACAAGGGTTCATGTCCTGTCAAATATATATATATATATATATATATATATATATATATATATATATATATATACAAAGATTTAAAGAGTTAATTCAATTAACAGTTCTTAAAAAAGATTAAAATGGATGAACAAAGACACGTTTAGTATTCTTATGCCGTCAACTCTTATGCCGTCAACTCTTTTCTTTCTTTTTTTTCTTTTTTTCTTTCTTTCTTTCTTTCGGGGTAGGATGTCTTGTATTCTGTTTGCATGAATTTCTGGGCTAACTCTGAAAGACCGTTAAAAACCCATAGAGTTTAATACCCTGAGAAGGGTTTCCCACCCGAAAAAGATTCCTAAAATAAGATATTAATCTTGAGCTATGGTATCTTGATCATGAAGTTCAAATCCTTGAAAATTTAAATGTAGAATTCTGTTTTGAGCCCTGTGAGTAAGTGTAGTAAAATGAAGAGTAATTGTTTGCATCACTGAACCAGGGATAGAGTATCCTGTAAATTTTGTAGTTATGCCATAACAGTTTGTTAATTGAGCTTAATGGTTGAAGAATGTAGTGTTGGGTAGATGATGTATTGTGTTCTATCGGTTGGGTTGTGGGCTACTTCTGAAGGGGTTGGACAGCACTGGGGGGAATTTTTTAGGATTTACTTGGGTGATTTTGGAATTTTGTATCTCCTTATTTCTTTTAAATAGTTGCAATGGAGGTTATTAGGGTTGATGAGAATTCTTTGTAAATATAGAGAGACGTGAGGAAGAGAACGTGTAACCCTTCTCCATTATTAGTTTGGCTGTTTGAATCCAGACTGATCTTCCTCGGGAAGACTTACACACCAAGAGTGGGTTGGACGGAGGTCCGAGGGGTGTACTCAGATGCTTAAGTAAAAAATCTGATTAATAATAAACGAGTGAGTTGATAGTAGAAAGAGTGAATAATATTAATGATGTAAAAAGTGATATAACCTTGATAGGTGAGCCTATTTATAAGATTCAACTTCCGAAATTACTAGGTGCAAAAGTGCTCTCAGCTTGAATCACGACAAATCGCTACCATGTGTCAACCACCTATTAGTGATAGCTCTTAATTGTAGAAATTTCTTCTCACTTGCCTAAAACATTGAAATTCCTATAGTGATTCAACCATGTAAAAAGGATGCATATCAGCCATTCAGCCATAGCTAGACATTAGATTAGACCAATCCATTTATAGAGATTGAAGTGGCTGGTAAGGTCTTACCTGCCGAAAGCATTATAAAAAAGGTCTTACCTGCCGACCAAATGGAAAATTGCTACCCCATCCATCATCAGAACATGGAAAGTCAAGGTTTCCATTTGTCTTAAAAGTCTTTAGTGCTCTGGCTGAATAGTCTACTTGTTGACCATACAAAAGTCAAGAAACCCATGCGAAATTACATGGATTGACTTAGTGTGTCGAGAATAATTTCACATTAATAAGACGACACATAAAGAGTAGTGCGTTGGCAAATAATCTTACCCTGAATAAAACTCTTATGATCTCAACTGAATTCATGGTTCAAGTAATGTAACAGATAGGGTTGCAACATAGTGATTATCCACGGTTATTAGGAATATAAAAATAATATTTTATTTTTTATAAAATAATAACCCATCCACGTCATTGGACCGATTTCAAAAAAATGCCTTTTCAGCTGGATTGGATCGATACCAACCGACCAGGATCAGTTTTTCAAAACAATGTATACGATGTCCGAATGTCGGTTACTTGGATCTAGAACCTTGGTTGAATCGGTTAACTTGACCATTTGAACATTTTGCCATTTATTTGGTACATGGATCAAAAGCTGCAAATCCAAGCCCAGGTCCAATTTATAAAACCTAAGGAAGCCCATGCCTAGTTTAATCCAAGCATTTTCTGGTGTGGTCCAGTGGCTAAGCTGGACTAGACTTTGATCCTAGTATGTAAAACAAATGATAGGGCGAAAGGGGGGAGAAGAAAATTGAAGTCATTTGTCCAAAATCGATCCGACCCAGATTGGATTGGTCATCGGTTTATGGATTAACTGGAAAGTTGACACGTGGCCAATATTGTATATATAATAATAATTAAAACAAAATCAGATCGAGGATCTATCAACTCCAAAACTGATACGAATCGATTGATTCCATACCAATTACTTAAACCATGTTCTCAACCAAATGATTACCATATATAAGGCCTTCCACTTATTTTTTTTTTGAACAGTTCCTGTTTCCTATACAAGTAATTCCATAATGAATTTAAGCTTTTCAGATAATTTAAATTTTTTTTTTTTTTGTCAAGTTCAACCCCATACAAAGGGGCCCCACATTAGAAGGATGGGGAATTATGGCTAACATGCAACCGGTGGGGGAGGAAAGAGTCGAACTAGTGACCTCTCTTCGAGACAATTCTCAACCATAGCTGGATGCCATCACCACGCCAAAGGCGCTTCATTAAACCACTGTAACCCATATTTTGGTGATGACTTGCAATATTTGGGATTTGGATAATCTCTCTGGAGTTTTTCCAATCATGATCCAACAGCTGAAGTCACATAGCATATTGGTATGTATGCCAAGATGAACTCTAGCTGTTGGATCACGATTGAAAAGATTGGACAATAGGAGAGAACCATTTCCCAATATTTCACCCTTAATATTTGAGCTCTTTTAAAGCTGCCATGTGGTAATTATGGAAGGTATAATGGCATGTGGGAAGGGGTTCCTCAAGGCCCTTATGGGTATGGGTTCTTCAATTGAGCACATTTTTAGAGGTGGATCTATTAAGAATGAGCACATACCCTAATAGTTCAACCCAAACTATATGTCTAGGTTAGGGACGGGTTGATATGAGCCGGGCCTAGTCTGAGGCCCTAACCTGAAGCCCAAATCAAGCTAAGAAAATTTTGGATAGGTTTTGGGTGGGCTTAGATTTTTCGGGCCGATGTCAACCCCTAACCTTATCCAATCCAAACTCTCTTAACATTCATAATTGTCTACCTAAACAAATCCGAGCTTGCTCAATTGCCTCACTAATGTATGTATATTATTAAGTAGAAAGATTCATGTCCGCCAATGTGCTCCTACGCTCAAACACAACTATGAAACCGGTGAAGTACGGAGCGAATTTTTTTTTTTTTTTTTTTCTTGAGTAGGTGGTTGAAATATAAGGTTCATGAGGACTCACAAAATCTGTGGTTTATCATTTTGGGATCACTTAGTACCCCTACAACCGAACAGAAAAAATTAAAGATTTTCAATGTCACAGATTGATGACCCTTATCCTCATCAAGTCCAATGTAAATCATAATTTTGTTTTAATGATAGTTTGGATTCTCAAGATCCAAACAACATGTAATAGAAATTCCAATTCCTTGAACCCAACACTGCCATTCATATTATATATAGTGTTCTTGCAAAACTTATTCTTGTGTCTCTACTTATATACTCCATCCCTTTGTGGTCCCTAGAAATGGGATTATGTGAATCTTTGTGGATCTTATATATTAGTTCATACATTCATTGTCTTATGACCTTTCTTTTTTAAATGGGGGTCTAGCTATGAGTGCTGCATCATAGTCTCAAAGTTGGATAAACTAGAATAAATTTCTTAGTTTTTTTTTTTTAAATATTTAAATTAGAGCTACGAAGGAAGAAGAAGACATGAGATTTTGAACCATGGACCTCCTAGACCTTGCCTGCACCTATTGGTTGGTTGCGTCAAACTTTGTAGCCATTCAATTAATGTCAATATCAATGCATCTAAATTTTGGGTCAATTATACAACTTGGCAGCGCGTTCATACCAATTTTGATTCTTTTTCCTTACTGCTCAATTTGTTTTCATGTAAAATGCGTAAAAGATAAAATTTTATCTAGGGTTTGCCAATGTTTGTTTTAAGGTGGTTATCTATATAAAAATAGAATGTGGCATTGACAAAATCTGTTTGTTTTAAACAATATACCAAAAAAAAAAAAAAAGAAGTGAGGGGATTTTTTAAAAAATAGAAAATTTTTATATGAAATATAATTTCTAAGAAAAATTTTACAATGAAACAAAAAGACCTGAGGGAAAAATAAAACATCTCTTACCACTTTTATAACAAGTAATGCAAAAACAATAACACATTAACATACCATTTTATATTCCTTCTACAATTTTTTGAAATCATGGACAAAATATGATATCATTTGTAGAGGATCCCTAACAATTTGTAATTGTATTAATAATCCATCTATATTTCATTTCAATTCATAGCTTAATACCCTCCCTCACCCCCACCCCCCCACAATAAAAAAAAAAAAAAAACCCTCAATTCATGGCCAAATTCCCAACCTAGAGAGGTCCCAATTCCATGAGCTCAATTAAAATTGCCGAACGAGGTTGTTTCGATAGTCTGTAGATTCAGTGGCTATATATTTTCGTATTGTTGCTCGAATCTCTAATGAATTAGCTGATTGTGGCTAAGAGTGGCTCCGTGTGACCGGGACTAGGTTCTGGGTTCCCCCTTTCCCGAATGCCTGCCGAACCTTTTCAAATAAAATTTTCCTCTTTGTGGACGAAAAAATTCGTCTATTCAATAGGTTTGCAAAAAAAAAAAAAAAAAAAAAAAAAAAAAAAACCTTAACATTATTATATAAGGATCCCACAATTAAAGGTGCAACATTTGCACCGAAACCGTTTACTGAAACTAAACCGAACCATTTACACCGGAATCAAGAGACCGTTTAGTAATTGGTTCGATTTTGGTTTGAAATATGACACCATTTTTCTAATCAGTTTGAACCGTTTAAACCAGCGGGTTACACCGGCTAGATACCGATTAACCTGAATACAATGTGAACCATTTAGTTCACTAAAAGTTAAAATAGTAAACCCTAATTTCATTAGTCATTCCCTATTAATAATTTAATATTTTATTTCCTAACACCCTAACCCCAACTTCAATGCTTCTCAAATCAGCTCCAAGTTATGGAAAGATCTTTCATTGATCATGCGAGAAAGTGGTATGGCAAGCGCTACCTCACCTTGCCTTTAGTTAAGCGAGTGGCTTCTGCTCTCCAATTTAGCATTTGAGCGGGGTATAAGTAGCAGAGTAAGCGTCAGCCAGAAGCTTCCGAAAGAAAAGACAATGAAAGACTATAGTAATAATACTCTTTTGGGGCCCGGTCCCATCCGTCCTGAAGCGCTAAAGCCCTTTTATATAGGGTGGTCGTAGATCCGCTTTTATCCCACCACTGCGCTATTCGGTCCAACCTCAATTAATATATTATTTTCCTAATGGTCCAACTTCAATTAATATATTATTTTTTCAATACCCAACTCTAATTCCCAAAAACCTAAACCATAGAACCAAAACGGAAAAACAAAAAATAAGCATTAGTGATTAAGCATAACAAGTCTCACTCTCTTGAATCTTGAGTCTCACCTTCCCATTTGAACCTTTTCATTTTTTTTTCACGAAAATTAATAACCAATGTGTTAGACATTTATAAACCGCAAGCAAAACCGATTAATGAGAAACCATTTAAGAACTGGTAAACTGAAATCGATTACTAATCGATTTTGGTTTCAATTTTGAGACCGTTTAGTTAATCGGTTCGATTTTAGTTTTATCGTTTCGTACACTGCACTGCACCAGACCAGACCATTAAATCGATTATAAACTGTTTAACACCCTTACCCACAATAATTCTCACTGCTCTTCTCATTAAGCCTTCTCTCTAATGGTCCCCAAAATTTGGACTTTCTAAATCTCGATCTACATGAAGCTTTGATTTAATATTTAAATCATGAACAAAATCAACCCCTATATTACATTTGCGGTCCCAAACCTAAATAAGGGAAGAGGATAGATCTGTTAAGTATGCAGCCAACATTAAAAGAACTATTAACCTACCACTTTAGACATGAACCCTTAAAATCCGTTGTTTGGACCACCCTACATGGTTATAGAGGAATAATGCACCACTTCAAACCTTAAAACACTTAATAAATCTTAGTTGAGTTAAATTTAATTAAAGTGATTGGAATATGGAAACACAGCTCATGTAAAATCTTTAGCTCTATATTGTGTGTGCCACCCAAATGAACCCTTCTATCTTTTTTTTAAGGTTTTCTTTTTCTTTATATTTTGTTTGGGTGAAGAGGAGTTGTGGGAATCTTTTTCTCACATGCTTTCTATAATTGCTTAAGTTAGGCTCGTCCTATTCACATTATTATCTAATCATATGTTGCATTCCAAACAGATCTCTAGTTTCTATACTTATTTCAAACAATGTGGCAGTTTAGGAAAATATTTCGTATATATGGATATAGACCATCAAATTTGACATGTAGTTTATTAAGAGTATTTTATTTATTTATTTTGCCAATATTCAAAATATTCAAATCGTTCGTCCAATCCACATTGGAAAAAGTAGAGGCTTGGAAAATTTTCTAAAACTCTCCTATACATACTTTGTAATTTCTAAAACTCCCCCATATTTATCATATAATTATTCAAATTCCCTACATTAAGTTTTCTTTCATATTCCCCCAAGAAAGTAAACTTTCACCTGTCTTTCTCCCTCGTGATTTCAAAATACGTAAATCACCCTTGCATAAGAGTGGACCAATGTACCCTCCTCTTTCTCTCACTACCACAAATTCAGGAAAGCAATGTCGCGGAGGTTCGTCTCTTCCGTCAACAATTCTCTGGCAAAAAAATTTCAATTAAAAAAACTTGGCAAACGACTCTCACTCGGAAGAGACTAAAAACTAGGCAAACGATTCTCTTCCGCCATGAAGAGGTGGCCATGTCAGGTTTTTCTGGTCCGCCCTGAAGAGGTGGCCACGTCGGGCCTTTCTGGTTGGCCATGAAGAGGTGGTCACGTTGGGCTTTTCTGGTTGGCCATGAAAAGGTGCTTCTAGGGCAATCTAGGTCGGCTTGGGATGTGGCCACGTCAAGCTTTTATGGTCGGCCAAAAAGAGGCGCTGAGAGAGAACCCACCTCAGCGGATGAGGAGTCCTACTTGGGCTCATTTACTCAGCCATATTGAGGGGAAGCCCTACTCAGGCTCATGTACTCAGCCATATTGACGCTCATGTGTTCTCATGATGCTAGACATTCAATCTACCCTCATCGGGCTGTTTAATTCGGTCATGCCGAGGTGGACAGATCGATCAACGTCCATGATGCTTGAAGTTTGATCTACTCTCCTCGGACTATTCAGCTTTGTCATGTTGAGGTGAACGGGCCGATCATGTCAGAGTAAAACTTGTTGGCATACAATCTACCTTCCTCAGGCTGTTGAATAAGGTTTTGCCGAAGTGAATGAGCCAATTTAATCGGCATAGAACTTGATAAAGTTCGATCTACCCTCCTTAGTCCATTGAGTTCGATCTTGCTGAGGGGAATGGGCCAATCTAGTCAACGAAGAACTGATCACCTCAAGTGGGGGAGGTCGGATTCTTGGGTCTTCACTGCGGTTGTTGGAGGTCGGACTCCAAAGGTCTTCACCTTGGAGGAGATCTTCATTGCCACATTGGCTCATTTAGTTTGGCTTAAAAGCTTCATCGAGGAGGAAGTCTTCATTTCCACCTGAGTCCGTTTAATTCAGCTCAAGGGCTTTTCCTTAGGGGAGGTCTTCAATGCTACATCAACCTATTTAGTTCAGCTCAAAGGCCTCATCTCGGACAGGGTCTACATTGCCACTTTGGCCCATTTGGTTCAGATCAACGGCTTCGCTTCGGGGGAGGTCTTCGTTTCCACCTTGGCCCGTTTAGTTCAGCTCAAAAGCCTCACCTCGGTGGAGATCTTCATTGCCACCTCAGCCCATTCACTTAGGCTCAAAGGCCTCACCTCAGAGGAGGGCTTCATTTCCACCTTGGCCCGTTTAGTTCAAATCAAATGCTTTACCTCAGGGGAGGTCTTCATTGCTACCTCGACCCATTTAGTTCGACTAATATATATTATATACTTTCTATCCAAGGGTTGAAATTAATCCATCATTTATCCATGTGGCAAATTAAATATCTTAGTGAAGTTTGTAAAAATAACATACCTTGTGAAGATAACTTTTGGCCATTATTATTATTATTATTTTTTTTTTTGGTAGAATGGCCATTATTAAATTGAGTGGATATAAATAGAATCAACTCAGAGCCCCACGGAATATTCCATCATTATATATATATATATATATATATATATATACACACAACAGACGACGTTTTTAGCTCTGTTTCTTTCTCGTCACTATTTTTGGTGGGTGATGCTGCATGCACTCGCCACACGCCGCCATGGATTCTCCTCTCTCTTCTTCCATTCCATTTTCCACCAAAATCTCGCCTGAGAACGACGCAATTACCGATCCTCATCTCCTTCTCATGAATCTCTCGATGATTCAACAAAGAGTCGATTCGCTTCAACAATTCCTCTACGAAAATGTCCAAAGGAACACCTTGATTGGCCAAGATCAGATGGATTTGGTATCCGATGAAATCGCCTCTGCAATCCAAGAAGTCATCCTCAATGGAGAAGCTCTGCTCAACTGTTACCAGCAAGATGATCCAAAGCCTCCTCAGCCTGCAATTGAGATCTCCGAGAAGAAACAGAGAGTGAAGGATGAGATTGACGATGACGACTATGATCTTGTAGAATTGGATGAAGTGGAGTTGCTGGCTGTGAAAATACATCGCTGCGAGATCTGCGGAAAGGGATTCAAACGAGATGCTAATCTTAGGATGCACAAGCGAGCGCATGGTAACCAGTATAAGACTTTAGAGGCACTGACGAGATTGAACAGAGAGGAAATAGGGTTTCTGAGGAAGAAATCGAGGTTTTGTTGCCCTTTTATTGGATGTAATCGTAATAAATCTCACATCGCATTCAAGCCTTTGAAATCGGCTATTTGCTTGAAGAATCATTTCAAGAGAAGCCATTGTCCGAAGCTATTCTCATGTAATCGCTGCAATAAGAAGAGCTTCTCTGTAGTGGCTGATCTCAAGAGTCACCAGAAACACTGCGGGAAGCTTAAATGGAGATGCTCGTGTGGGTGGAGTTTCCCTAGGAAGGACAAGTTGTTCGGTCATATGGCACAATTCGAAGGTCATATGCCTGTTTTTGTTGCAGACGAAGATGCTAAGAAGAGAATACGAAAGGAAGCAGAAGACGAAGAAGATGATGAAGATGAGATAGAAGAAGTAAAACCAAACCCTAATTATTCAAGAAATGATGAGATGGTATTGGATGGAATGCTCCAATTTGAAAGCTTTGGAGGTGTTATTGGAGGTCAGCAATGTTTAAGTTCAAACACTCTCAGTTCAGGTGATTCTGTTTCAATTTCAGTTTCAGCCATGGATGAGTTTCAAGGAATTTGGTGGTGAGGTCCATGAAGATTGGTTTCTACTTGTTTTTATTGTTAAATATATATAAATATATATAATTATATCTTCTTCTCTTTTAGTTCATCTTCATCTTCGTCATCAAATTTTTGAGTTTTACAGAGTTCTTTTCTACGGTTTCCTGAACCGTTAATTCTAATTTTTATTTTTTTATTCACTTTTCTTCTGTGGGCCGTAGATTGTTTCATTGATCTAAACAATATTAAAGTTTCTGATTAGGTGGGAAAAAAATGAAGGGTGGGACCCCAATTAATTTAATAATGAGAAAAGAAAAACCAGGCGCGTGGTATCCACGCTTATTTTAGATTTTATGGGTCCCACTTTGATGTGGCATGGATCTCCCATAGTCCCATGCATCTGGTTGGCTGCATTAAGAAGCCAAACCAGTTTTGAATTACTTGGGCAGAAATCCTTTGGTGCGACGTGCATATGGACACATTGGTGTGTATGTCGAGTGAAGATCGGTCGTGTGATCACAATTGACATGACTAAGAGACGATTAGGGCCTTAAATATTAGTCGTAAAACATCATATTTTTGTAATATATGCATAATATTAGATCTTCAATTACATATAAGGGATATTTCTTTTTTGATTCTCTCAAAAAACTAAGCTTTCATCTCTCTTTCTTTCTTGATACTTTAAAATCCTTAAATTATATAGTTTCAGTTCATTTTGATTATTTTACTCGAAACATGGTAGAACCAAGAACTTGGAAATTTTGTATATAAGATTCTGAACTTCGATTGATTTCTACAAAATTTTACCCTAATCTCTGAAAGGACAATATCCATGCACGTCAAGGCCTAAGTTTGATTTTATAGGGGAATTAGAAAAGAAGTTTTAGGTAGAAGTTTGATTTTTTTTTTGTTTGGTCTTAGTATAAGGGTGTCAATCGAACAATTCTGACCAATCTCGACCTTAATCGGGCCTTAACACCTAAATTGGAAGACCATGACGGTTGCCTAATTAAGTAATCGTTGCTTGTTTCAATTGGCCCGTTATTACACTTAAGCAGTCGGTGGATTAATCAATTTTCTCTCCATAAAGTTTTATAATAGAGAATTCATCGATGAAATCATTTTCTAAATATCCAATAGTAAAATTTACCACATTATTTTTCCATGCATTGATTTTCTTTATAGGTGACCATATATATATATATATATATATATATATATATGTTCAACTAATAATATATTTTTGTTCAAAGGTACTTTCGTCCTGTTGCTTCCACATTTAATATTCTTATCCTCCATTATTATGCTTATAAAGAACTGTATATATGAATGCACATTAAGGCCTGAGTTGGTCATTCCAATGCTGGGTCTCTAGCGTATGTGGAAAAGTACAGTTGTTAAATTATTTTAAGATAGTTATTCATGTAACAATAAAATATGATATTTTCAAAAATCGTACAAATACACATGCAATCTCATACACTGTATGTATGTCAATATGAATAGGGTATTTAATTAAATTAAAGATAAAAGTTTGACATGTAGTTATTCTAGATCTTTTTCTCTTTATTTAACCGTTGGAATGGACATAACGTTTACTCAAATGACAGAATAGATTACCTTGTGACATTTGGAAAAATAACAAACCTTCATGACAATAATAATTTTCAAATTTATTAATCTTGGAAGATGATAAAGCCTATGCCACTCGTGTAGAAATCCTCTCCCGCCCACCTGCCGCCTGCCAAGGGCGGGATTTCAGTCGGCCCACCTCCCCATGTATTGGTAGGCGGGTCGATTGATCCCCAGCCCTTGGATCAGTGGTAGAAACCTCCTGCCGCTGGAGATGATTTTTATCCATGCCACTCTTTGTAGAATACGTACTTCATTGACCTGAGTGTTTATTAAGGGATAATCTAGTTGTCACCGATCTGATAGTCAACCACTATGACACAAACTACAGCTGTCCCAGGAATCATTCAAAAAAAGCCCTTACCCCTTCGTTCTCAAATACGCATTTTGAAATTTCTATGATGATACACTGACATTCAATGAAACAGTGTCGGAGTCTATAGGCCATTAACACGGGTTATTATTGTCTCCAATCGCTGGAGTCTCCAATCGAGGATCCAGCGGTTGGAATTAACCAAGTGCGTCTACCGATGTATTGGTAAACGCATCAGGTTAACTCTAACCACTGGATCCTCAATTGGAGGCTCCAGCAATTGGAGATGAATATGACACCATTAACACAAGCCAGTGTTAAATTGACGGCCCCATTATTAAACTATTTGATTAGGTGGAAGAAACCCCTTAGGGGGTTTCCTACAAATTAAAATAAAAGGATTAGGTGGAAGAGAATGAAGGATGGGGTGACAGTTTAGACTGGAGGCTCCAAATTAATTTTAAAAAAAAATAGAAAAAGAAGACCCGAGCGCGTGGTGACCACACTTATTGTAGAACGTTGTGGGTCCCACTCTGATGGGGCAGAAATTTGTCACTCATACTGTTGGCGGAAAAAGATCCTGTGTAGCAAAGGTGATCTTGAGCATTTAATGTGTATTGGGACTGTGTCTCAATGCCGTCCCAATACTCAAGATCAAGACCACTACATAGAAGTGCAACAGACAATCCCAGTCCTACCATTGGCTGCATAAAAAAACCAAAATGGTTTCGAATTGACTTACCTAATTTTGGCATGAGGCTTCACACTTTCAAGCTTTTGTAACTTTTGGTGATTGTTTTGGAGGTCCTATTATGTGTTTGACAGTCTGGTCATTATATAATTTATGGTTGTATGATCTGTATCATCGAAGCATAACGAAAATGGATCGTACATATTAAACCGACTGAGTACAATTGAAAATAGACTGATTGTTTAATAAACGATTAGATCACAAACATGATTATATATATTGAAAATCGATCGAATATAGAAATTTCCGAAGACTTACTATTAAAAACCAAATAAGTTATCGATTACGAGTTTTCATGTCTCTCATAAGTGTTTACGTCTCCTTCTCCAACTGGTGCGGGACTAATTGATTGTAGATTGAGGTACTCTAGATATCAAACAATTTCTTTATAGATGGTTGAAAGTACGACCGTGTACGTTTTATTAGCCGAATACGAAAACTTCTCGTTAATAATAATAAAGAAATGATAACTTATAACTATTACTAAAACTTCTAAATTAGAAACAAAGAAGAGATGCATGATTCACGTAACACAGTATAGGGTAGCTTCAATGCATGGGATATGCCAAGTGTCAACTCAACATATTCTTATGAGTTCAATTTCAATGGAGAGAGAGAGAGAGTAGCCATATGGGTATCAAAATTTGTGACCAAATCGAAAACTAAAACCTAATCAATTCAATTCGGCCTGGATCAAATCGAAACTGAATATTATTATATCGTGTTAGACTGTTTTTAGAGCTCGGTAAAAAAATCAAAACTAAAAGGGAAATTTTCAACTACCACTTAAAAGGAATTGATCAAATCACCTACCACCCAAATTATTTTAAAAAAATCACTTACCATTCAAGCTAGACAAACGTTATCCATTTACTGACGGGAAAAAATTGAAATTGTGTGTGCATGTTTATACCCTTATCATTTTAAACTTAAAAATATTAACCAATATGAAAATTACTTATTTGACCTTCTAGTGTAAATAACACCATCTAACCCTGTCAGATTTAATCTCACCGAAACTTATCGTTCTCTTTCATTCTGGGCTGCAACAACAAGTTTGCCCAGTTAGGTCTAAATCCTTGTAATATCTGTTTTTGAATCATTTTCGTACTTCAGTGGTTGTGTTATTGCGATTCTCATAATGCAGAACAGATTCTCATAAAACGATTACAAAAAAAAGCCACAAAAAAAAAAATCAGATCATAAAACAGTGGCGAACTGCAATGCTGCAAAGACTAATCTAAACAACAACACCAAAAAATGAGCTATATATAACCAGAAACCACAGTTGAAGAAATGTCATTGGAGGCAGAAGTTTAGAAAGTAGAGAGAAGGAAAAGGAACTTGTTCAAAAATGAGAGTTGCAGGAGCTGGAGAAGAAAAGACAAAGTAGGTATAACAAATAAAAGTCATATGACAAAGATATCAGAGTTTTGGACGTAGCAGTGACAAAAATGGGAGACGTGATTGAATCAAAGACATGAAAGCAACTTCTCTAGAGATTCTCATCTGTCCATCACATCTGATACGTCGAGGTTAATGGAGGGAATTTTAAACCACGAAGAATGCAATTTTTCATGTTTAGCGGGTCTCTCTCTCTCTCTCTCTCTCTCTCTCTCTCTCTCTCTCTCTTTGATGAGTGTTTTCTTCGGTCGAATCTCTGTTTAACGAGTTAATAAGAGTATCCCCTGCGCTTCTCTTTGCCTCTAAGCTTACTTTTCTCGCCTACGAAACGAACAGGACAGGAGCAAGTAGCAGATCAGCAGTTCATCCTCGGTGGCCTACAGAAGCATTGTCAGCGATCGGAGTAGCAGAGTGAAATAGCAGATCGGCAGTTCAAATTTTGGGTTAGAGGAACAAAAAAATTGGGGATTTTTTGTTCTAAACAAAATACGAAACGAAAAGAGGAGGAAAGGTGAAAAAAGAAGAAGGGTAAATTGGACTTTTCCCCTTATAAAAAGGGTATTATTGTCATTCAAGTATTTTGTCATGCCTGACATCAGCAATTAACGGCTTTGTTAGTTGCTTTTGGATCTTTTGATAAAAGTTTGTCTAACTTGGATGGTAGATGATTTGATCAATTCTTTTTGAGTGGTAGTTGAAAATTTCCCAAACTAAAATGGACTGATTGATAAACCTAAATCTATAGAAATTCGAAACCAAACCAGCCTGACAATACCTATAAGAGCCCATTAAGTGAACATTTTACTATACATGTAGAAAACAAACACTGGAACCGAACACGCCTAATAATGGCCTGATAGAGGTTATTAAACCAACTTTTTACTACATATACATATAGTAAACTGAAACCAAACTGATAGTAGAACGATAAGAGCTCCTTAAGTTAGTCCGATGAAAGCCCAAAACCGAATTGAACTGAAACCGATACCAAAATTTTCTTATTAGGCTATAATTGGGCTTGAATTATAGGATCAAAACTAAATTGACCCACACCGAAACTGAACCAATTGACCCATTAACACCCTACATATAAAAATTACTAAAATTAAATAAAATTGGGAGGTAATTTTCTCTTTTTTAATGGAGCCTGGTTACGTGCAACACGGAAATGGAAAAGGCAAACTTGGGTCAGCCGATCTAAGCCAATCATGTCGGATCGGCCCTACTGTTTGAGCCAGTCACCGATGACTTTATCTTCTCCAGTTCTTTCTTCCAACTCATATTTTCGCTACTCAGAACTTGTTTCTCTCATTTCTCTCTCGATGCTAAGGCTCGTTTGGTTGCAAGGGCATTGAGAATTTTCAAATCTAAAAGAGAAAGTTTTATAGCTATTATTCAAAATTATATAAAGAAAAAATTTAACCCCCCCCCCCACCAAGGATAAAAAACAACCAAAACCCAAAAAAGGAAAAAAACGCGGAGGCCCCAACGAAAATAGTTGAAATACAATTTTACCCTCATATTATAAATAAAATAAAATGTTGAACCTCAAACAAACTATATTTCTCTCCTTTTCTTTTCAACCAACCAAGCCCAACCTAACATTGAGCCCACTTCGACGCAATTCCAAATCCCGCAAAGATTGAAACCCATATCAGCCATGCTCGCTTAATTTATTCATGGCTACCACGAGGAAGGCAACATCACCACGGAACAAAACGAGGAAAAAGGGGAAACCAAAATCGAGGAAAACCAAGAAGGAAAAAGACCCTTGGTTTGCGAAGCGAAGAGAACGAAGAAGACTCTTCCAAGGGCCTTTGCCAACGTATGACCGCCTTCCATGGCGGACTTAAAGCAATTTCGAAACCAAAAGATGAGAGAGAGAAACAGCTCATTTATCCAACGGAATAGAAACGATCTTCCAATTATTACCACAAAACAAATAAAGAAGGAAATACTACATTAAACACAACTTAACAAATAGCGACATTCAAAAATCAGACTCACAAGAACAACAATAGCAACACAACAACAAAACAAAACCGGAAAAACCAAAGGATCAACCACGAGGTCGCCAGGACCAAAAACAGAGAGTAAGAAGAAAAAATGTCCTTTAGAATTTAGGGCCTTGAATTCTAGAATCAAAATAAGAGAGGTCACAACGGACCCCAACACAGGCACGACCGATAAGAGTCACAACGCCAGGGCGCACGACCCGAAGGAAGAAGCCAAAAGCCGAGCTACCGAGAAGAAATGGTGAAGTGAAATAATGAGAAAAGTGTTCTTATAAACAGCGGAGTAGACCGCCATGGAAGAGCCATACATTGGCAAAGGCACGGAAGAGTCTCTCCTTTTCGACATGAAAAGGCGGGGATTTCTATTCGTGTTGTTTCATTTTCCCCCCAATTTTCCGATGAACAATAACAAAAATCTTGACGAGTGCAATGCCATATGTTGGAGCCATGCCAACCCCCAATTTCCCCAAACCCTCCTACCATATGAATCGAATTTGTATAAACTACCTAAATTTCTTATAATATTTAAAAATGATATTTATAAGATATAAAATTTATTTTACTTTTCAAAGGCAAGAGATTTGGATGCAAAGTAAAAGTATAAGTTAATAATTAAATATAGAATAATTTGAATTCCATTACATAGTCATGTCATAACATGTGCTGTAATGATTACAAAATTTTATTTTAAAGTTTAAAATTTTTGTTTCTATTTTCTTTCTTTCTCCTTGCAACTAATCAGAACCTAAGAGAAATTGTCTGATTTCTGAAGGAGAACATTGTATTGAGTTCGAGAACACATTATCTGAGAGCTGATCGATCAAAAAGTTGGTTATTTATTTTAATTTTTTATTTTTTCCTGAATTTTTTAAAAATTTATTCATAAATTAGATTGATAGTTAACAATTGTGCCCAAAATGGAGTCAGACGACAAGGGCCGATCCCTTGCACTTAAACCCTAATCATCATCATTATCAAAATTTTAAGCTTTTACAGAATCTTCTTTTTTAGGGTTTCTTGAATAGTTAATTCTAATTTTTTTTTCTTCTAACTTTACTTCTGTGGGCAGTAGATTGTTTCATTGATCTAAACAATATTAAAGTTCTGATGAGGGGGAAAAAAATGAAGGGTGGGACCTTCAATTAATTAAATATTGAGAAAAGAAAAGATGGCGCGTGGTATCCACGCTTATTCTAAGATTTTATGGGTCCCACTCTGATGTGGCATGGGTCTCCCAAGCTGTCATGCATCTGGTTGGCTGCATTAAGAAGCCAAACTAGTTTTGAATTACTTGCATAGAAATCCTTTAGCCCATTAATCTATATTACACATTGGTATGTGCATCAAATGAACTAAAAGACGATTGGATCCTTAAATATTAGCGTGAGACATCGCATTTTGTAATATATGCATGGTATTATATCTTCAATTACATATAAGGGAAGTTTCTTTTGTGATTTTCTTAGAGAATTTAATTTTACGAAAATAGTCTTTCTATGTTGTGGGGATAAAGCTGTTTACATTCTGCCCCTCCCCAGAGACCCAGATCTTGTAATAGCGGGAGCGTCATGCACTGAGATGCCCTTTTTAGAGAATTAAACTTTCATCTCTCTTTCTTCCTTGATATTTTAAAATCCCTAAAATATATATTTTGAGTTCGTTTTAATTATTTTACTCGAAACATGGTAGGACCATGGACTTGGAAATTTTGTATATGAGATTCTAAACTGCGATTGATTTCCACTATAGATTTACCTTAATCTCTGAAAGGACAATATATTCATGCACATCAAGGCCTAAGCTTGATTTTATAGGGGAATCAGAAAAGCCGTTATAGGTAGAAGTTTCATTTTTTTGCCGTCTTAGTATAAGGGTGTCAATTGGTCAATTTCGATTGGTCTCGACCTTAATCGGGCCTTAACGCCTAAATTGGAAGACCGTGTTGGCTGCCTGAGTAATCGGTCTCCATAACCGGGCCTAATCATTCCTCGTCTCAATCGGCCCATTTTCAAACTTAAGCATGCAGTTGATGAATTCTTCAGTTTTCTCTGCATAGAGGTTCATAATAGAGAATTCACCGACCATGGAGAAGCGGAATCATTTCTTAAATATCCAATAGTAAAATTTACTAAGTCATTCTTCCACACGCAAAATAAGAATGCATTGATTTTCTTTGTAGGTGACCATATATATACTAATGTTCATCTAATAATATTTTTTTTTTGTTCGGAAGGTTCTTTGGTCCTGTTTCTTCCAAATTTTATATTCTTCTCCTCCATTATTATGTTTATAAAGACTATAAATATGAATACATATCAAGGCCTGAGGTGGTCATTCCTCTATAGCATATGTGGAAAAATATAGTTGCTAAATTATTTTGGGGTAGTTATCCATTTAACAATAAAATGTGATATTTCTAAAAATCACTAAGATAAATCTATATCATTTATTTTTATAGTTTTTTTAATCTAAATTATTTCAGAGTTCGGAGAATACATAGTAATGCTTAGAGTATAAATACACATGTATGGTCATACACAGGATGTACATCAATACGAATAAGATATTTAATTAAATTAAAGACAAAATTTTGACATGTGACAAATCTAAACCGTTTGCACTTTATCCAAATGTTGGAATGAACATATCATTTACTCAAATGACAGAATAGATTACCTTGTGACATTCGGAAAATAAGATACCCTTGTGACAATAATAATTTTCAAATTTATTAATCTTGAAAGATGATAAAACCCAACGACTATAATAATATAGTAATGTCACCCTTGACTGAATATTTCATTGATCTAAGTAATTATTAAGGGATATTCTAGTTGCCACTGATCTGATAGTCAATGGGATCGTTCAAAAAACCTCATACCACTTCGTTCTTAAGTACTTATTTTGAGATTTCTACGATGATACACTAACATTTAACGAAACACTATCAATGTCTATAGGCCATTGACAGAAGCCAGTGTTAAGTAGACAAATCTATTATTAAATTATTTGATTAGGTGGAAGAAGCCCCTTCTAAGGGGTTTCCTATAAAATAAAATAAAAGAATTAGGTGGAAGAAAATGAAGGATGGAATTACAGTCTAGACTGGAGGCCCCAAATTAATTATAAAAAAGAAAAAAAAATAGAAAAAGAGGACCCAAGCGCTTGGTGACCACACTTATTTGTAGAATCTTATGGGTCCCATTCTAATGGGGGCAGGAACCTCCCACAGAGACCATTGGCTGCATGAAGAAGCCAAAATGGTTTCGGATTGACTTACCTAATTTTGGCATGAGGCTTCACGCTTTCAAGCTTTTGTAACTTTTGCAGGTCTTATCTAATATGTGTTGTATGGCCATTATATAATATATGGTTGTATGATCTGTATCATGCATCTATAGGTAATGAAAATAGATTGTACGAATTAAACCGACTAGGTCTGATTGAAAACAGACAGATTGTTTAATAATTGATTAGATCATGAACATGATATAACGAAAATCGATCAAATACAGAAACCGCCCTAGACTGACTATTAAAAACCAATTAGGTAGTCAATTATGAGTTTTTACGTCTCTCATAAATGTCTATGTCTCTTTCTCCATCCGGTGTGGGACTAATCGATTGTAGATCAAGGTATTAGTAGAAGAGATATCTCTTTTTATAAAGAGAGAGTCTCCAACTAACATGGGACTAAAATTTTCGGACTTCATATATTTTGATCCATTCTTATATTATTTCCACTGCATTAGTCAAACGTCGACTAATGAGTAGCGACTAAGGTTAGAAAGGACAGAAATCTATAAATAAAGCTTATTGATTGTGTGGTTACTTATCGATTGAAAATCAGTAGTTAAATCATATATCAATACCGAATTTATTGGTATGAGTCTGATTACACTTTTTATAGTCGTGTTCGTGATTATAAACTAGTAATCAATGATTGATCAGCACATACTAAGATAGGTATGTAATAATAATAATAATAATAATAATAATAATAATAATAATATTATTATTATTATTATTATTATTATTATTATAAACATAGTTTTGAAATTACACTTCTTCATCTGATGGTTGAAAATACAATCGTATACATTCACTACCGTATACAAAAGCTTCTGCTTAATAATAATAAAGAATTGCTAACCTATAATTAGCATTAATATTTTCAAATTTGAAAGAAAGGAGATGCATGATTCACGTAACACACTAGGAAAAGGATCCTCTGTAGTGAGGCCACCATGTAGTGAGGATCTCACCCATTCAAAGTGGATTGGCACATCTCCCGATCCACTCAAAGTGCATAGGGATGCATGCGGATCCACTTTGAGTGGATGGAATCCTCACTACAGGAGTCGCCTCACTACAGAGGCTCCCAATCCAACACACTATGGGGTAGCTTCGGTGCATGGCTTCTCCAAAGCCTCGATATGTTTGCCGCGTAACCAACTCCATGCATGGGATATGGCAAGTATCAGCTCAACATATATTCTTATGAGTTCAATTTCAATGGAGAGAGAGAGAGATTTAGCCATATAGGTATCAAATTTTGTGACCAAATCGAAAACTAAAACCTAACTAATTCAATTCAGCTTGATCAAATCGAAACTGAACCTTATTAGAGCGAAATTAGACTGGGTTTTTAGAGCACGGTAAAAAATCAAAACTAAACTAGACCGATTGATAAGCTTAAAACAAACTGACCCAATAGGCCTAAAATCCAAATTCGAAACCAAACCAGCCTGACAATAGACCTATTAGAGCCATGAAGCGAATATTTTACAATACATGTAGAAAACCGACACAGGAACCGAACCAGCCTGATAATGGCTTGATAGAGGTTATTAAACCAACTTGTTACCACATATACATATAGGAAACCGAAACCAAACCGATAGTAGACCGATAAGAGCCCCTTAAGTTAGCCCAATAAAAGCCCGAAACCGAACTGAACTGAAACCGAGACTGGATCGAAATCGAAATTTTCTTACTGAGCTGTAATTGGGCTTCGATGTATAGGATCAAAACTGAATTGACTTAGACCAAAACTGAATCAAACTGACCCATTGACACCCTACATATAAAAATTACTAATATTAGAGAGGTAATTTTCTCTTTTTTAATGGATAAGTGTGCTAGCATACAAATCAAGGGACCGGATCGGAATCGATCGATATGGATTTAGGTCAATGGAGCTTGATCATGTGCAACACGAAAATGGAAAAATCAAACATGAGTTGGTTGATCTAAGCCTATCGTGCTGAATCAGCCTTGCAATCTGAGCCAGTCACGGGTGACTTCATCTCCTCCATTTCACTGCTTAGAACTTGTTTCTCACGCTTCTCTCTTGATACTAAGGCTAAGTTTGGTTGCAAGGGAAGTGAGAGTTTTCCAACCTAAAAGGGAAAGTTTTATAGTTATAACACAACATAATTGTATAGACTATCTAAATTTCTTACTATATTCTATAATAATATTTATAAGATGTAAAATTTATTTGACTTTTCTAATGCAAGGGATTTGGATGCAAAGTAAAATATAAAATATAACTAAATACGAAATGATTGGAAATGAATTGAAGTCAATTATATAGTCATACGATAGCTTGTGCTATGATGATTACAAAAGTTTTTTTTTTTTTTTTTTTAAGTTTAAAACTTTCATTTCCTTTTTACTTTCATTCCCCTTGCAATCAATGAGAGCCTAAGCGAAATTGTCTGATTTCTAGAGGACAACATCGTATTGATTTGGAGAATACATCTTTTGATTAGCCTCAAAATGATTGTAGGAGGAGATCTAACTTGCCCTAAATCAGATTTTGAAAAACTTCCCAAAGCTGAAGTGTTTTTTTTTAATACATTTTTGGGTAGAGAAGTAAACGGATTGAATTCAAATCGAATACATCAGTATCCGAATTTGAATATGTTTACCAATAGTTTTATTTGAATCCGAAATCCACCAAATGTATAAAAAATAAATTCAAATTTGATTTTTAACCAGATGTCTAGTTAAAATCATATTCAAATAAGAAAAGTAACACTACGCTATTTTTGAAATGTATGTACAAAAAATAACAATTAAAAAACACAAAATTACAACTTTTTTATACTTTTTATAATTTTTCATCTTACAATTTACAAAAGCATCAATAAAAAAGAAAGAAATATATCTTAAAATTTTATTTCAACTTTTTTAGCTAAAGAAATACATTTTTTTAGGCTATATGCATCATAACCCTTACGGCTACATTTTTCGCAGATACCTAAATGGTGTTTAGGTGATATCTGAATTCATAGACGAATCCAATCTCAACCATCCATTTACATCTCTTCTACCAAGCAAATTTTACCAAATTACTCAATAGTACAATCTCTTTAAAATCGCATCTCAGCTGATTGAATACGAGATTTCCTAACATAACACACCTTGCAATCTCTTAAATTGGGTGTTACTTGTTGTCACTGAAGAGGTGAAATTAAGATGTGAGAGAATACAATAAAGGGTGCAGAATTGAAAAATAAAAACAGTGATTAACTAAGAGAAAAGAATAAAAAGTGGAAGAGGGGGGGGGGGGACGAAAGAGTGGGAGAGTGGAGAGACAAGGTTGGGATAGTGCAGTGTACACAATAATGAATAATGTCTACAGTACTCGTAGATGAACATGGACATACACGGGATTCATACCATTACAAATATGAAATTGATTGAATTAGATTCTAACATTTGACGTGACTAATCTAGACTAATCCGCTCTGTCCAACGGTTAGGATGGACATATCATCTATCCGATGGTGGAATAGATACTTTGTGATGCTGGGAAAAATAACTGAGGAGAGTGACTTTTGGAAAGTGTCAAACTTGTCTTGAGTAACATGGATGGGGTAGTTAAACTTAAACCCAAAAGTGCGTAATTATGTAATTTATTCATATTTTAGTTAACTTTGAACTCCCAAGGAAATTGTAAAGAAAATTCCTTCCTATATTTATGATGTTTGAAAATGATTTTTTTTTTGTGTTTTCTAATTAAGAATTGAAGGTTCATCGTCTTTTAACTGGTCCAAAGATTCCTTTTAATGAGCAATTATTGGGTCATCACGAAAACCATAATATAGTGGGGTTATTTTGGTACTTAAGGGGAAGAGTGGGAGGGTTTTGCACGATCTAATGAACACTGAGGTCAAGTGTCAACAGTTATTGATACCAGCCTATTTTGGTATTTAAGGGGGAGAGAGGGAGAGAGTGGCACGACTTTGCATGATCCGATGGACACCGAGGTCAAGTGTCAACCGACCCGGTCTCAATAAGAATATCATTTTTTTTTAAATGCTTTAATGCATTAGTATGATGGGTTGGCCATATAGGCCCCGATTGGTAACACTCCCGCTCTCAATTTCTTGATTCCCATTTTTCAAATTCTTCAATATACAAGTATCAAATCACTGTTTGGTACCGTTACTCAAGAATAAATTCTGGAATATAATCAAATCAAGAACATGGTTTGGTTCACATTGTTCTGAAATCAATTTCATATCAACATCAGAATAGATTCATGGTTTGTTTTGCTTCATGTGAGTTCTCACTTCTTTCCTTTGTGTGTCAAAATCACGATTTCACTCCCAATATTTTATTTTCGGAGCAACAAATTCATGAATCTTACACCTAAATTTGGCTATTTGATTCTCTAGAGCATAAAATCAGACCAAATTTGGCAAACCTTTCCACTCTCATAACAATCCCTTGGAATGAGAATCAATAGAATCTAGAAAGTGTTATCAATCAGGGTATAGACTGTTAGATTTATATGTGAACTTAATTAATTACCTAAACTAGTTAATTCAGTGGGAGTCTGATTGATACGGTAGAACTAGTTTGATTTGATTTGGTTCGTTACATGGTACGAGATAGGTTTGGTAACCCTAATTCTATTATGGGAAGGATTTTAGGGTTACATCTGTATTCTATAAATACAATGTTAGAATCCCCACAGTTACAGTTAATCAGTTCTCTCTACACCCATTAGCAAGTGATATCAAAATATCCTTTGAAGGCTGTAGAAGACTGTGGCCGAGAAATTTCGATCAAAGCTTAGAGTATAGAGGAATCTGATTTCACATATAGGTATGTCTTTATGTTCATTAATAGTATCATCTCCATTGTATTCTATGGTGACTATATGGATTGGAATGGGTTCCATCGAAACCCCAATCATGTTATATTCTAATAGTTAGTATCAGAGTCAACCATACAGACTTAGAATCAAAGGTTTTTTAATGAAATGACATACTAGAAAATTAGTTTTGAGATTGGGATTTTTTCTCCCTATTTCGATCGAATTTGTCAAAGGTTTGTCTTTCGCTGAGCCATACGATATCAGAATATAGTCATATAATATATCAAATCGAAGGGCTCGACGAGACGATTACGAAAAAAACAAAAACAACTAGAATCTGATGTCGAACGCTCCCTCACTCGTCGTCAAAAGTAGAGTGAGATTCACTCTCCGGGGAAGAAATTAAAAAAAAAAACTGTGGATTTGACGATGCCGATTCAACACCGGACAGCTTGAGTAGTAAAGTCTTGTGCTATGAATGCATAAGCAGGTAAAGAACCCGATAAAACAAATCTTGGTTTTCGTTTCCCTTGTGACGAACCTGGAAGAGGGGGTACATGCCAAGTATCCGCCTGGGATCATGTCTTCGACGGATGCTCCTATTACACTTGTAGTCTCGGAAGGATGAGAACGAACTATGTAGCATCTACATTGAGAATTCAAGTATTGTATACGTCATTAGTCCGATGTGCCGCCTTGCATGCAAGCGAAGCGCTATTGGCGTCAAATCAGCATCACCCGAAAACCCTAAACAGTTGACTTGGGATCAACTCGGGCCAGGGCCAAAACAGTCAGGGTTAATCCAGACCTAAGACCAGATTTGCTGCACACGTGCGATACAAGACCCAACCTACTAACCCGATAACCTGCCCGTTACCCGACCTGCTAACCCACTTATTTTACCCAAGAACCCGTTTGGTTGGACCAAATGAATCGATGGTTGAACCGTCTGGTTAGACCACGGTTCGATTTAGACCAAAGTAATTAAAAAAAAAACTTAAATGTATATTCAGTTAGGTTTGAATCGAACCTTGACAGACCGATCCAACCCAAGCCAAACCGGATTGATCTTAATAGCCCATGAAGGCCTGTTTGGCTTTTTTTTGTGATAAAACTACATCAAAACATGATTTTGGGAGCTAGGAAGGTCGGATTGACCTCTGATTTGTTCTATTGGACTCCATTTTTTATGCTCTTTAATCTGATATATATTTTGAAATATTTTGGTACATTGAAAAATATGTTATTATAGAAAAATATCCTATGAGAACTCAATTTATAGTATTTTTATTAATTTTTTTAAGTTATTGTACCAAATTGATTGTTGAGCTATTGTGCATGGTTGTAAGAATATTTAGACTTGTAAAATTATATTTTAAAACATTCTAGTTAAATATATATATCTCACATGAGCGGTAGGTTGGAATTTATTCATATCATGATGGAATTTGATGTGACCACCAAAATGACAACATGTTTCATTATGATGCGTTTAAATTTAAGGGTCTGTGTTTGTAAATGCTTTAGTTTGACGGTGTTCACCCAAAGGTGACATTGTTTAAGTTTATTGAAATCAGGATTTATGGCTGTTGTATAAAGATTCTAGCGTGACCACCAAAGTGGTAACCTGATTCTATCATAATATACTCAAATCTGATATTTGTGTATTTGTAAACTACAGCAAGGAAGTACAGTACTCACCTAAAAGTGACACTGATATAAACTCTCACTTTTATGGATGTAGTAAGGATTGACATTGTCCACTCAAAGGTGGTGTTGTCAAAGATTATAAAAAATTCATGCACATGGTTAAAGGATTGTGGCTTTAGGGGTCTTCATCCATCCAAAAATGGTGAGATTTTTTAGAGTCATTATTACTTTGCAGTTATTACACAGATATTGAGAGGACTAATGCACATATTGTCCCAAAGAATGTATGCGTAGTTCGACTAACTTTTCAAAAGTATAAATTGACTTATATATATATATATATATATATATATATATGCTAACTAATTTTGTTTGGTATTAATCGTAGACTTACAATTATTTATATTGTAATATAGTTATGGACATGTAATAATTAAATACCTCAAGATGCCTATTATTGTTAGTCAGTTCTTTTAATTGGCATGAAAATTAAAAACTAGTCTAGGACTGTTTAACCTAGATGTACTCAACAGAAAATTATATTTTAGTTCTTAGAGTGTTCAGTCCCTAAGGTTAAGTAAAGCAACATTCTGATGAAAAACATTGAATGAGGATATTCCCTGTGAAATCTAAATAAATATTTGATATTTTAAGAAAGGATGGAGAGATGTTTTAATACTTAAGCTCATCAGTATCAGTTTTGATGATAATGAAGTATGAAAAAGTACAAGATAGAGTTGTTAACTGTTAATGATAAGCTTAAAGATAAGTGAACATTTGTAAGTAATTTACTAGAACCTATGTAGGTGACACTGTAAATTTTCACTTCCTCACAAGAACGGTATAGTCAGATCTTGATAACCTATAGTATTCAAAAGATATAGTGAACCTAAAATAAAAAAACTAATGATAGAAATTCAAAGGAAATAAAAGATATGAATGCTAATGTCATAGTGTATAAGACATATCTAAACAAAGATAAAGTGCAAAAGAGATAGAAAAACTCATAGAAAGAAATATATTTTTTCATAGAATAATCAGAAACTTTATGACAAAGAATGAACATTAAAGAACTGCAAGATAAAATGGATCTAAGTAGAATGAAATTCTTGTAGTGTGATTCAAAAGAGACATGTAAAGAAAAATTATAAAACTGGACAAGCTTAAATGAAAAGGAATAAGGATTATGAAACTTCTGAGTAAGAAGGTACAGTACATTGGATACTTAAGCATTAATTGTAGTCTAAACCCGTAGAAATATCAAAACATTTAATTTATTCTTCTTAGATTATCTATTTTTGAAATTTAAACTGTATATTAGTATCTTTTACCCTGATCATTAGGGTTTTGGACTGTTGTCCAAAGAAAGATTGAAAAAAATAATAAATCTTTCTTCTAAAGTTCATAACATGTATATATGTGATAATTAATTAAAAGAAAAGATGACAAGATTAAAGTAAATGAAAGTTATTCATAACAAGAATTTATTAGATTTGAAGGACATCGAGATTTTATCTAGGACTTCTTGTCACAGTTTAGTCCATGGGTGTTTTTTTCAAATTATAAAAATTAAGATGAAAAAAATTATATTAAAGGAATTAAAACTATTCGATCTGAATGAGAGAGTTTTGTATTATGGGAGACCATGTGAGACTGGTTTATTCCCTGATAAATTTGAGTAAATATTTACAAGAGACTAAGAATGTATTTGATCTTGTAAGAAAAAATTGATATTGCAGCCTATATTATTAATAGAGTGTCTAGTTAATCAGTTTCAATTTAAGTTGTCTTCTTGTTTGAGAATGTGGAGTTAACATGATTTTATAACACTCGTGAGAGAGTGATTATTTTAGAATATTGAGTTATCATTTTATAAAATATCAAAATAGATCTGAAGGATATAATAAGATTCTTAAGTTTGATGAGACCACATGAAAATGACTGTGGAATAACCAGTTGAGATAACAAAAATATTACCAAAGTATAATGAAATGATTATAAAAATATTCATTAAGATCGATGCTTTAGCCATAGTAGCAGAGTCCGATGAGACAATGAGAACTTATACTAGACCATGTAGATATGTGATTTCATCTAATAAAATATTATATTTTAAAATAGATGTTTTAGTGTTGGACAAAATGTAGATCCCAATAGTTTTGAACAAGTTATCAGTATTAAAATTACTCTTGAATAGTTAATGGTCACAAAAGATGTATTGTTGCCTATGAACAATAACGAGACTTTGAATTTTGTGCTTTATCGATGAACGATGTACTTATAGGCCTAAAATAGAAATATAAAAAATATATGATTTCAGTGGAAGAATTGATTACTACAAAGTAAGACTTGTAGAGAAGTGAAATCACACAAAGCAAAAGAAAGTTATAGATTTCAAATCTTTATGGTCTTAGTTGTTTTTTTAAATTTACAATTGCATCAGATAGATGTAAAGATCGTTTTGATCAAAGAAAATCTCGAAGAAGATGTTTATATGCTTTAATCATAAGATTTTGTGATAAGGATAAAAAATATATATTTTGTAGACTTATAAAGTCAATATGTGGATTAAACAGGTATCCAGGTAATACTATCTAAAGTTTGACAGGATTGTATCTTCTTTCAATTTTGTTGAAATTATGATTGACCATTGTATATATATATAAGTCTGTAGGAGCGGTTTCACTTTCTAGTCATGTGTATTGATGGTTAATCACTAGCTTGTAGTGACATAGTTTGCTAGTTGAAACTAAAGTTTTAATGCCTGATAAATTCAAGATAAAGAATGTATGAGTAAAATCCTTGTATTTAACATTGAGTTTCTTCATGATAGGAAAATTAAAATTTTAGATTTGTCTCAAAATATAAACATTCTTCTTATTTTCGAAATGTTTAGTATGCATGTAGAACCATTAAGTTGCAAATGTTTAAATCAGTAAAGGAAACAAATTGACAGAATTATATACAAGGAATGATATTGAGTGTAAGCATCTACACTATAGTAGGGAGCTTGATATATGCTCATAGTTGTAATCGTTTTATGTAACATTTTCATTGAGTGTTATGAAATTTTTTTAGTTGGATGCTGGTATAGCTTATTGGACAACGAAAAAAAGGAAGGTCATGCGGTATATGCAGAGGATCAAGGATTGCATGTTCATTTATGAAAGTAGTGATACTATAGGCTATTTTGATGTAATTTTAATGTTTCCATTGATGACAAGAAACTATATCAAGGTTCATTGTTATGATGGTAAGGTTTTGTAATTCTATGTGAAGATAACAAATAAGGTATCTAGTGTAAGAGTTTCTTTTCTAATTTAAAAATTATAGACTGTACTTCTAAACTATTGAGATATATTGTGACAACGGTTTAGCTGTGTTCTTCTCAAAGAATAATAAAAAATCTAATATTTCACAGCATAATAGAGATCGAATCTCTTCAGATAAAGAAAATGTTTAAAGATTTTATATCATTGTAGATTCTCTGATGAAGGTTTTGTATGAGAGTCTTCAAGAAACGATATGTCCAATATAAAAATAATTAAAAACAATCAATATTTTTCAGAGGTTTAAGTAGCCAAAGATCTAAGAATCAGTAGGAATCTTTAGATATGCTTAATCAGTGGAAGATTTTTAATGTTTATGCTTATGTTTTATAATGCTTACTGTGTTTGATTGTATTGTTCATGGTGTAATGGATACAGTTTTGTAACCATGGTTTTGTTTACATTAGTATTTGTATTATTACTATTTTACATATATAGTTATATGTTTGACATGTCAAAGATAAATCAGGCTGTATTTAACCAAAGATAAATCAGACAGTATTTAGTCAGACATCAGGCAATATTTAGTCAAACACTAGGCAGTATTTAGTCAAAAGACGAATATGACAGTATTCAGCTAGATATATGAGATAGTATTCAACTATATAAACAATGATGGTAAGTCAAAGTGCGATATTAATCCAAGCTAGAGGCGGTTTGCAATGAGAGGATAATATCAAAGAATCAAGGCGGTGTATAGCTAATGTATGATATTATATTTTTGAATTATTTAAATACC
Source organism: Protea cynaroides (assembly GCA_028583415.1). Taxonomy (NCBI): domain Eukaryota; kingdom Viridiplantae; phylum Streptophyta; class Magnoliopsida; order Proteales; family Proteaceae; genus Protea; species Protea cynaroides. Next base: position 10,670,137 of record CM053276.1, on the reverse strand, counting down.
ATGTTTTATTACTCATAAAGATTTTTTGGGTATTTTGATTAAGGTTATTTAATCACTTGGACTCGTATGAGAGTTTACTTTCATGTATTATTTCAGGTGATTCATGTATTGAGTAGACATCTGTTATGGTTGACAGAAGGCCGTACACTGTATATTGAGGTGTATTATCCACTGTTGTTCGCATTGATAAGCTTGATGGATGTTTCAAAGTTAATGACGATTTAGTATGTTGGATTCTGTGGCCACACTGGTTGACGATGATTTTGTAATTAATATAACCCAAGTGAAAGATTATTAGATTTATATGTAGGCTTAATTAATTACCTAAACTAGTTAATTCAGTAGGAGCCTGATTGACACGGTAGAACCGATTTGATTTGATTTGATTCGTCATATGCTATGAGATAGGTTTGGTAACCCTAATTCTATTATGGGAAAGATTTTAGGGTTACATTTGTATTATATAAATATAGGGTTAGAGTCCCCACAGCCATAGTTAATTAGTTTTCTCTGCACCCATTAGCAAGAGATATCAGGATATCCTCTGAAGGCTGTGGAAGACTATAGCCGAGAGATTTTGATCAAAGCTTGGAGCATAGAGGAATCAGGCTTCACAAATAGGTATGTCTTTATGTTCATTGATAGTATCATCTCAATTGTATTCTATAGTAACTAAATGGATTAGGATGGGCTTCATCGAAACCCTAATCACGTAATATTATAACAGTCTACTACAAAAAATCTTTTGGAATGCAATTGCATAAGAATCTTCTATTTAATAATTGAAAGATAGACCACAGTTTGCTTTAAAACTAAGACTTTAATCACAAATAGATTCTCAGTTCTAATAGAATAAACAAAGGATGTGCAATCCTAATTGTAGAGATTTGTTTATTTTTTCAATCTCACTTTGTATGATAGAATAATGTTTAATAAAAATTGTTTAATTCAAAAAAATTACAAATAAATATATTCAACTATTTTATATAATAGTTTGACTCGATGACTTTCGCCAATAGTGTGGGGAAATCTCTTGTGCCACATCAATCACGATGTGGAAAATTCGTCAACAGGGGTTCATATGATCAAAGACGAGAGAGTGTCAATGTGAAACCTATGTGGTCATAATGTGATAGGATGTGAGAAAGCATCTCGAAGCCAATGGCGTGAGAATCTTTTTTTAATCAAAAATATGAAAAGGCAAAGACTTGGAGACACCTCCTCCCAATTTACTAGCGTATATATAATAATTGTTGTGATAATGAAGATGATAAGGGGAATTAAAAGACTTTTGGCAAGCACGAAGAGGTAAACAACTCTAAACCGGCATGAATGACGACACATAGCTAAGTTTGAATACTTCCGTACAAATAGGTATCTTCAATGGGACCCACAAGGACAAGGGGCAAGAAAAATTTCAAGAGGGAGAGTGTTTGTAGAAATTGAATCCTAAACATGATCAGATAAGTAAAACAAAATATAAAGAAAATTTCACACAATGCGAAGATGTATGTAGTTCAATAGGGATTTTATTGAGATCTGCTTCACTTTCAATGGAGAATAGGGTTATAACACTCGTCCTCATGCCTTTCACCTTGTTATAGAGAAAACCATTGCTATATATTTATAGCAAATCTTATAAGGATATATTTACCGAAATACCAATATAGCCCTTTGGGATTTTAATTTTAAGAATTGTACTCCGAAAACCATGTTTAACTCATGGTTTATGTCGTGACAGGTCTCCTAATCATAATCGGACAGGAAAGCGAGGTCGGATGACAAACCACTATATCCAGGTATGAGAAATGATGTGTAAAAATATAATTTTTACATACCGGTCTCAGTACCGGTCTCACTCTGAGTGAGACCGGTATGTGCAACCGGTATGTATTTCTCAAGTGGAGACGGACTCCAGTGGATCCCACACTTCGAATCCGAGTTAAGAAGACCTTTTAGACTTAAGAGACCTTCCTATAATGGTCTCCCACTATATATATGCATCACTTCTTCTCTTTAGATCATTTCCAAACACTCTCAAACCCTAGAGCCGTCTGGAAGAGATCTGAAAAGGAACAAGGAGGAAGGAGGCTATGCGAGAAGGGGATCTTCCGTTGGAGGGGAGCACCGCCATTCAACAAACACTGATAAGTACTCGACCTCTGTATTGATGTTTGAGATTACAAATTTACGGCATAATGATCCAAAACGCTAGAACTGTAAAACCCTAGTTTTATTAAGATCCATTCTGAAAAGGATGCGACGAAATAATCTAAACCTAGGTGACTAAATAGGTACTTGACCTTATAATGGTTTAGGAAGAACCTTAAAAACTAAGCCGATGATCGACGAGAGAGGGAGATCCAAGATTGGGCTCTTGGACCCATACCGATGGACATACCGGCTGGACAATAAGTCCTGCGGTATGGTCCTACAGTACAAGCACATACCGGCTGCAGTATACTGAGACCGGTACTGAAACCGGTATGTGAGACCAATATATACCACAGGCCCATACCAGTAAGACCGGTACTGCCACCGGTATGCTTATCGGAGCCTGTTTGCTTGACCAAACTTGGTTCTGACTAATTGGAACCCTAATAACCAAATCCTAATCTATAAATATGATCTAGTAGGACCTATAGAAGGCGTGAGTGGACTCTGTGATGCAGAGCGGACTTGCAATCCCGCGTCAGGTAAGGTACAAGACCCCAAACCCTAATTAACTAAATAACAGTAAACCGTTGTGATCATATCTGGTTCAGTGATTATTGTTTGTTGCTTGTGCACTTCACATGCCATCCAGTTATTTAAATTATATTTTCTGTTCATGCATATTCGTATGCTAGGAATGTTGTTTGTTTAGGCATGTGAATGTTTTCGTTAGTGTGTGGAATGTGAGGGGGAGTGGAGCCCTGGATATATCCTCACACTGAAACATTTTCATATCGCCGTCTACCTTAGCAGGCTTGGTGCGAATAGGGTATCGGGGGGAGGACATGGGATTGTGGCTCCGCCTGCCCACCAGACTCAAGCCCTATCTCTATGTCATAGGGAGCTGGGCTAGGGTAGGGCCATAGATACTGTGATGACATATAGGACTGGTTAGAAATGGAACCCACTTGCAAGCCCTTGCCAACAGAGGTTTAGGTGTTGGTGCGATGTAGGGTATCAGGGGGAGGACATGGGATGGTGGCTTAGCTTGCTCACCAGACTCTAGCTCTATCTCTACATCGGAGTGAGTGATGTGGGACAACAGCAGTAGTGTGGATCAAAGCTTGGCTGTTGGGTGTGCTCATACTCTCGTGCATGGAGGTGCGGTGGCCGCCAAATATTTTCATACTATTTTACAAGTTATACCTGATACAATTGTAATGTTATCTCATGCATTTGTATGTTACATTGGTCTTGTGCTTTATTGAGCTAAGTTGTGAGCTCACCCGTATATATATACTCTTTTTCAGATGTTGATGCAGGTTACATCGTTGATGACTTCATGGCTGCCCCAGCGTACGGGACAGTGGCTGCTATAGATTCACAAACAGTGGAGGACAAACATGATGCCTCATGCGAGTGCTCTTACTGTATGTTCCTTTAGGGTTTTTTTTTTCAGTTGGGTATAGACAATGTAATAAATTATTCTTTATGATTGTGAATGATGTCATAACTAGATAATTATTAAATTACAAATAGTAAACTCAGTTCATTTATTTATTTAAATTCGTTGCTATTTATTACTCTCTGATTATGGTTGTTTGCTTGGGATGGTTTGTTGACACGGTCTATTGAGATCCTGGTGTGAGCCGTGGTTTGGAGACGGTTCACTCACACTTTTGGTTCAGCCGGAATTGAGGTGTGACATTAATGGTCCTTCGGAGTTAGCCCACAAACTCATGGGATGGAATACAAGACATCTTAATCCCAACGGTGGAAGAGGAAAAAGGAAAAAATTGAGGCAAAAGCTTTTTTTGGCTTGTCGACTAGCTAAGGACTCCATGGTCTTGAGTCATCCACCCTAAAAAAATGCGAAAACCCATCCCCTATAGATGAAGTTCAGTACTTGCCCCCCTTGTGACCTTGTCACTGCACCTAGGGCTATCAATAGGTCAGTCTCAATTGGGATTAATCGGTCCCACCATTTTAACACCCCACACTATGACCACTTGTTTAGCTAATTGGTCCCTCATCAGCAAGGCGTGGACAAACTTATATTTCATTCGACCAATTTTGGTCCATAATTGGTCTTATACTAATTGGGCTAATCAGTCTATAAACGAATTGTAACAGGCTCATGCCAAGTTTTTAATAAAGATAGAAATATGTTGGGCTTCAAATCCATAATTATTCTCATGTTGTAGATTAGATACCTCTTGTGAGAATATAAAAGGCTCTTATTAGGCTTATGATCACTCATGTAGACGAAAACGATGACAAAAAGAACGAGTGGAGGACTCAAGAAATGAAAGAGAGTAAAATAGGCTTTAATGTTTTAGGTTTTTAACTTTAGGGTTTTATTCGTTTGGTCTAAACCAAGATTCAATTCAGTTTAAAGGTATATTCAATCGGTTCGACAGACTATACCCTTGCATCATGAACACCCATTTAATAATCGAACTAAAACCCCCTATTGGTCTCGGTCCATAATCAATCGTGTTCGGTCAGGCCTGAAATTGACACCCCTACGGCTGTGCCCTCAATTTCTCTGGTCTTTAAAACAAAGAAGCTCTTCCCAAAATTTTAAACACCAACAAAAAGGAGTGAGAATTTGGATGATTCGATTGAGTTGTGAAAGTGCCTTTGTAATTCTATAATGTCATCAGGTTCTGCAACCCAAACGCCATGTTTTTTATGTGAGGTTTCAATCCTCACGATCTTCATAAGAACAATAATGATTTGAAAATTGACAATTTAACATAGCAAAACTTGAGAGAGAAACGTAAGCCAAGTAAAGCTGCTAATGTCACGGATATAGCAATTAGCAAACATGAAACACCCGTGTATTCTTGGCCACTATAGAACTGTATAAAAAAACCTTATATATTTACTCCCTGGAATCAAGTTTCTTAAAGAATTCTTGCAGAAGATAAAGCAAGAAAACACTTCCAGAGGAGTCATCAGCCATGTCAATGGAGCTCTCGCAATGGCGGGCGCAGACTACATCGAATGCAGCATCATATTGAAAAGTTGGAGCACTGGAACGAGGAGCAACCGCAGCTGTATCTTCGGGATGAGAAAGGACCAAGCATTGTCCAAGATAGAAATGACAATAAGTCCCCCTTCATTCTAAATGAACAGCAAATGAAGACCAAGTTACAAGCATGGGCTAAAACCGTTGCTGCTATCAGTCTTTTACAATCTTTGTCTGAACTGATATACGTTGCTGCTCAATGTTTCAAAGTTCTCCCTCACAACCTCAAAAAATTTTATTAAAAAAAAAAAAAAAAACTGTAGTCAGTTTATCTCTCTAATGGTGAATGTTTACCTACCTCTGTTCTCTGTATATGAATGCCCGAACTATCTAGCGATACACTTTTCTCCGTGGGTAGAGAGAATCTGGGTTCTTTGTAGAATGGAAGTTTCACTGAATTCTTTCCTAAAACATCTGATATTATTAATCAGTAGGTAAAGCATCAAAAGAGGTTACCTCATCCTTAAATCAAAGTTTGTTCCTTTGGAAGAACCAATGAATCATTGAGTGCCAGTTTTTGTTTTGATTCACTAAAATCAATCCAGAAATACCAATAAAGTTTGTGAGATTCTTTCTCCCTCAAAGACAACTGACAGGCTTGAGTTTTCTTTACCCCTTACTGATGATCATAGATAGTTCACTGAAGACAAACATTTTGAGCTGCATATACGAACAAATGAGAGGGCCTTACATGAGGTACTTCCTTTACATTCAACCTTTGGAAAAACGACAAACAGTGCATCCAACAAAATCTGGCTGTTTCTGAGATACAATTCTACATGGACAAATCACAAAGCTCTACATTCAGCCTTTGGATAATCAACATAAAAATACATCCAACTTAAAGGAGATAGGGGAATTTTTGTGGTTGGACCAGATTTATCCACTGTCATCCCCCGCCAGATAATTCAATGGCATCTTGGTTGTATATTGAGTCTTTTCCTCAGTCAAATCTCCTCTGTAATCTACCATACTCTTGTCTACGAGTAACCTCAAACTTGCTGCCACTCCTCCCACCTCTCAGCTAAGCCTTCCCCTACCAACATCCTTACCACCTTTGACATTGTTGGACGATCCTCAAGTGAAGATTGAGTACAAAGCAAGGCAACTTGAATCATCATCTCTACCTCATGGCTATCGTAGTTCCTGCTTAGGTTGCGGTCCACAATAGCATCCAGTCGTTTCTCCCGTTCCAGCTTCTTAACCTTCACCAGCAGAAAAACCACATTAACTAAACAATCAGAGGATACATACAAGGACATGAAAACCAAAAGAAAGGTTGGCATGCATATCTTGACAAAGGAAGCAAACTGCCAAAAAAATAAGGTTGTTTTTTACTGGTTTTCCCCTGTCAAAACGTGGAACTTTAGCACCCAAAGCCCTACTTATAATACCAACATATATACCTAGTCAATCCACACTCCAATCCTACATAAGAAAATTATTAATCAATATAACATAATGAAGTTGCCCATCAGGATTAAGTAACTCACATGGTCAAGCAATAAAACATCTTCTTCTTCAAATCATGAAAAGTCAATTGCACGCTGTCCTGTTACAAGTTCTAAAAGCATAATCCCATAACCAAAAACATCGGTCCTCTCAGATGACTTTCCAGTAGACAAATATTCAGGTGCTATGTGGCCCATGGTCCCACGAACTTGAGTTGTCACATTAGTCTTTCTTACATCCACCAATTTTGCCAGGCCAAAGTCACCAACTACAACTTCAAAATCTTCATCTAATAATACATTAGCAGCCTTAACATCACAATGAATAATCTTGGGATTGCAGTGTTCATGGAGGTACTCTAACCCACGAGCTGTGCCTAAAGCCACTCTCTTTCAGGTAGGCCAATTTAACACCAGCACCCCTGGCTTAAGTTCTGCATTAGCTTCAGCTAAGTAAGTACTAGAAATGAGAAAAGACAAAAACTCATAAGCAACTGAGAAATTATTCCAATAACTATTTAAGAGCTCACTAACAAAAAGGATCCATGCCACTAATTCAAATAAACAATGTCCCCATAATACTCTTAGAAATAGGGAAAAAAAAACAGTAATTGGAATACTAATTGTTTGGATTTGGGACCTATTTAACATTGTTTTTAAGTAACAGCAGGAATGATGTTCCCTTGATCAATATCACATTTTACATATACAAGCCAACTAAACTCCTCAACACTAACAAAAAAGCAAGCAGACATAGTGACATACACATCAAAAAATGTGAAGAGACTACATTCTACCAGTTGAGACTACATAACCAAAACTATTGCAAACCTGTTAGAGATCACCATGACCAGCTGGCAATATTGTATATAGCCATATCAGGTTTACTTCTAATTTACTCTATTATACAGATATCCATTGTAAACAATTATATGCTGGCAATACAATCACAACAAAACCCTTTTCCCATAAAGTTCAAGAGCTTCAAACTTTCTCACAACCTGCTTCTTAAGATATCATCATTGTCTTGCACTACAATTGCATGACAGCAACCCAACACCACATTACTGATCTACCCGTTAAAAAGAGATGTGGCCAAAGGACATTTTTCTGGGTTTCTGCACAGTATGTAATGAAATATGCGAACAATCCACAGCCACAGCATGTGGCCCTGCATGAATATGTGATTTGAGTAAAAAAATGTAATATTTGGTATATTAAGCATGATTTGGACAAAGTCCTTCGCTGAATCTGTCATGGCTGCAAGTTTGGGCTGGTAAGAAGTACTTCGCCATCTAATTGGAGGGAGTCAGTAGTCAATGACCTATTGCAGAAAGAAAAACAATGGTGATCCACAACTTCCCATTCTTCCTTTTCCCACTTTTTCTTTTTTAAGCCTACATGCTGTCTGATGAACTCCTATCCAATTGACATTCTGCCATCAAAACCTAGAGATTGTAAGTTCATAGTGACCAGAATGTGGAACATGGTGGAGCATTCACTTTTTTGGTTTAACCTGCAGTTGTCAGAACATTGCAAAAAAGCGGAAGTGTCAAGGATATTGAAAGAAAAGACAAATCCCATTCATTGGAAATTGCTCTGGAAATACCTTCAGATCTCAAGTTACAATAACCAGAGTGTGGTGGGGATGCAGCATTACAAAATCATGAACATGAAAAAAATTCAAAAGCTGAAGAACTTTGTTTGTTGCTGGGTGGATGGGGGTGTGTGTTGGTGTCCACATGCAACTATGAATGTAACAGACAAGGAGAGGAGGATGGATAAAATAATCTCTTCTTATTCAATTAATATTACGGGCAAGGATCAAAGTAGCCCTGTTGCACACCATGCCCCAAATGGTGGAGTAGGTCCAATTTGACAGCTTTAGGAAATTAGGGTTTAGCTTATGGCTCAGTCAAGACCTTGTGATCACACACTACAGTACACATTACTCAAGTAGTAGTCACACACTACACATTACTCAAGTAGTAGTTCATACGTCAACTTTCAGGAATACAAGAGTAGTTATCGTACCAATTTCCAAACTATAGGCATGGGCTAGTTTTTAGAAGCCCCTTTTTCTGTTCACTGATTCCAACAATCAATAGCAACAGCTTTGTTTCTGTTCTTTCTTATTTCAACTTCCAGTTATTAGTCCTCCGCTCTCAGTTTTCTGTTCTTTTATATCACCTTGAGCTTAAGACAATTTCTAAAAGCTCATAAGCTAGGTTCTACTTTGAGTTTTAGTAGCTTCTACTTCATAATTTTGATGGTTTAGCAAATTCTAATGTTTTCTGTCACAGCCTAAGGCTTGAACCCGACGCTATATATATGGGTCAACCATGCTTCAAAGACAATTTTCAGATCAATAGAAGCTGCTGTTCGCATTCAATAGCTGATAAGGACTCCCAGGGTACAATTTTTTTCCCAGGGGGAGAGCGGATCTGTCAAGTTGGATAACTCTAGTTTAAATGGTGTTATTACTTACTTTTTATCACCCTGGCTTGTTTCTGATAGTACATAGTTCAGGTTGTATCGACCCTGTAATTGGCCTGAGAAATCTGACATATTTTGACCATAGCTAGGTCTGATTAAAAGGGTTGCGTGACCAAAGTTTCAGACCCACCCATCCAGAAATTTCTATTCTGCCCTAATTTAAAGTTATTGATTTCCTTTTATTTCTGTTCCTATTCATCTGCACACAGTTTTTGTTCTGTTACTTAACCAGGCTCTATTATCACTGTTTCCACTGTCCTCAGTAGCCCAATCTGTCCTACAGCACTTCCTCAAGCCTGTCCTAATTTATTAACTTAGTGTTAGGGTTTCCAGCTGCACCAAGTCTGGCATCCCTAAGAAAAAGAAACAAGTGGAAGTAACATATGAGATAATATGGTTTAAATTTGGACTTTAAGTAATTTAGGGGGTGTCGTCAATGGTTGGAGACCAAAAACAAAACAAATACCAAAAAGAAAAAAGACAACAATCAAAGAACAATTTACTGTCTACTCATAATTAATTCTATTCCAACAATCTTAATCGCATGACTAATCTAATATTTGGATCTTGAATTGATAAAATAGAATTTCTCAACAAAAAATCAAGTTTGGTTTGTTGATTGTCTAAAACTGGTGACCATGTCACATAACTCCTGCGATGATGCATGTGAACTCAGAAATCTTTGGAAGTGATCTAGCATACTTGCAAATAATCAGACATGAAAAAGAAAAAACTGCTTACAGATGTATCATAAATAAGCTTTATCCTACTAATCATTAGTTGTATATTTAATCAAGTAAATCAGCTAACATCCTTATCCTTCTTTTAAAAAAGTGACTTATGACTTAAGTGCAAGTCATTTTCCATATATTAAAGGTAATCATTTGTAGCCATCCCCTTAGTTGGGATAAGGCTCTGTTGTTGTTGTTGTTGTTGTTGTTGTTGTTGTTGTTGTAAAGGTAATAATTTGTAGAGTAATCTTTCATATTTCTGTCTTATCCAAAAGAATGGGGACATAATGAAAAAGTTTGTATATGTTAGACGTACTACATACAATTTTACTCAAAATGTTTGCATTTGGTTACACTAAAACAAAACAGACCCCTAAAAATGGAAAATTTTCCCTTCAATTGACTGATCCAACAAAAGCTAATCAAGTGCTCTTCTTTCCTTTCTCAGTTCCTGTTGTTGCTTCAATTAGCCAAGCAGGTCAAGGGTTTTGTTAGAGGTCAATTCAGTTCTAAGAGGTAAAAATCAGGTTCTGAACATTTTTTATTTTTTATTTTTTGGAATGAATCACAGAGGCTGTACCAACTTGGCAGCTTGGCCCTTATAATAACTCCATTAGCTGATTCCTCAGGTAAAAAGTGGAAGAAAGTTCACAAAGATATAGAAAAATAATCTTACTTAATGGCAGGTACTTGGATCGTGAATCAACCAAAGAAGACAATCGATAGCCATATACTGCCAATCATCGGATGAGCGGGCAATATTAAACAATGCTTCGATAATACTTGGACTGTTAGCAACAGGTCCCCTGCCAAGCTTATGGTGAGAAATTCTTCCCGATAAACCAACACCAGCTGGTGAATTTTCATTTACCAGTCCACTCCACATCCAAGGGAGTTTGATCAAGAATTCAGGCTTGCATATAACAGAGAGAAATTCAGATTTGAATGCAAAGCAAATAATAAGCTGAAGAGACCAGCACTGTAACAGACTAGCCCATTCCTCTGCCTTCTTTGATTCCATTTCCACACCACCCATGCCACGTGTAAGCAGGTCGCAATGATAAATAAGTCTTCTGTCCACATACTGGTGGAAATGAGAATAAACAATTTCTAGTGAACTCATTGCCAGCTGAATGGCAAGTTCAAGGATTTCCCCATGATTTACCACTGTAGGAAAAGTGCTGGTATATGTAGCAAGGTGTCCTAGAGCCCACACTGCAACTCTTTGTTCCAACCAGGTTAACCTGCTTCTCAAGAGCTCAATCAAGGGAGGTATTACTCCACCACGGCACTCACTGCAAATTCTTCCATATTCATGTTGTAAGATCCAATGACGTGCGCAGCATAGTACGGGATGTATATATGTTGGTCATGAGACAACCAGCGCCTATTCTTTAAACCTTTCCATATAAGTGCAGCCATGCAGTCAAATATCTCCAAGTCAATGAACTCTGGGTCATTTGGATGTGCCATTGCAGTATTCCAGAGGCCACTAATTGGAAGCACCTGACCATCATCATCCTGAGAAGGTAGCTCTCTAAAGAATTTCAGAATACTTGTTCGGCATTTATTTGGATTGCCTTCCTTCACTACACAAACGAAGCAACCTGGGTAATGACAATCAGATGATATCATATCCATGTCAATCTAATGAACTACTTCTCACAAAGCATCAGTAATTTCTGCAAGAAGAAGAAACATCAAATGAATACCCACACATAACATGTAGAAACCAAATAGATGATAAGCTGAACAACCAAAGTCCATGAATTGTTACAGCATTTCAAAGAGAAGTCCCAATATAGGTATCACAAACTGTATAAGCAGCTAATTCCAATCATAAGAGAAGATTATGATAAATAGGTTGCATACCAACTTAGTTAATTTGTAAATGCAGCAGGACCCACACTAGAAATATGGAAAGCAATATTCTAGATCATTACCATAACCAACCCAGGTCCACAAAGCATATATTGAAACATAGTTCAAATTTTTAAATAAGCCCAAATAACCCTATTAATGGAACCATTAAAATAACTAAACCAGAGATTTGCTGGAAGCTTCCCCAGCTACACATCATATAGGGCATTGCAAGAGAAAAAACAAAAAAAGGGCAAGCGTTTACAACTTTCCGGTCACGATTGCCACCAAAATGACAATGTCGATAGAACATTTGAAAGAACGCATCTAAACAATGGGACGATAATAATGACACGAAATATTAACAACACCGTCACAAAAATCCGATCCCAAATATAAAGAACATCGGGAAAAAAGAAAAAGGAAAAGCGAAGAATGAAAGAAAAGGCAAAACGGCAACATTTGAACTCACATTTGGGCTAAAAATAAGTGTTGATCGGAACGAATTGTTGAGGAAAACATGACCATCTATCTAAAGCGCTATACAGCTTATCCAGTATACCAGCTGATATTAAATTCCATATAAAGCATTCCAAGAGGAAGTACATCAACCACAGCCATGAACGACCAGAAAAGAGAAAAGATAAGTAATACGAGACAAATGAGACTGGAAAGTCATGAAAAGAAATACATGAAACAAAGGATTCATTGAAGATTGCAGAGAGAGAGAGAGAGAGAGAGACCTGGAAAGAAACCGCAGAGATACTACGGTAGAGCAGAAGCTTCGGGCTTTCACTTTTCGAACTCAAAACGGCTACCTCTGACTGGGTAGAACAACCAGGGATCGGGATCATCCATTGTGATTATGATTTAAAATGCTAATTGGACGGTTACGATTCAAATCAAATATTAAAAATAGTAAAACATTATCATCGAACCTTATTATTCCAATTAAAATCTTTTTAAGGTTTTAATTTAAAATGTCATACGAATATTAATATATTATAAACTAAAGGGTAATTTACACCACGGTACCCGACGTTTTGAGAAATCATACTAGAGGTACTTCTCGTTTCAAAAATCATACCAGAGGTACCTCTTTTTATATTTCCAACATTAACCTTATTTAATGTTGGTATCCTCTAAGTTAATCATTAGATCTATCTTAAATTTTTAGGGACTGATCGTTTCTTGTTGAACTACTCTTATTTGGTGTCTGATCATTGGTACACATGCTAGAAAAATAGTAAAGTTTTCACTTGAGGTGTGTACTATAGTCAAAATTTATGACTTGGTGATAAGCAACTGCCGGTGAAGAAGGGTCACAAGAGAAGACAGGAGCAGGAGAGGGGGTGAGCAATTGAGACAGCGATGAGCGCATGGGAATTCGAATAGTGAGTCGTTGCGGCAATAGAATGGTGAGAGTGAATCAAAGGGAACCAAGAAAGTTATGCTAAACATGGGTAAATTTAAAAATACAAAAATAAAAGGTACCCCAAGTGTAATATTTTTGAAACTCAAGTATTTCTGATATGATTTTTGAAACGTGAGATACCTCTAATATAATTTTTCAAAATGTCAAGTACCTCTGGTGTAATTTACTCTAAATTAAATAAAAAAGGTAAATAAAAAATGAAAAAATATATGATATTAAGTCATTTCCTTCATTTAGAATTGTTTGGTAGATGTACGATCCGTTTGATAACTATCTTGCCCTCGATCCCTTAATCTTGCTTTGGATTAAATTTGTTATTCTCACTTTTTATGGGCGAAATATTGTTCCATAATGAAGCTTTGGAATTTTGGAATCAATTCCAAAACTTATTGAAGAAGATACCTGTTTGATAAACACCAATCTTTCTTCTTGGTTCGGCCTTCGAGAGAAAAGTTGGGAAGAAAAAGATTAAAGTGAGTTCATGTTTTCTTACTTCCCCCAAATATAACTCTGTGACTTTAGCTCTAGAGTATCGAGAGCTTAAAAAATAAGCTCTCAAATATCGAATTCTAAAGTTATATTGAGACGAATCTGATTCATGGGAGCTTGGAATCAGACCGGATTTACCAAATGCATTTCAACTCCCAAATTGCTCTATTAGAGTTGGAATCACTGGAATCCAAGATTGGAAATGTTATCAAACCGAGCGGTAGAAGTAAGGGTGACAACGAGCCGGTCCGGGCCAGTTTCGATTCGGGCTGAATCGATGTCGGGTTTTATAAGCCTAGCCCAAAACATGTCCATTAAGAGTTTGGGCTGGGTTGGGCTGCGCTGGACACAATAACTATCGGGTTGGTCCGTTCCGGTTTGTTATCGGGCTGGGCTTATTGAGGTGATTTCGGACTGGTTCGGTCCGGACCGGACTTATCAAGCTTATCGGATTTATTTTATATGTAAAATATATAGCCTATTTTATTATTTCTATCTATAAAATTAGCATCATTCATTCTATATGCATGTAATTCAATAAATTATAACAATTAACATACTCTTTTCAATTATAGATTCATATAATCTTTCGGATCAAGAAGTGAATTATAACAGTGTAATATAATCCATCAAGATTTAAAACAATTAAAATTAAGAAACTGGGCCCGGATGGACCTTACTGGTGTTCGGATTAGGTATTGGTTCGGACTAATTCGGGCTTCTTAATGGGCTGATCCGGTCTGATTTCGATTTGGACTGAAACGGTGTCGGGCTTTATAAGCCGAGACCGAAACCTGTCCATTAAGGTTCGGTCCGGACTGGGTTCGATTTATATCGGGCTGGCTCGATCCTTGCTACCGGACCGGGTCCATTTTTGACACCCTTAGGTAGAAGCTTAAAAAAATATATTTTAGCATTTCATCATCTCTATTTAATATGTACTACACATGGTTTTAGGCTTTCATTGGTATGTATTATAAAATTAATTATACAATACATTATGAAATCTGTAGTTGTTTGGTATGATTTATAGTACTTATTTATCATTAAAATAAATTAATATAATTTAAATTCTACAAATGGATGAAAAGATGTTTATCATTATTATGATAATCTTTTATTACTTTTTTATATTTAGTGATACCAAATGGTTATTATTTACGACTCATAATTTATTATAATAAATGATTTGTCATAAATAACTCATAAACATATATATAAATTATACCAAAAAGAACCTTAGAGTACTGAATCACGAGTGGAATTAACAGTGATCAGATTCCATTTCGAGTCAACCATAAGTAGTCATAAATTAAACCCTAAAATCGGCTAAAAATACACTTAATTTTATGTCTATACAGTTTTCGATTTGCTGGAATCAGGATTGACTACGATTGATTCCAATCCAATCATGATTCCTCAAATCCTAATATTAACATCATTTGTTCTATGCATACCGCAGACATAAATTTTTGAATTTTGCATATTTTAAACGTAGATACTTTAAATGAGAGGTACATTAGATGTAATTTAGTTAGGGAAATTCCACGTGCATGCCACACCAATAGGTAAGGGTGTTAAAATTGAGCCCAAATCGAAAATCCAAACTAAACTAACCCAATTCGGTCTGGATCAAACGAAATCGAACCTTGTTAGACAAGATTTGGGTTGTGTTTATTGAACCTGATGAAAAATCAAAACTGGACCAAGTCAATTGATAAGCCTGAACCAAATCCGATGAATAAGATCAAAACTGAACTAACATGATAATGGATTAATAAGAGTCAACTAAACCAATATTTATTAAATATAGATATAGGAAACCAACACCAATACCAAACCAGTCCAGTAATAACCAGATACAACCCATTAGTCCAACTATTTTTTTTACCACATATACATATAGTAAATCAAAACCAAACAGATAGTGGATCGATAAGAGTCCATTTAGACCAGTCAGGTAACAAACAGACATCAAACCGGCCCATTATCTAACGTATATAGTACAGCCCACCCCAAGCCCAATCACCTATTCAATATGTTTCGAACTAGCCCTAAAAAACCCAAGACTTACTTGATCCGAAGTGGAACCGATCTGTTGACACCCCTAGCATTTTCAATTAAGATCCACAAGATCAAGAAAAAAATAAAATGTCCATTACGTGCAATGTGGAAAAGAATCCCTCATCTATAGATACCCGAGTGATAAGCTGGAAGGGTGTTTTTGTCATTTGAAAGAGTGACCTGTTTTTATTTTATTTTTCTAATAGTCACGGTTGTCTCAGAAAATAGATTCCTACAAGAGCACACGTGGTATGTATTGGATCAAAAGAGATGAGTTCGGATCATCTACATGTATATGTACTCTTTATAGAATCCTATTGATATGGATGTGGCATGGGACTCACCTCACCTCTATTGGGGAAAATAATGATTCCTGATTAAATCCAACCGTAGAAAGGGAATCTCAGAAGAGGGTCACGTGGCGTCTATCCATAGCATTAGAAAGAGGGGATTACGGTAAATATTGAAGGAAGCTCGGGTTCGACTTCCCCCCGGTCCGACTCTGACAGGATGTGACAAGTAGACAAAGGTGGTTGGGCCATTAATGGATTGTCTTTAATGACCGTAAATGCTGACAACAAACATTAATGCAAGGTATGCTGACTTGACCCGCTGATTCACAGGATCTCGGTCCAAACCGGCGAATCGTCAGAATATTACTTGGTAAGAGCACTACGATGGAGACAGTGTTTGGTGGTTATGGGGAACCTAACCAAAAAGGGGGTCGAAAGCAACCCAATGATAGAGACAGTGTTTGGTGGTTATGGGGAACATAACCAAAAAGGGGATCGAAAGCAACCCAAGGGGGTCGAAAGGTGGCTGACATGACGTTATAGCACGAACTAGGGGGTCGTAGGACTGTAAACCTACTATCCCCTAAATAGTTAAATATCTAATAGACAGCCATGAGAAAGAGGGCCTAAAAAAGAGAGGTGCCCATGTCTGTAAATCTATATATATAACACAAGCTTGTAAAGGGATATACACAATCAATATACGAAGAAAAGTTCTGGCTCTCCCTCTGGTTATCTTTCCCATTTTCTTATCTGCCTTTACATAAGTTATTTCCTCCCCACCCGAGTTCAACAGTTTAGTAGAGAAAGATCTTTGAACATTCACACCTCAGGGAACCCCTTGTTAGAGAAGGAATTCCGGTGTTTCACTGTGAGTTTCATATTGTCTGTCTTGTTCAACTCCTTTACGGATTCCATCGACAACAGTTTTAAAAACTCTGGTGTTTCACTGTGAGTTTCATATTGTCTGTCTTGGTCAACTCCCTTACGGATTCCATTGACAACAACCTCCAGAGTCTGGGACTCATTGAACATGAATGGTGATAAAATTCTAAAAAAGATACAACTACATGAAGGTTAACTATGCTCTCAAACGAAATAAGAGAGAGAATAAATGGGGTAGGTGTTCTCGTGCGGGAATATGAGATCCCATGGAAGTGATGTTGACCACCCCGTTGGCTTTAACTCCCGCAAATAAATGTGGCTGCTTGCTGGCTGATGACTAATAGATCCCAGGTTTCCTACAACGACAGCTCATTATACACCACCCTCTCCGGAACCGAATCCTCTCCCGCGGTAGGAGATTCCTGCCGCTGATCCAAGGGCTGGGGATCAGTCGGCCCGCCTACCAATACATTGGGAGGTGGGCCGGCTGAAATCCCGCCCTTGGCCCGCGGCAGGTGGGCGGGAGAGGATTTTTATACACCCTCTCCTAATCCATGTCACCTCTCGTTGAGACCAATGACATTGGAATTTGGATCTCCCCTGTCCGATAATTACTCCGTAGTGCATGGTCCCACGGTGTAAAATTATTATATAAAATATTGGTCACGTGAACATAAACGATACCTTAGATTTAGAATCTTCGTCCGCACTATCTCTATTTTGGATCATCTGCATGTATAATCGGCTCACCTTATCGGTTACGATGGAGGACTCAGATCCTGCCAACACCCACATATCAGGTATCGACTCATGAGAGTCACCCTCCTCCCAAACCCTTGGGAGGTGAGGATGTGGATCCATCTATTCTTCCAGTTGTCTGCTAATCTCTCTCTCCTTCATAGTTGGCATGTTGGTGGATATTGGTATCGGTCACGTATCAGCAGATTAATTTTAAACATAACCGATACCTTAGATTTAGAATCTTGGTCCGTACTATCTTTATTCTGTGTAGTTCTCCACTAGTCTCTCTCCTTCATAGTTGGCATGTCGAAGGAAAAATCCCGGCGTCGATTAATGATAACCAATTAACCACTATTATGGATTTTTTTTTAATAAATTCATCTATTCATTCAAAACATGAGGGTACAGCCGCAGTATCCACGTTATACATTTTAAATAACCACAGAGTGGATAAAGACCAATTAATCACCCTTGAAAATGGTTAAAGCCCTCTTTGCAAGGGAATGAACTGTTACATTTGCTTCCCTTGAAATATGAGAAAAAAAAAACAATAACCCTTCCAGCAACAAGGATTTTGAAATCCGGAAGTACAAAATGGTCTCCCTAATCAATATTCTCGGCAAGCATGTTAATAACTTCAAGGCAGTCTGATTCCATCTCTATACGATCATATCCTAACCGCCTGAGATAAGCCTTCTCGAATAGCAGAGCTTCACCAGTAGCAATTGAAGGAAAAGAACCTTTTATTTCATTTTATTTGTTAAAAATAAATCTTTTTCAAACTCATGCACGACAAACCTGTTGTTTATATTCCAAGCCAAACCGTTGGAACTATTCTTAAGGAGTGCTCCCTCAGAAAGATACCAATACTTATACAAGGAGATTTATGTGTCTTACTAAACATACCACTTCACATATAGTGCCTAACCATATCAAATAAATTTGGTCTCAAGACATTGCCAACACTTTGGACTTCTCAAGTTCATTCAAGAAACATCCAATCTTATATGACCAAAAACAAATAACAAATATTCAAAAATAAAACGCAATCAATGCAAATAAGATATGATAAAAATATCATCTAATATGCCCATGAAGAGACAACTAATAACACTACATCAAGAGTGGTAACAACTCCTATCAAATATGAAGACTCTGCAGCCCATACATCAGGGATGTAACAAATGGGTCGACTTAGATCTATGTTTGACCATAAAATAAATTATTAACCATATTAAGACCACCATAAACCCAACAGATATTCAGTTCAATGCGAACCCATCCATATACACACACAAATCATCCCATATATATATATATATATATATATATAAGGGAAATGTTATTATAACAATGATTTGTTATTTTTCGAAATGTAACAAGGAATCTATTCTGCCACATGGGAAGATGATGGGTCCATTCCAACCATTGGATAGAAAGAACATAATCTAGATTACCTACATGTCGAATTTCAAACTCTAATTCAATCAAATACCCCCTATGTATTGGCATGCATCCCGTGTATATCCATGCATGTGTACGAGTACTCTGAACATTACTATAACACTCCCCAAATTTGAATGGATTAGATTAAAAAAATAGTAAAAATGAATTATCCAGATTTATTTTATTATGTTTCTAAACGTAACAAACTCTTATTACAATAACAAAATAAATAAATAAATATATATATATATATAGAGAGAGAGAGAGAGAGAGAGAGAGAAAGAGAGAGGCTTGTTTTAGTCTTGGGCTACATGCCCCTCTTGATCCAACTATATTCCAACCCCCTTGATCAAACTAGGTCCCATTGGTATCGAAAATAATAGAGTTCATCAACTTATATTTATATAACTCATCCTGACATAGTGGAAACAGTCAAACATTCTAACCATCAATGGGAGTGTCATGCTTTTTGCCAAATAAAATACTATGTTTTTATGGCAATTAGCTGTTGATGATAAAAATACCCACTACATTTTTTCGGATTTAGTCTCCAATGGGTATCTGACCAACACACCTTTGATCTAATCCAATAAACAAATGGTTTTTTCAGTCCAAAACACCCGTTTACCTATATAGCTATTAAATAATGCAGAAGCAGAAATTATCAATTTTGCCAAGAGTTAAAAACAGCATTCACCATGGGCCATAACACGGTCATAACACCCACGGTCTAACAAAATCACATCTCTCACCAATGAAAGCAGAAGAAACAATCACCGGATGGTAATTTTTTTACATTGAGTAAGAAATTAACATCATAGCATACTGCATACTCCTTCAAGAATAAAATGATGACAAATAGGTTAACAAAATATGTCCATCCATTTGTAACCCATTTGGACAAAGCAACCAATTATATATACAAGTACCTACCTATTCCAATTGTTGCAATTCCTGACGAGTATGTCTGTCTTAAAGATAATACAGAATGGAAACTTCAAAGCTATTACCTTTCAATTCTCATAAATAAAAGAAAACCAAAAGGTGCAATAGTGATCTCAAAGGAAATGGACCGATGCCACTAAAAATAAGAAAAGATATATATATATATATATATATATATAATGCAAATCATTTCATCAGACTGAATTTATTTCTAACTGTGATTGTTTGGTCCACACGGATAGATTACCGATTTAGCCTTATAAGATTTGATTTTGTGGAACTTAATTGAACCTCTAATATCTACGAAAGCTCCTCCAAGCCACTAAAGTCTAACATGGAAACAGAATTTAAATTTGGAAGTACACACTTTTTTACATTAATAAAGAGATGGCATTTTTTACATGAATAAAGAGATGACAGTCATGTGGACATTTTTTTTTGCTTCTTTTGGTAACTTTAAATTCTATTCATTAACTTAAAAGGGAAGAACCAGTGGAGTCAGTCTTACAAAGATTCAAAATCCAAAGAGTGGGGATGGGCCAAACTACCTTTCCTGTTGTAGATAAACCCTCCTAGCCAGGGAAGCATGCAGTTAATATGATGGAAAGAGATGGATTAGTATGTACAGATGAATGAAATGTCCTTTACAATAGAAACGATTTGAATATCTCCAACCACGTCCTGGTTATTTAATGGTTTAGAAATATCCAAATGGTCTGTTTCGAGAACCAACCTTGTGAAACCATGCATGAGAGATGGCATCATATATGAACTCCAACTCTAATGGCCAAAGCTTCACCAACAGCAGCAGAAGAAAAGGGGATGGCCTATGAGACGTGTAGCAGGGGCTCACCAGAAGCAGTCCCTTCCAATCATATATTTTTCTTTGACTTCACAAACAAATAGGTCCAACAAGTGATCATTTGACAAAAGGATTTTTGTAATGTGATGAGGACACAAGAACTAAAACCCCATGCAGAGGTCTTTTTTCAATCATATAACTGTAATGCGATGGGGAGAACGAGCACAAGATTTGTAATAACGATGACTCATCTTCTTTCTTCTTCTTCCTCATCTTCTTCTTCTTCTTCATCAATGTTCAAACGATGACTCTCTTCTTTCTTTGGAGTTTCTGTCTGTGAACTCGATTCAAGTACAATCCCATCCAGAGAAACTGGATCATTATTGGGTCACACCTTCCATATTATCGCACTAGATTGCAGCCTTCTTTGCAGTCTCCGGAACGAATCCACAATTCTCTAACTTAACTTGACGGCACTTTGATATCGGCAGTATCGATCGCAGTCGCTCTTCGTCGGACAAGGTAGGCCAGGGAGGTATGTCAATAGTTCAATGTTTTGGTTTATGATTTCTGTTCCTCTCTTAAAACTGCTTTGCGTGCGTCTGCCGAACGGTAAGTTTTGGGTTCGGATTTCAGCAGCCGCCCGTGGTCGCAGTCTCTGGATATTGCGGACCGTGGCAGCGAGGCTCTTTCCATTCGTTCCATAGTTGCAGGTTTGATTCAGCCATTATTGCCAGGATTTTCTGGGAAAGATCCGTCGCCTAGATTAGCCCCCGGGTACTTCCAAGGGATCATTTGTGTTATCCCCTGAACATCCGCGACCCTGGTGGCCGCTTTTTCAAAATTTGCTTTATTGCTTAGGGCATCATTATTCCCCAGCTAAACATAATTTACGGCATTGCAAGAGAAGAAACCAAAAAGAGGGCAAGCGTTTACAACTTTCCAGGCACGATTGCCACCAAAATGACAATGTCGATAGAACATTTGAAAGAACGCATCTAAACAAATAAGCCGATAATAATAATAATAACACGAAATATTAACAACACCGTCTCTCAACAATCCGATCCCAAATATAAAGAACATCGGGAAAAAAGAAAAAGGAAAAGCGAAGAATGAAAGAAACATTAACAAATATTAAAAATAGTAAAACATTAACATCGAACCTTATTATTCCAATTAAAATCTTTTTGAGGTTTTAATTTAAAATGTCATATGAATATTATAAACTAAAGGGTAATTTACATCAGCTGTATCCGACGTTTTGAGAAATCATATCAGAGGTACTTCTCGTTTCAAAAATCATACCAGAGGTACCTCTTTTTATATTTCCAACATTAATCTTATTTAATGTTGGTATCTTCTAAGTTAACCATTAGATCTACCTCAAATGTTTAGGGACTGATCGTTTCTTGTTGAACTACTCTTATTTGGTGTCTGATCATTGGTACACACCCTGGAAAAATAGTAAGTTGAGGTGCAGAGTTTTCACTTGAGGTGTGTACCATAGTCGAAATTTGTGACTTGGTGATGAGAAACTGCCGGTGAGGAAGAGTCACAAAAGAGGACAGGGGCAGGAGAGGGGTGGGCAACTGAGACAGCGACTAGCGCATGGGAATTCAAATAGTGAGTCGTTGCGGCAACAGAATGGTGAGAGAGTGAACCAAAGGGGACCAAGAAAGTTATGCTAAACAGGGGTAAATTTAGAAGTACAAAAATAAAAAGTACCCCAAGTAGTGTAATATTTTTGAAACGTCAGGTACTTCTGATATGATTTTTGAAACGTGAGGTACCTCTAGTATAATTTCCCAAAATGTCAAGTACCTCTGGTGTAATTTACCCTAAACTAAATAATAAATAAATAAATAAATGAAAAAATATATGATATTAAATCATTTCCTTCATTTAGAATTGTTTGGTAGATGTATGATCCATTTGATAACTATGTTGCCCTCGATCCCTTAATCTTACTTTGGATTAAATTTGTTATTCTCACTTTTTATGAGAGCTAAATATTGTTCTATAATGAAGCTTTGGAATTATTGAAGAAGATACCTGTTTGATATACACCAATCTTTCTTCTTGGTTGGGCCTTCGAGAGAAAAGTTGGGAAGAAAAAGATTAAAGTGAGATCATGTTTTCTCGCTTCCCCCAAAATATAACTCCGTGACTTTAGCTCCGGAGTATCAAGAGCTTAAAAAATAAGCTTTCAAATATCGAATTCCAAAGTCATATTGAGACCAGTCTGATTCATGGGAGCTTGGAATCAGACTGGATTTACCAAATGCATTTCAACTCCCAAATTGCTCTATTAGAGTTGGAATCACTGGAATCCAAGATTGGGAATGTTATCAAACCGAGCGGTAGAAGCTTAAAAAAAAATATATTTTAGCATTTCATCATCTCTATTTAATATGTACTACACATGGTTTTAGGCTTTCATTGGTATGTATTATAGAATTAATTATATAATACATTATGACATATGTAGTTGTTTGGTATAATTTATAGTACTTATTTATCATTAAAATAAATTAATATAATTTAAATTCTACAAATGGATGAAAATATGTTTATCATTATTATGATAATCTATTATTACTTCTTAATCTTTGGTGATACCAAATGGTTATTATTTACGACTCATAATTTATTAACTCATAAACATATATATAAATTATACCAAAGAGAACCTTAGAGTACTGAATCACGAGTGGAATTAGAAGTGATCAGATTCCATTTCGAGTCGACCATAATTAGTCGTAAATTAAACCCTAAAATCGGCTAAAAATACACTTAATTTTATGTCTATACAATTTCGATTTGCTGGAATCAAGATTGACTACGATTGATTCAAATCCAATCATGATTCCTCAAATCCTAATATTAACATCATTTGTTCTATGTATACTTCAGACATAAATTTTTGAATTTTGCATATTTTAAACGTAGATACTTTAAATGAGAGGTACATTAGATATAATTTACTTAGGGAAATTCCTCATGCATGCCACACCAATAGGTAAGGGTGTTAAAATTGAACCCAAATCGAAAATCCAAACTAAACTAACCCAATTCGGTCCGGATCAAACAAAACCGAACCTTGTTAGACAAGATTTGGGTTGTGTTTATTGAACATGATGAAAAATCAAAACTGGACCAGGCTAATTGATAAGCCTGAACCAAATCCGATGAATAAGATCAAAACTGAACTAACATGATAATGGACTAATAAGAGTCAACTAAACCAATATTTATTAAATATAGATATAGGAAACCAACACCAATACCAAACCAGTCCAGTAATAACCAGATACAACCCATTAGTCCAACTATTTTTTTTTACCACATATACGTATAGTAAACCAAAACCAAACCGATAGTACTGGACCGATAAGAGTCCATTTAGACCAGCCAGGTAACAAACAGACATCAAACCGGCCTATTATCTAACGTGTATAGTACAACCCACCCCAAGCCCAATCACTTATTCAATATGTTTCAAACTATCCCTAAAAAACCCAAGACTTATTTGATCCAAAGTGAAACCGATCTGTGACACCCCTAGCATTAGCATCTTCAATTAAGATCCACAAGATCAAGGAAAAAAATAAAATGTCCATTACGTGCGATGTGGAAAAGAATCCCTCTTCTGTAGATACCCGAGTGATAAGCTGGAAGGGTGTTTTTGTCATTTGAAAGAGTGACCTGTTTTTATTTTATTTTTCTAATGGTCACAGTTGTCTCAGAAAATAGATTCCTACAAGAGCACACGTGGTATGTATTGGATCAAAAGAGATGAGTTCTTTTTATGGAATTCTATAAATATTAATGTGGCATGGGACTCACCTCACCTCCAAAGTATGGGACCCATTGACCTGGTGATAAAATTTAAAAAAAAAATATAATACAAGAGAGAGAATAAATGCGGTAGGTGCACTCGTGCGGGAATATGAGATCCCATGGACGTCATGTTGACCACCCCGTTGGCTTTAACTCCCGCAAATAAATGTGGCTGCTGGCTGGCTGATGACTAATAGATCCCAGATTCCCAGTTTCCTACAACGACAACTCATTATACACCACCCTCTCCTAATCCATGTCACCTCTCGTTGAGACCAATGACTTTCGAATTTGGATCTCCCCTGTTCGATAATTACTCTGTAGTGAATAGTCCCATGGTATAAAATTATTATATAAAATATTGATCACGTGGACATAACCGATACCTTAGATTTAAAATCTTGGTCCGCTAGTCTCTCTCTCTCTCTCCTTCATAGTTGGCATGTTGGTGGATATTGGTCACGTGTCAGCAGATTAATTTTAAACATAACCGATACCTTAGATTTAGAATCTTGGTCCCTACCATCTCTATTTTTTCCAGTTGTCCACTAGTCTCTCTCCTTCATTGTTGGTATGCCGGTGGAAAAATCCCGGCATCTGTAAGAGATAAGCAATAAACCCCTATTATGGAATTTTTATTTTTTTAAATAAATTCATCTATTCATTCAAAACACAGGATTACAGTCGTAGTATCCACATTATATATATTTAAAGATAAAAACCAACTAGTCACCCTTGAAATAGTTAAAACCCTCCTTACAAGGAAATGAGTTATTACATGTACTTCCTTTGAAGTATGAGAAAAAAAAAACACTATCCTTGAAATCCCTAACAAATAGGAAGTACAAAATGGTCTTCCTAATCAGTATTAAGCATGTTAATAACTTTAAGGCAGTCTGATTCCACCTCTATACAATCATATCCTAACCTTAAGGCCTCAGATAAGCCTTCTCGAATAGCGAGCAAGAGCTTCATCAATAGCAATTGAAGGAAAAGAACTTTTTATTTCATTTTATTTGTTAAAAACAAATTTTTTTCAAACTCATGCATGATAAACCTGCTGTTTATATGTCAAGACAAATCGTTGTAACTATTCTTAAGGAGTGCTCCCTCAGAAAGATATCAATACTCATACAAGGAGATTTATGTGTCTTACTAAACATACTACTTCACATATGATGCCTAACGAGATCAAATAAATTTGATCTCAAGACATTACCAACCCTTTGGACTTCTCAAGGCCATTCAAGAAACATCTAATCTTATATGACTAAAAACAAGTAACAAATATTAAAAAATATTAAAGTCATCCATGCAAATAAGATATGATAAGAATGTAATGTAATATGTACATGAAGAGACAATTAATAATTCTACTTCAAGAGCGATAACAACTCACTCCCGTCAAATATGAAGACTCTACAGCCCCATATATCACGGATGTAAACAAATAGACCGACTTAAATCTAAGTATAACCATAAAATAAATTATTAATCATATTAAGACCATTATAAACCGAATAGATATTCAATTCAAGGTGAAGCCATCCGTATATATATAAACAAATCATACCCCATATATATATATATATATAGAGAGAGAGAGAGAGACTTGCTTTAGTCTTGGGCAAAGTGCCCCTCTTGATCAAAACTTGATTCCAACCCCCTTATCCAACTAGCTCAACTTATATTAATATAATTCACCCTGACATAACGGAAACACTCAAGACCTTGTAACCATCAATGGGAGTGTCATGCTTTTCGCCAAATAAAACTCTAAATTAGCTGTTGACAGAAATACCTGTTACATTTTTCCAGGTTTACCCTCTTTAATGGGTTTCTGACCAAGAAATATTTTTAACCCAATAAACAAATAGTTTTTTTCAGTCCAAGCACTTGTTCACCTATACAGTTTCATCTATATATATTAAATAATGCAGAAGCAGAAATTAGTAATTTTGATACTAGAGTTGAAAACAGCATTCACCATGGACCATAACACACACGGTCATAACACCCACGGTCGTCTAAGAAAATTACATCTCTCTAATTACCAATAAAAGCAAAAGAAACAATCACCGGATCGGAGGATGGCAATTTATTTTTACATTGAGTAAGAAATTAACATCATAGCATGCATGTATACTGCATACTCCTTCAATAATAAAATGATGACCGATCGATGCCACTAGAGTAGTTAAGATCGAAAAGAAATATAAATATAATATAACGCAAATCATTTCATCAGACTGGATTTATTTCTTATTCTTACTGTGATTGTCTACCGATTTAGACTCTTACAAGATAGATATGATTTTGTTGAACTTAATTGAACCTCTCTCTCTCTCTAATTTCTACGAAATAGATATCCTCTAACCCAATAAAAAGTCTAAGATAATATGGAGACACAATTTTTAATTTTGAAAGTACACACTTTTCTAAAAGAATAAAGAGATGGCCCCGTTGTTAAAAGGCCAAATAACCAAAACGTTATGTCCAAAGTTGTAATTTAATATCTGTTTAGGTACGGATTCGCATCCTGTTTTTCCAGTGGTTTTGGGAGGACAGTGGCAACCTGCCCTGGATGATCACTACGTGACTCTCAGTAAATCTGAGACCCACGTCCGAGTCGACACCCAGTCCACAAGTCAAGCCGACGAGGGTCCCATCTTATTTATTATACAAAATACAGATATAGATAGTAAAGCCCACTTATAAAATACAACATATATATTCCTTATTCCAACACTCTTTACGGGGACAGAGACAGGATATATGACAGCTGCTCTTTTGTCCTATTATGGGTCGGGCTCAGATCGTGACTACGTTACTGCATTAATACAAGTAATTTTCCATGGTGCTTTCATTGAGAGAGATCAAATTTGCACGGGACTTTTTCCATGGTGCTTTCATTGAGAGAGATCAAATTTGCACGGGACTTCTTCTTCTTCTTCTTCTTCTTCTTCTTCTTCTTCTAGATCAAATTTGCACGGGACTTTTTCCATGGTGCTTTCATTGAGAGAGATCAAATTTGCACGGGACTTTTCTTCTCTTCTTCTCTCTCTCCTTCTAGATCAAATTTGCACGGGACTTTTCCATGGTGCTCATTGAGAGAGATCAAATTTGCACGGGACCCCCCTCTCTCTCTCTTCAAATTTGCACGGGACTTTCCATGGTGCTTTCATTGAGAGAGATCAAATTTGCACGGGACCTCTTCTTCTTCTCTCTTCTTCTTCTTCTAGATCAAATTGCACGGGACTTTTCCATGGTGCTTTCATTGAGAGAGATCAAATTTGCACGGGACTTTTTTCTTCTTCTTAACATTTGTAATAAAAATTCCTTCTTCTTCTTCTTCTTCTTCTTCTTCTTCTTCTTCTTCTTCTTCTTCTTCTTCTTCAGTGTTCAAACGTTGACTCTCTTCTTTCTTTGCAGTTTCTGTCTGTGAACTCGATTCAAGTACAATCCACATCCAGAGAAACTGGATCATTGCGTCACACCTACCATGTTATCGCACTAGATTGCAGCCTTCTTTGCAGTCTCCAGAACGTACGAATCCACAATTCTCTAACTTGACGGCACTTTGATATCGGCAGTATCGATCGCAGTCGCTCTTCGTTGGACAAGGTAGGCCAGGGAGGTACGCCAACAGTTCAATGTTTTGGTTAATGATTTCTGTTCCTCTTCGATACCACACGCGCTCTCCTTCTTTCTCTTCTTCAAAATGGTTCTTTCTCTTCTTCAAAATGGCCCAACTGATATTGGTGCATCATCCAGTTGGTTTTCTTAGGTTTTCTAAGTTGCCAAAGTTGGTATATGGAAATGAATGTTTCAGGAATGAGTTTCAGCTGAACAACTTTACTTTGGGGGCTTTCATATTTGGCTGTCAAGGATGCCTCGGGAAGGATTAATTTTTTTTTGGATAAATAACTTATTTTATTTTGTTATTAATTCAAATCTTAATGTGATTCTCTATAAGTTTTATGATCGTCTTGTCTAATTATATATAGGGATATTATTCTCCACCAGTATAAGCAAATACAGAAACCAAGCATTACTCTCCGTTAGTTTAAAAAGTCAAATGCCGTCCTATGATGTCTTCATAACTTACTATGTGAAGGAAACGAGGCTGAAGGTCGCTACATTGCTTTACGATCATTTTGTCAACCTAAAATTCAATCCCTTCTTGGACTACAAGACCATCAATCTCGGCGATGACATCCAAGAAAGCATTGAATCTGCTATACGATACTGTAAAGTTGGAGTGGTAATCTTCTCTCCAAATTATTGCAATTCTTGTTACTGTCTCGAAGAATTGGCTCTCCTAATGGAATTGAAGAAGAAAATCATTCTTATCTTCTATAATGTTAATCCCTATACTCTCGTGCTTCTCGACAATAACAATTTTACAGCTGACCAGCGGCGTCAATTTAAACCGGCCCTTGAACTAGCAAAAGGGAAGATGGGCATTGAGTTTGATCCGTACAATGGGTAAGCACCTCTCTCTCTCTCTCTCTCTCTCTCTCTCCCCCTACCATTTTTGTGTTTATTTCATTTTTGCCTCTTTTACTCTCTATATACGTAGTCTTTGACCAACCATTTTAGTAATTATGCTCACTGGGTGAGTCAAAATTTCAAATTCTTAGCACTCCATTTTTTTTTTCAAGTGTTATAATTGTAATTTCTTGGGATTTTGATCCATTTTGACTAATGGCTTTTCAATGGGTCTTCCAGAAATTGGTCGGATTTATTAAAACAAGTTTCTAACGGAGTAGTGAAAATCCTAAAGGATCTACAGAAAGAAAAAAATAAATTACCCAGATCAAAATTATAAACAGACATTTTCATCCAGACATTTGCTACACGAAGCGTGCTATTCGCAATGAAGCAATGGATCGCATTTGATGCAACCCCAAACGACATCACCATCATCTAGACAATCTTCAAAGCATCAATAAAAGCATAAGCAGCAGCCATCAGAGATTTGAGTGGTGGGTAATTTGTTGTGCTCTTTTAAACTAAAGATGGAATGATATACTGGTTACACATAGAAACCCATTGTAACACTTTGTACAAAATCTAATCCTTGAAGAAGTTTAACTTTTCTTGTGATCTACTTATTCAAAAAAAAATAACATAGACAACAAAGCCCATTGTACAAAATCTAATCCTGTGTAACACGTTTAAATGCATACAGTATGGTCGTATATACTGTGCCATTTAAAATACATATTACCGTATTGATACCAAAGATACAGGAAAAGAACACCATGCAGCCTGCGCGTTTAATACGGAGTCCCTTTTTCAATTAAAAAATGGTCCAAGCTTTTAGGATTCAATGTATTTTACTTATATTGTAGGGTGCACAGGTTGCCAGGTTGCTTGGCTTTCCAACTGCCGAACAGAAGAAGGGGGAGGGGGGGAGGGGGGAAGGGGGGGGGGGGGGAGGGAGAGGGAAGGGGAAAAGAGGGGAGAGGGGAGGGGAAGAGGGGAAAAGGGGGAAACAAAGAGGGGGGGGGCAACTTAGTCTCGCCTCAAATGGGTCCCATCGCCCTCAAAAGAAACTAGCTTTTATGAATCAGAATGGCCATTAACCTGCTCCCTCGAACTAATCTTCGATCCTGAATTGTCCCTACCATTAAAATTTTCTTCGTTCCCATTAATTAAAGAGCCCACTTCGGGTTCACTGACTGAATGACTTCGGGTTCACTGATTGAATGTCACGTATTCAAGGATTCAAATCGTCTCCTGCGAGGGTATCCGCAGGAGACGTAGTTGCTATTCTCAGATGCGTAATACGTGGAGATTCTTTCATCTAACGTCTTACGAAAGCCAACTGCAGTAGACACAATCCTCAACCATAAACATCATATCAAATGCCCTTTTTAATCTGAAAAACAGGAAAGCAGACCAGTCGCGTTTCAGAGGGAGGAGAGAGGATTGAAAGAGGAAGAAGAGAGAAATGAGACAGAGAGAGAGAAGAGAGAGAGAGAGAGAGAGAAGAGAGAGAGAGAGAGAACGGCGGAGGAATGGGGATAATACCTTGGAGCTTCCCTTTCTGAGTTTCAGGCGGCGGAGGAATGGGGATAATACCTTGGAGCTTCCTTTTCCGAGTTTCAGGCTTCTCCCAGCTCTCAGATCTCTCCCCTATGATCTCGGCTCCCGTCCCTGATCTTCCTCTTCTTTTGTCTCACCCTCTCACTATCTCCCCGATCTAGCTGAAGCACTCTCAAGCCCTCCTCTCCACCCCCAAAACCCGTTGGCCTCTTCTTAGCTTCCCCTCTCTCTAACTCAACCAAAGTCTAGAAGACCCGTCTGAGAAACCCTAAAAGAAAACCCTGATAACCCCTTACCGGATTCGAGCTCCTCCCTTCGGCTTTCTCCCTTTCTCTCCCGATCTCCGCCGCTCTGCTCACTCACTCACTCACTCACTCACCCATCTGTGATTTTCCCCAAAACCTTCCCTTCAGTTATTTCGGCTGGGTGTATCGTGGTGAAATTCTCGATGTCCTGCAGCATAGCGTCTGGAGACGTCGGATACAAGGTGTTCCACGTGGCGTGCATCGATTCAATGCAGCCACCTCTCCTGCGAAAAGCCTCGCAGGAGACGATTTCAATCCATATTCAAGGGGTTATTATCATCTCCAATCGCTGGAGCCTCCAATCAAGGATCCAACGGTTGAAATTAACCAGGCACGTCTATCAACGTACTGGTAGATGCACCGGATTAACTCCAACCGCTGGATCATCGATTGGAGGTTCTAGAGACGAATATGACTCCGTATTAAAGATTAGATTCTCTTTGGTTTGTATTATATAATGTATTATGAACTATTTGTGACAAATCAATTATGATAATAGATTCTGAGTAATAAATAATGACCATTTGATACCACTAAACATAATACATTATATAATGAGAAATAGGTTATAATGATAAACAACTAATAACCTATTTGTAGATTATGCATTATATATATATTTATTTTAATTATAAATAAACATTATAAGTCATGTCAAACAATCACAAATTTTATAATGTATTATATAATACATTATATAATACAAACAAAAAAAGCCTAGAATGTATCTGGGTTTGCAACTGAATGTAACTACTGTAACATGTAACCGTCACTGGTTGAACCACTGAATGTAACTACTGTAACATGTAAGAGTCACTGGTTGAACCACAGATGTATCACTGGGATATGAATGTAACTACTGTAACAGTCCATGATTGATCAACAAATGTATCAGTGGGATATGAAAATTAATGAAATCTCTGAGTCTTCTCAGTCTTTCTTCTCAGGAGGTCCTCCCCCTCCCCCTCGAAGCAGACATCTTCCCTTCTTTCCCTCTTCTTTCTAGCTTCTTGAACAAGGACTGTATCAATTGGTGCTTTCATTGTTTGTGTCATGGC